>VZSZ01005876.1:19540-117067 GCA_013398815.1 Ibidorhyncha struthersii | reverse complement strand
GGAGTTTTTTCTTTGCTTGAAATCAAGCTGTGCAATTTTGAAGAATGCACAAACTGTTACTTATTGAAAGTTGCTCTGGCTTTCTCCTACTACAAGAATACATATTCTAATCAAGAAGCCAAAGGGAGTTCACATGACCCAGGCTCAAAGTGAAGGAGGAGTTTACATAACGATCACTGTTTGCTGTTCATTTTACATTAAAGTCTGATCATCTGTCTCACTGTATTAAGTCAGTTTTTAAATGTGTGGGAATTACAAGTATTTTGTGGCTACTCAAAATACAAACGGCTAGAGGAGTATACCACACTTCTAAAATAGAATCATAGAATGGTTTAGGTTAGAAAGGACATTAAAGATCATCTAGTTCCAACCTCCCCTGCCATGGGCAGGGACACCTCCTACTAAATCAGGTTGCTCAAAGCCCCATCCAGCCTAGCCTTAAACACTTACAGGGATGGGGCATACACAACTTCTCTGGGCAACCTGTTCCAGTGCCTCAGCACCCTCCGAGTGAAAAATTTCTTCTTAATATCCATTATAAATCTACCTTTTTCCAGTCTGAAACCATTACCCTTCATTCTATCACTACATACCCTTGTAATAAGTCCCTCTCCAGCCTTCTTGTAGGCCTCCTTCAGACACTGGAAAGTTGCTATAAGGTCTTCCTGGAGTCTTCTCTTCTCCAGACTAAACAACCCCAACTCTCTCAGCCTGTCTTCGTAGGAGAGGTGCTCCAGCCCTCTGATCATCTTCGTGGCCCTCCTCTGGACCCGCTCCAACAGGTCCATGTCCTTCTTATGTTGGGGGCTCCAAAGCTCAACGGAGTACTCTGGGTGGAGTCTTCACGGAAGCAGAGTGGAAGGGCAGAATCACCTCCCTCAACCTGCTGGCCATGTTTCTTTTGATGCAGTCCAGGATACAGTTGTCCTTCTGGGCTGCGATCACGCATTGCCAGCTCATGTTGAGCTTCTCATCAACCAACACCCCCAAGTCCTTCTCCTTGGGGCTGTCCTCAATCCATTCTCCACCCAGCCTGTATTTGTGCTTGGGACTGCCCTGGCCCACCTGCAGGACCTTGTACTTGGCCTTGTTGAACTTCATGAGGTTGGCATGGGCCCACCTCTCAAGAATCTCCAGGTCCCTCTGGATGGCATCCCTTCCCTCCAGCATGTTGACTGCTCCATACAGTTTGGTGTCATCAGCAAACTTGCTGAGGGTACACTCAATCCCACTCTCCATGTTGCCAACAACCAGTTCCAGTACTGACCCCTGAGGAACACCACTTGTGGCTGGCTACTTGGCCATGGAGCTGTTGACTGCAACTCTTTGAGTGCGACTGTCCACCCAGTTCCTTATCCACCACGTGGTCCATTGGTCAAATCCGTGTCTCTCCAATTTAGAGACCAGGATGTCATGCGGGAGAGTGTCAAATGCTTTACACAAGTCCAGGTAGATGATGTCAGTTACTCTGCCCTCATCCACCAACGCTGTAACACCAACATAGAAGGCCACCAAATTTGTCCGGCACAATTTGCCCTTAGTGAAGCCATGTTGGCTGCTACCAACCACCTCGTTATTTTCCACGTGCCTTAGCAGAGTTTCCAGGAGGGTCTGCTCCATGATCTTGCTGGGCACAGAGGTAAGACTGACTGCCCTGTAGTTCCTCAGGTCTTCTTTTTTACCCTTTTTGAAAATGGGGCTTATGTTTCCCCTTTTCCAGTCAGTAGGAACTTCATCAGACTGCCACAGCTTCTCAAAGATGATGGATGGTAGCTTGACAACTTCATCTGACAGTTCACTTAAGATCCGTGGATGAATCTGATCAGGTTCCATGGACTTGTGTACCTTCAGGTTCCTCAGCTGGTCTCAGACCTGATGTTCTCATACAACGGGTGGTACCTCATTCTCCCAGACCCTGCCTTTGCCTTCTGTGACCTGGTCAGTGTGGTTAGAGCCCTTCCCAGTGAAGACTGAGGCAAAAACATCGTAGAGTATCTCCAGCCTTCTCCATGTCCCGGGTGACCAGGTCTCCTGTTTCCTTCCTGAGTGGGCCCACATTTTCCCCAGTCTTCCTTTTGTCACTGATATACCTATAGAAGGCTTTCTTGTTGCCCCTGATGCCCCGGGCCAAATTTACCTCCATATGGGCTTTAGCTTTCCTTGCCTGATCCCTGGCTGCTTGGACAACTTCCCTGTATACCTCTCAGGTTACCTGTCCTTGTTTCCACTCTCTGTAGGCTTCCTTTTTGTGTCTGAGATTGTCCAGGAGCTCCTTGTTCATCCATGCAGGCCTCATGGTGGTTTTGCCTGACTTCCTCTTTGTCAGTATGCATCATTCCTGAGCGTGGCGGAGGTGGTCCTTGAATATTAGCCAGCTGCATCAGATTACAGACCATGGCTAAGCATGTCATTATCTTATATTTAAGTGAAAATCATGACTGCTTTTTTCCTATTAGGTATGAAATGTATGCCTTATGCAATTTTTTTATACTTGCTTTACAAGTTTTTCACCATACATTTAAGTTTACAGAAAGAAAATAACCAAATGTAGACAATGTGTTCAACAACTAAAACCACTGTGGGTATTCCAAATTAAAACAGGCAGATTTAAGGAACTAACACAAATATGCTACATTACTCCCAGCCAGCCACGTCTTTCTGTAAACTTTGATTGTTTCTTTTTCTGATGATGACAGTAAGTCTGTGCAGTGTTTGGTTTATCTAGCTCCCAGCTCCTTCTCTCCATTATTGCTAGCAAATGCACATTAACAATTACTACAGACAACACAAATATTAGTCAAAATCCAAACTATTCTATTCAGTCTGACAGAACATTAACCAAAACCTGCATGTATGAAAAATCAGTTTGATATATGGCAGATTTGCCCTCAGTTGTCTGTGTTTACAGTCTTTTATAAACTGAAAAGATAATTTTGCTCCATTTCGGAGATCAGCTGCTGCTCTTCCTTTACTCGACTTTTGCTTTCGGTGCCTGCAGGTGCACTTTTGTGAGGCTACCAAGCTCTTGTGGAATGCGGCACCACTAATTACCTCTAATTTCCCAAAGACCTTGCACTTGTACACTTTCAGCGTACAAGAGCACACTTCACCATGATGCTCATATGATGCTTTGTAAAACGTTCTCTTGTTCAGATTGACCTTACGGTGCAGCACTGCACTCTCCTCTAACTTTTGACTACATTAGCCACATTAGATTGAGTTTGACAGAAGGGAGCTGCCTTTAACACATTAAACTCTTACAAGTTTCATTAAAAAAATAAGTGGCTGAGTAGATCGTTAGATAATAATTTGTAAATTAGGTCCTTATGTGATCAAACAGCAGTACCCAGCTCAGTAAGTCAGCACGTAGTGGTTAGTTTGTAACTAGACATAAGGGGCTGCAGTTTCTCCTCAGCCAAACACACTGGGTAGGGCAGCACAGTGGAGACAAGGAAGAAAAACTAGGGGATGGGGGATAAATCCATAGAAATCCTAGGGATGTTAATTCTGCTGCTCATGAAACAGCTTTGTTTGACTTCTACCAGTCAGCTCTAAAAAAAAAAACAAAATACCAAAATCTTTTGGAGTCAAGATGAGATTTGTCATTCTATCAGTTTTGGGTTGGACTCTCCCTCCTTACTGCGTCCAATGTATTTGCTGTGCTGCGTAAGTCTTTAGATACTCACTGAAATCCCCACTGGAGACAGCAATCAGTTTCAGGGTTTGCATCCATCTGTATGTTTGTAACTGCTGCTACCAGGGAATGCTTCCTTGTTCTGTAGTGTATTGTTACAATAGTTAGTGCAATGAGTCCTTGTCCACAACTAGGTCTTCTACACATAAATAAAATAAAACAAAAAAAACCCTATTTATGTTATTTATGGCAGTAACACAAATAGATTTATGATGATTGAATACCTTTGTTTCTTCTTGTTACCAATTCTGCGCCCAAATTTTCCAGTTTCAATTCCTGTTGTCTGCCTCAGCTGTGCTGATGTTTTGTTTGTTGATTTGTTTTCAGTAGCAGGAATGTACAGCCTCTCCAGTTTCAATGAGATGCAGAAGTCCGGTATGGTACTGGATTCCTGCCTCTGTGTTTCATTTGAACAAGATACAGGGCTGCTTTTTTTCTGCAAAGATGCCAACTACAAGGATTGCCCAGAGCTTACTGAGTGACTATGGAATCACGCGTTTAGTGAGACAGACGCTGATGTACTGGTTGAAGCACAAACCAACAAGGGCGATTACACTGTTTGAAGGACAAGTGACTGAGCAACGCTGATAAAAGCAAACGAATCGATTGTAATCAGCAACCTACTAACTGCAAAAAAGCTACACGTTAAAAGAAGGAAAGCCATTACACACATCCTAAAACCAACAGAGTATCACCTAGTTTGTTCCTCCCAGGAAAAGGCTTGTGAATCAAAGCTGTCCTGTGCCATCGCAAAGATGACAGCTGTTAGCACCAGTGACGGTAGCAGCAATAAACCTCAGGTCTATTAAAGTGTTTCAGCCCTACTATTCAGAGTGATTTGTTCTCTGCTGCTTCCTTCAGAGACACATCCTTAGGTCTACTGAACAGGTTGGGGATTCCCCATCCTTGGAGCTTTTCAAGACTTGCTGTGGCTACACAAAGTCACGGCTGACCTGACCTAGCACTGGAAGTAGTCACGTGTTTATTTGTCAAATCACACAGCAAAGAACAAAGTGTATGTCATAGCCTGAGTCAGTTCTGGGTTAGTAGAAAAAAAAAAAAAAAAAATCCCACAAAAGACCATTTCTGACAGCTAGGTCAACCAGCACTTGTTCCTCCCTAAACAATTTTTTCAAGACCGCCATATACAAATCTGACACATTTCATTTATACAAGGCTTGAGGTCTCATTTTCTTTGCGCTTTCTTCAAAACATAAAATTTATCTCACTTAACATATAACTCATGACAATGAAGAACTGCATTTAATCAAATGACAAAACACTGAACTGAGCTGAGAGCAAGGCAAGAGAAGGCTAAATGAGGGCAAACGTAGCTGCTAGTATACTGGGAGATGGGCTGCTGGTCCACTGCAGTGGCAGGAAAGAGGTCTCAGGAGGCAGAGAGCAGCAGGGCACTCTGGATATCAAAGTGCCTCACTCCAGTTCTGAAGCTAATGGCCGCAGAAGCCAGCTGTGACAGCAAAAAGCCTTTAAGAGGAACGCAAGCCCTTTGTGAAAGGAAGAGGGAGTCAGCTGAAGGACAAAAGTCCCCTTCAGCCATCTAATAGGGCAAACTAAGGAGATCCTAATCAAACAAGAAAGAGCTCCCTTTTTAGCCATAAGTGCTACATTTTCATCAAGGGCATGAGGAACAAGAGAATAACAGCTGTGAGCTATGCAAAAGGAAGAACAGGAGAAGACAGGTCTGTGCGCAGTGGTAGACAAAAGTCTAGAGTGAAATGCAAACTTTAGAAATGCACATTCCAAGGAAAACATATGTCATAAAATATATGTTTTCAGAGCCAAACGAATTACGGTCACTCTTACACATGCATACAATGCACAGGTTATATCCCTTAATTTTTGTAACACTAAGAATGTCAAAACAGGGAAGTATGGAATGCTGATGCATTATTACCTGTAATCCTTTAATAGCAAAATTTTATCCTTAGCAGATTAATAAAAGAAGTTTTTAAAATGATTACTAATTTGTCCTAGAGGAAGGGAGGAAGGACTCTGAGAGCTGTTCTGGCTTCTGCTTGGGAGGTTCAAGCATATGGATTATGAAGCTGGTTATAAATAAGCATTGCATGCAACAAATGCTCGTTCAATTCAAGTCTTTAAAAAAAAAAAATCACCAAAATGCTGGAGGAAGGAGTGTCTTTAATATTTCGGGTTTGTTAAAACCATCTGTTTAATATAAGGGATTTAATTTATTCCAAATTTTAAATCCACGGAATCCAGAGAAGCTTTAGGGAAGAAGCCAAGTCAGGTGCAGTAAGCTAAGCACAGCACTTAGTACCAAGGAAGACGGCGTATTTTCACCTCTCAGTTACTGGCTGTCATGGTCATTTGTGCAGAAAGGTAAGCACCATGGCAAACAGTAGCAAAGAAGCCCAAGCCTGGACCTCAGAACATTTGAGAATAGCTTCACCCTTGCAAAATGCCTCTCTCACACATGATTAGGGACACCATGAGAGAATCAAAAATAGGTATGGTTTCAGTCACCCAAAGCTCTTGAGATTTGGCCTCCATTGCTTTAGCGTACAAGTGTGCATGCATGCAGACTTTCTCAAGTACCCACCCCTTGCCCTTTCAAGCATGCGTTTACAGCACTGGTTTCAGCATAATCAGTTTTGTGGATTTCCCTTCATCTCATTCTCCATCTCCACGGGGATCTATTTTGTGCATTTGCAAAACACAGTAATAAAATGTATCTATGTGCCACATCTTGAATATTTTACTGAAGTATGTCCTTTATTCTTCTACACAGACAGCAGAATCTTTTCCAGCAGTCTACAGGTTTTTTCACTTATAGCTGTTTTCTGAGGCACTGCATAAATGTTTCACTACTAAAACATTTATCCCATATGAAAATCACTTCAAACATCCAGAATAAAAGAGAAAGGACTCTCTCAAGCATTTCACTGATTATTTAGTTATTTACTGACATTTCTCTGGTGCTCAGTCTGTACTGTCTGTGAACATAAACACTGTCTCGTATAATATACAGCAGCTTTGTAAGAGTAGAGGGAAGGATCTTCTCTGGTCTCCCTTGATGAGAGATTTACTTATTTTTAGGTTTGTGCGCAAGTTTGTCCTTACTTCACAAAGAACACATTGAAAAATTAAGATAAAACATTCTTCTGATGTGCTGTTGACACCAATTCCCCATTCCTGATTATTTGCCCACAGGCCAAACCCCATGCTGCTTCTATAATCAGGAATAGGCAACAGAGAGCAAGTTCTACAACAGAGACATCTCCATTTCCTGCACACACCACAGGTCTACTGAAGGTAGCTGCAAATCTTTTCTATTTTTGTTTGAATGCCGGCAATAAGAGTTCAGCAGCTTCTGACCTCTCTCATACTGAGAGCTCAGAAGTTTTGAAGACATCTGGGAAAGCTTCTCCCTATTCATGCAATGAACCTCTCCTCCTGCAATAGAAATTGGCTCTCATGTCTGACTGCTACTGTAGCAGGTTTATTCCCTAGAGGGGAAGAATGCCATTTACATTAACAAGCTTGCCCTCTAACCTGGGAACATGGCACACTCTTACCCAGTCCCACAAAGACAGAACCATAAGCCATCTCTCAGGTAGCATCATGAGTGGTTCCCTTTCATTAATAAAGTTAGAACCTCAAAATATCCTCCAGGTAAACTGGCAAAGCAGCATTTTGTATCATTTCTGAACTGAGCCCTACCTGCCTTTTCCTTACACAGAGGAAACGCTGGGGAAAACACAGAGCAAACAAAGCTCCGTGAAGAACACTGATTATTTTCCATGCTCCCCTTCATTAAGTAGGTAAATAGGAAGACAGTTGGCAGAAGATGGCTCAGATACCTACTGGAGCACCTGCAGACACTTCCTGAGAAGGGATTCCTCTTGAAGATAAAATGGCAAAACTTTTCAATTTAATTTGAATCTGAGTGATTCGATTTAAGCATTGTAATCAGCTTGAAATACATATTTTGACGGGAAACTTTTGCACTTACATAGCTATAGACAAAGCCTGACAGGAAAACACTAGCAAAACCCCTTCTTAAAGTAATATGGCCAATTCAACCTTCCTTGCCTGTCACCTTCCCTTTCCTTTCTTTTCTTACCCTCTTCCAGTATTTGCAATAAAATCAAGCACTGCTCTAGAAGAACTCTTCTTTGCCTGACCACATAGTCAGGATTTACCTTTTACACAGCCCAATCTATATTTATAGCTCTTTTTAGATCATCTGTTTACATACAAATACAAGAGCTTGTACTCAAGAATAAAGAGGTAAAAATCTACTGGCAATACACCAGCAGATAGCATAACATCAGATGGAGTGACGGGCAAGCCAATGTGTATGTTGTTTGTTCCTCAAGCTAGAGTTCTTTCTAGGTCTTAAGCATTATCTTTAGCTAACAGCCTGCAGGTTAACCCAAGCCCTCGTAATCTAGTGCTGCACTTCAAAGAAGTTAGCAAAGTCTCTCTAGCATAAATAAGAATTTATTGGGATTTCTGCACCATTTGTCCTCTGAGTTACTTCTTTTTTTCTTCCTTTGTGTTTCCCAACCAGTGTTACTCTTGTTTTGTTTCATAACCTACTTCTCATACCTACTTCTCTATTCCACCTTGTCTGGCTGTCCTGCTTCCCCAGTGCCTTCGATCCAGGACTGCAGCTCTATGCTTAATGAGCTATCCCATGACACTTCCACAGTATGTCCAGGTGGCTCACACAGTGTGTGTTTATATACCCACATCCAAACTCCAACTGTCTTCGTAGCACAGATCCTCACAAACCTTCAGTTATTCTATGGCAACCAGGCCGGAACTGTGCCACCGAATTTCAGTATGTGCAGTGCACAGATGTGTCTTCTAAACACACACAGACACCCACACACCGACATCGACACCCATCCCCACCCAGGGGTAAGGCACAGGTAAACATTACAAAAATCAGTCCCGTTCATGCCTGACACCAGTTTGGATACTTCAGACCAGAGTCCAGACTATTCAGACGCAAGAATGTGAAGAAGTATCACCAAACAGAGCAGCGTACAGAGCATTTAACTTCAGCAAAGAAAAGTTTTCCAAGGAGCGACAGCAAACACATAGTCATCAAGGAACCCCAAAGTTTTTTCTGCATGCTCAGAAACAGCTCACCAGGTACCCTCTGCACAGGTCTACCTCCAAGGCTGCCAGCTTTATCCAGGCTACTAGACACAGCCTGTGAACGAAAACTGCAGATTCAGATAAACAGGCTTGCCCTTTATTTGTCTTTAAGCATTTTCATCTGCTTCCCATTCAGGTAAGGGTTGAGAACAAGCCTCTTGGCACAGAGTGTGTTGATTTTGCATGGTTCAAAGAGGGTTCAAGTGAAAGCAATGGGATAAGACCCTCAGCTTCTTGTAGCACTAACACAGGAATTTTATTTTGTCAAAACCAACAGAAGATTTTTTACATCTCTTTTTTCTTATTGTTCTTTGACTTGTCCAAATAATACTTTTAGAGGGGTAGAGGGCAGAAATAGATTTTGTACAAAAATAAAGTGATCTCCAGCACTAAAGTAATGTTGACACTGGTGAGAAAATTGACAATAAAACCTGTTTGTTCATCAGGATCTGAAATATTTTAGAATAACCTGCCCCCGTTCTGATCCAGCTTCTGATTCAGACATGCCAGATGCAGATATCAATAAATACAGCTGATGCTGCCTAAGGGGGATGTCAGAGAAAAAACAGCTTCTAAACCAGACCTTTTATAATAGCAGCATTTCCCAGAGGAAACTTAATTTTATTTTTCCTTATACGCAACTATTTAAAGCACAGAATACATTAAAAAATACCCAGAATAAATAACTTCTTAGAGAAAAAAAAAGGCCTATCATAGGAAACATGGATTTTCTTCTGTACTTCTTGGAGTAACATACAGAATATACAAGTCCAGGACCAATTTCAAATAATGCAACCATTACCAGAATAATATTGCACTTTCCCAGGCTGTACTACGCAAATAAAACCACAAGCTTTTCTTCTTTTTCTATCGTGAATTATAAATAAAATTTTCATTACTTAGGCCACAGTAAAGTTACCACTGGGGAAAACCACTCCACCCTGTCATTGTTAGAGACTCTTCCTCAGTTCTGTTAGCTCGGTGGAGGAGCTGATTTACGTTCTCCAAGCTGCATTTAAAGAAGACTATCTTCATTGACTAATAGAGGTCTCGACCTTCTGCCTGACCCGGGAACCTGCGGTAGCAGTTTAAAATCAAGACGCTATGAGTATCCCATGTTTATGCACACAGTAAAAAACAAGGTAACTCCACAGCACAGTTCATGTCCACCAACCATGGTGAACACCCAGAGTGAGCAGTTTCAAAGGCACCTCTCCCTCTGACTTTAGCAACAAAATAACCAACCTGCCCACAAAATACTAGCTCTGGAGTCACCCAGTTGTAGCGATGCTGTTTCTTCCTGCACAGATGATGTCTGCAGCACTTCGAATCTTCTTCTCTTGTGCACAAGGAAATTAACATAATTTATTCCTTTAATTTTGTTTATTTTTAAACATTAAACAAAGAACAAAACCGGCAACATCCCACAGAGACTGTCTCACTGACAAAGAGAAAAAAGATAAGTATTTATTGAAAATATCAGTAGAAAAATCCAACCATGCTCGATTTCTTCTAAGAGCTTGGTTGAAGTAAGAATGGTTGAAAATTTTCTATTAAGTTGCTTAACAGACATTTTGCAATAAATGGTATTTATATCACAAGAGCTACTTATATACTACTAAAAAGCATATTTCAAAGGTGACTGTGACTGAATGTGAAGTATGTGACTGAAAAGAAGTATGCAAAAATACACTGGCTGCATAATATTTTATCAAATTTACTCATCCGGCATACAACTGCTCTGTGGATGATGTTTCCCATGCAGCTCAGGTTCCCTTAACGAACATCATGTGAAATCCCAACCAGTGATGTTCTCACTCTGCCAGTAATTTTACAGCTAGTTTGGAGTTCTCAATGCAGTTTTCCTCTGGAAGGATTAGGCTCAGCTATACTGTGCCTTTTTTTTTTTTTTTTTACCCTCCCCACAATCCACCTTCAAAGGAACATTTCTCATCTCAGTTCAGCTGTTTGGTTTCCTCATGAGTCCCATTTTAGATATGTTAACGAAAGACAGTATATTTTTAAAAAGATCATGGAGCACTGATGGGATCCTATGACTGGTGTGGTCCATGTATACAATCAGTGAGGTCTACATTGATAGTCCACTGCCCTGAATCTTGCTTTCTTGGAGAGGTCCTATCTGGGACCACAATCTTGTAGTAAGTAATAGGATAGCAAGTCCGTAAAAATCAATAGGATGGCTAAGAGCAATAAAGTTGTGATGTAAATGTAGTGATCCTGATCCTGCTCTGCTGCACATACAGCCTGGCCCTCAGGCCTGTGCTGTGCTGCACAAACCCCATGGATGCAGGATCACCTCAACCAGCCCATCGTAACAGAGGAGGCTGCAGGCAGCTCCCACTCTGTACCTGCGATTACACCACCTGCATGGCCTTGCCTTTATCTAGCAGTGCAGCAAGAGGTTCTCATGAGAACATCGTTGCTTGACTGTAGACATGATAAATGGAGCTGTTCCCTTGGAGGAAAATCTGTAATAGCTTGAATGACCAAAAGGGGGGAATCTCTGCTATGGAAGAGGTCTGCATGGTGTGCTGTGTGTGGCTTGGAGTCCTGTTCAACACTTTACACTGCTCAGGGCTCTCAACATCTAAAATGGCATAAGATTATGTATGCTATTCTCTTCTTATAGTATTAGCTCTAATAAATAGCTTTTTAAATGATACCTAAGTGCCTTTGTTATCAGGTTCACAACGGACCAGTACCTCCTGGTGCAAAACACCAAACAGTTCAAATGTCTAGAAGATCAAAGACCAAATACAAGATGTCAAGGTATCTCGATGGATCATCGAAGAAGTTGAGAAAAAGAGTATGGATGCCTAACACCAAACAAAACACACTACAGTAAAAGACTAGAAACAAAACCAATTTCTGTAAGTCATCAACTTAAAGGTTTACCCAGATTCTCCACTTTTAATTGTTCTCTTTCATCCCAAAATGCTCTACTCCCTCCTCTTCCCAGGAACGTTCCATCAGCTTTATGTTTCTTCAGTTCTGTGTCTCCTGAAATTTTACCTCTACGTTTACAACATAAGGAAGTAGTTTAAGTAAATCTGCAGTGTGTTTTACCATGACAACATTATTACATCACAATACCAATGACATCATTGATAAAATCAGTGTGCCCACTGCATATCCCTGAAGATTAACAAGGCCTACCAGTTTGGCTTGGCTGTAATGATTTCCTGTGTAGAAATAAATCCCAGTGTCTGGAGACTTTCTGTTCCTTCTCTCCCTGCTCAGTTTCTCTTGACCTAATTTTGAATAATTTTAGAGATGTGGAAACAGTGAAGTACCAGTGGTTGTTGACTCTAGACCACTCAATTTAACTGGCTGATGCTTAAGCATACTCAGTAAATATTAACTGTATTAAATAACCAGAACAGTTTTCATTGCAATACCAAATGAGCTATCATTATAAAAAAACAGAGCTCAAGGCAAAGCGAAAGGTGATTTTTTATTCCCAGCTTTCTTATTTTTTTAAAAAATTCACCCGTCACTAGGTTTTCCAGCAACATATCTTTGTAATAATTTAGCAACAATAACTTGATAAGAAAGTGGCTTTAACAGAGTATTACCTTTACCACTAAAGCGTCTTGAAATTTCACTTTATCACTGACAGATTTATGATTTGAGAAATACATTGCAATATGTCACCATCATGCACCTTTACACAGCACTTCTCTCCTTTTGCTGGTTCAAATATGAAAAGTCTTGTTTCACAAATTTCTGAGATAGAGGGGGAGAGGATTGAAACTCCTTTCATTATACAAAAAACCCAACCGCAGTCCTGTCTCACACATAAAAATTTGTTTCAAGTGTTCACTTGGAGAATTAACTCCAACAAAGGATCACTTCTAGTTAATGAAGGACACAATCAAGAAACCATCAGATCAAAACAAAAAAGAGTAGCCAAATCATCCAACTGGTTGATTTTGCAGGGTTTTTTCTTTTGTTTTTTTTTTAATTGATAAAATGTAGGAAAGTTTCCCTCATCCACCCCAAAATATTACCAACTTTCAGAAGAAATTCTGTACTTGAAACCCAACAAAAATGTGTTTTACTCAAGCATACTGCCACGCCATTCAGGGGGAGGGTCGCCAAGGCCTTTATTTAGTGCCAGATTCCCAACTGGACTTTGTTGCCCAGGACACAGCTCAGATGCTCAAGCGGTGCAAAGGCAAAGCCAGGGGAAAGTAAGTTGCAGTGTAACAAAGATCTGAGAACAAGAAAAAATAAAGAGCTTGAAACTTTAATGACACTTCGTAACTCCAATATATAGATTCTCAAGGCACATATCTGTATTGTCTTCACATAATCCCACTTTCTTCTATTTTTCCGGGTGCTTGGTGTTTTTTTTTTTTTTAATTCTACAAGATTGAGACCATTTTTAAGCTTTATACCAGATGGTTCTCCTGCTCTTTTATCATCCTTGTTATCTGCAGTTTGAAGACGTGACAGCCATGTCCTGGAAAGGCATATGTCCAAAAAAAAAACCCCCAAACCAAACCTGAAACGAACAGGATTACACGCATAAGGGCATTACCCAGCAACTGGAGAAAGGAAGCAACACGCAAGGAATATGCCCTCTTGTGCCTAGACCATCAGAGTCTTTAAAATGCATGGTTTCAGAAAATGGCTGCAAAGTCTTTGTCATGATGCTAGAAAAATACTTAGAAACAAAAGTATTAAATGAAGTTGTAGAGGGAAAAACTACATACAAGAAGCCTGGTAACTGCCAATCATGTGTGTAGACTTATCCATCACCGCAACATCGCTCTAACTCCACCTTGTTCGCTCTGCCGTAGAGATAAAAAACCACCACCAATCTGTCCAGCTTTTGAAGCTGCAGTGATCAATTATGGTTTACCACAAACAAATAAAAGCTTACACTTAATCAGCCATTCTCCAGTATAAGTGTGGGAAACTTCAGTCAAACCTTGCCAAGAATAGGTACGGGGGATAGCTTATCAAGCCCAAGTACACAAGAGAAAAACAAACTTGGAGGAAAAAACCCAGTTCGATTCTAGTACTCTGCATAATCCCATTTCATGAAACGACATACAGTTGGGTTTTCTTTTCATTGCTGACTGAAAAGTTTCAAAATCTTCAAAGATGTCACAACAGTGCCAGTTTTTCCAGCCAACTCTGGTGACTGACTTCACCAAACTGTACCACATCAATGCTCAGCTGACAGTGACATTCCTGTTATATCTCCTGATAACTCTGCAATAAAGTGTATCCGCAAACATGGAAAGTAAATCCATGACAATGGACAATGAGAGGAATGTAAGTTGGTATCTTGGTAAAAACAAACATGATGAGTGTGTTTTTTCTGATACTTGGGATCCATACATGTCCACAGACACAGAACTTTCCCAGTATATTTAAGGACAGTTACCATAAACTTTGAAATGACTAATAATATAGTTTGTGAAAAATCAAACATTATGGAAAACAATCTGTGCAGAATTTCCTATGTGCAAAATTTTCATGACGTTTAATATCATAGCTATATAAAAACAAGTGGGATCAGGTATATCCAGCTTCAACTGTCATGCAATATTTAAAAGTCAAACTTCTGTGCACTTTGGCAAACGAGTATATAAGCGAACAAACAGAGAAGAATGCATACAAAAGCTCTTCCATTTTGACTTTAAACATAGCTGTGTTAAATCAAGATAAATCCAGCAGGATATTATTTCTCACATATTTTGTTATGGGAAAGAAGAAAATAAACTCAAAGGGTATTTTCAATTATTCATGATCGTTAAAAAGAGAACGAACCAGCAAGCTCACAACATGAATAGAATTGTCAAAGTGAAAAGGGAAATAAAGCACAAATTGGCCAAGTGCAAATAAGGCACACGTATCTGTCAGAAAGAAGAGAATTATAAACAGAATGCAGAAAGACCAAGCCAAATGGGGAATAAACTGCTAAGTCAGTCAGACCCTGTGGGTTTAATAACCTTAAAGAAGTAAAAGCCAGTAAACGTATCCTTGAACAAAATAGCAACCAGAATTTCATTAAAACTAGGGAGGGGGAGGGCGAGCAAGAAATAATAGCAAGATACTTTCGAAATAACATTCATATTTAACAGCACATTCTTACTTGAAGTACACTACTATTTCACAAAATCACAGAATAGTCAGGGTTGGAAGGGACCTTCGGAGATAATCTAGTCCAACCCCCCTGCCCAAGGAGGTTCACCTGCAGCAGGTCGGACAGGAATGCATCCAGGTGGGTTTTGTATATTCGCAGAGAAGGAGACTCCACAACCTCTCTAGGCAGTCTGTTCCAGTGCTCTGCCACCCTCAAAGTAAAGAAGTTTCTCCTTATGTTCAGACAGAATTTCCTGTGTTTCAGTTTGTGCCTGTTGTCCCTTGTGCTGTCACTGGGCACCACTGTAAAGACTCTGGCCCCATCCTCTTGACTGCTGCCCTTTAGATATTTATAAGCATTGATGAGATCCCCTCTCAGGCTTCTCTTCTCCAGGCTAAAAAGACCCAGGTCTCTCAGTCTTTCTTCATAACAGAGATGCCCCAGTCCCTTAATCATCTTCATAGCCCTCCGCTGGACTCTCTCCAGTAGCTCCCTGTCTTTCCTGAACTGGGGAGCCCAGAACTGGACACAGTACACCAGGTGTGGCCTCACCACGGCAGAGTAGAGGGGAAGGATGAACTCCCTCGACCTGCCGGCCATACTCTTTTAAATCTTTTTATATACGCAATTTATAAATATTAACAAGCAAACCCCAAGATTAAGATGTTTTGGAGGGAGGATGATACGCTGCTAAAGCCATTTTACGTAAATGACACACCAAACTACAGCAATGAAGGCAAATTGTGATTTTAGATGCAATTTCTTCCTCTTATGGAAGATGTATATGGGATTGCTAATGGAAGAAAGGAAGTTAATGGTGGATCCTATTCTGATGGATGTATTTTAGTCAACCTGCTGGGCTCAAAACAGAGATGACTGAAGTTTAACAACCTGTGATCTACGAGAGATTACATCAAATGATCCTTCTCCCCCTGGAATGTATTGAACTCTCTATTGACTATGTTACACATACACCTTACTGAATCTCCCCTCTGTACAGGTGCAGAATTTGACTGGGTTTGAATTGCAGATTGCAGTATCTTCCTAAAAAAGAGTCAGTAACAAACTCTACAGGACCTCCTGTACCATCTTCTGTAAATGCAGGAAAATTTCCTGCAAGTGCAAAACAGGAGTTTATTTTACAAATTTTTACGAACATTTAAATATTGATGGCAGCAGCAAGTCATCCAAGAAATTATTTTCCTGTTTCAGAATCAGCATGAGTAAATGCAATTGATTCTATCATCACAGAAAATGAATTTGGGGACAGAGAACTACATCTCTGACTCATGTTTGCAGTTATCTGATCAAGAACAATCCCTGTTCTGTTTCCGTCAGAGATGTTTTTATATGTCATCAAGATTCACTACAGTAGACATGGCAAAATATATAACTATGGCTTTTCAAGTTCACAAGTGACCACTCACGAAGGATCCAGGATAAATGTAGTTTCCCCCTTTTCTCTAGGATTCCAGCCTCTCCTCCCCATACAGCTTCAACATAGCCCTACTTAAAAACATTATTTTGAAAACCTGTAGCCAACATCCAACTAGAGGATTGTACTGTGAACCTTGCAGAAGACTTCAAGGTCTTGAATAGTCCATGTCTGATTTACTCATCCTTATAACTTGGAAGAAACCTGTACTTTAGCATGAGTTGCTGCTGAGAAACTAGTTTGAGAAACCCGTATGTTAGCATGAGTAGCTGCTGTAAGGGAATCTGCCAGAGTGCCCTCTGCAGCCTGTGCTGCACGCTGGTGGGTGTTATGAAGAGATAACATCCAACTTCTCAGGAAAAGATGCATGATTCTGGTTGTTACACAAAATAAAAGGCACAAGGGTCTGTGAGAGAGGAGGAACCTCTCCATGAACAGGATCCGCGCAGCATGCTGCAGGAAAGCCCATCCAGGATCCATCTGATGCTGCATGAAACCAGTTCCCAGGATCTGAATGGACATAAGATTCACTTGCCATCTGTGTTCCTCTTTTCATTCTATCTTACTAAACCAGCTATTTTATTACTCCATTTGTTGTCAGGTCTTTCTTACTGGTTCCAGAAAAAAACCCTGCACCACTTCTCTCTCCCTCTCATCTTCTACTTCTCCCAGTGCAGAATAAGGACACAGACATCATTCACATACAGAAGTTCTACAAAAACAAATATTCAATCATTACTCATCCTCTCAGGCCTCAGTACAACAGCAACAAACCTTTTGCTTACCCATGCAAACCTGGTAAAACTGCTCTCTGTACAGACCCTGGTATATATACCTAATTGCAAGAATTTAAGAAGATATCCCTTCTGACTGTTCGTTATAGCCTTCTGCCAGAGATGATTGCTTTGTAACAGGATTGATGGAAGTCCTGACTACCCTGGGGATCATAACTTCTAGGAGAAGACTAGGGTAACATTCACAGTTGCAGTAGCATCTCAAACTACTGTAACATTTTTATTTTAGGGAACATAAGTCACAGCCCTGAGAGATGGAGCTACTACGCTATCTTTTATTTATTTTAAACAATAATGGAAAATAAATGGGGATATGCCACACACAGATGAGTTTGTCAAATTGCTCATAAAGCTCTCTAAGTAATGCTAGTGCTTTAGCTGTCCAGGAACATGGAAAACACGAGCTGGCAGATGTAATTGTAGCAGAGAGAAACGTGATCATATTTTTAAAACAGCCGAAGGGCTTTATCAATCACTCAACTTTCTTTAAAATTTAAAACTACAAGAAGCCAATGAGAGCAATGGTATATCAGTTGTTTTAGGTCCTATATTGGTACATACAACTTAAATTTAGCACCAACTGTACTCAACTTGTTTTTTCCTATTGTTATTTGGAAAGAGCCACTGACAACATTAAACAGAGCCCATTACATAAATAGTTACCAGTTCCAGTTACCCACAAGTCCTCTTTTTTATTTCGGGACAAAGGTTCCCCCAAAACTTCTACATTTGTGACTGTCCATATAATTTTAGTGGGAATGTTGCAGCTAGATTTGAACAGACTGAGCAAGGATATGTGTTGCTTTGGTTAGTTTGTAAGCACACACCACGCACTTAAAAAAAAAAAAAAGGCAAAATAGAAGCCACGTACAATATACAGCAAAGGTTTTTTAAAATGTGAAA
Organism: Ibidorhyncha struthersii; assembly: GCA_013398815.1. Classification (NCBI taxonomy): domain Eukaryota; kingdom Metazoa; phylum Chordata; class Aves; order Charadriiformes; family Charadriidae; genus Ibidorhyncha; species Ibidorhyncha struthersii. Next base: position 98,966 of record VZSZ01005876.1, on the reverse strand, counting down.
GTTCACCTCTAATAGCTTTCTCTTTTTATAACAGCTGCAGGGTTATGCCACCCAAGAATGAAAGACATTTTGTCAAAATCACTTTTACCCCCCATTATAGAGCCGCTTGCTAAATAGAAAACTAAGGAGGAAAATGGTGGGTCTTTGAAATAGAGAAAACTGTGAACGAATACAAATAATGAATATGAATATACAGATGACATCAGCATCTTAGAACAGAAAAGAGAGCCTAAATGTTTCCTTAGTATTTAGTGCAAAGACAGAAAGTGGGTTAGGGATGGGAGGGAGGCTCTACCAATTCAGTCCGACTCTGTATGAGGGCAAGCAACAGCTGCTTATTTTAGTATGGCTGGCAAAACACTACCTGGCTCTCCTCATACAGGAGCTGCTCATGAGCTACTCATGAGTCAGTATAATTTCCAGTGCTGTGCTTTAAGACTGTAAAACTGCAGGTCAGGAGTGAGGGATGAGCAGCTCTGACATCTGTGCAGTGGGGGCAGAAGAGAAAGCTGGGGCTGGATCCCCTGTCCACCATCTCAGTCTAAGCTTTGCCCACGCATCGGCCAGAGCCCCTCCTATGTCAGTTATTGTCATCTTTTTTCTTAATTTTTTAAAATCAGTACTCTGAAGTTTGTTTGAAAAGGCAGCTTTCCTCAAGAAAAAAACATAGGTCTAGATTTCTAAAAAGTTAATTTTTACAGAATTCTATTGAGTGTTTTTATGGGACTGTTCAGAAAACTGACAGTTTCCTATTTCCCCGCTGACACACTGGCTTTTGTGATTTGTCACAAGGGTTATCTCTGTCATATTATGTGACATAATACAAAGAAGCTCAGAAAATGTGATGTGACAAGCCAACTAATGCACTGAGCCAGTAGGGAAATTTAAAAGCAGTACATATCTTAAAACTGAGTTGACTTCTTTCTGCTCTCCCAAGCCCAAATGGTTTCCCCTGCAAAATGGCGACGGTCAGCTCTTCATAACATATATTTAAGCAGCAAATTCTCCTTCTAGCATTGCCTGTGACAAACAAATATTTTCTCATAAGCCAGAGTACAAGCAAGTGATTTGTATTTAGTGCAGTCCAGTCTGAAATCACATGTACAAAGGCTCTTCCTGAAGTGGGTAAAGAAGTAAGCTACCAAGAAAAAAGCAATATTGAGAGACGATCTATGAATAAAATTGCAGTGTGTTCTTCTTGAAATAACCTTTGTTTTCTGCTTCATGAACAGTTTCATACCGCAGAAGCACACACCATTCCACACGTCCATTGAGTCAACTTAAAATGGACTAGTCACCAGAAATTTAAGTGCATACTTGAAAGGGAAGATGCCGCTGGAAGGCTTCTGAAATAAGATATAAGAAAAAGTATCTCAATACTGTGATATACTGTGATATTACGACTAAGCCTTTTGGATAAAAGAGGTGCCCACTCTGCACAGGTAGTGTCTTTCAATAGCAGCAAATAATTTTATAATCAGGTTTATTTAGAATTGCAGTATTACTGTGGTATCTTTGTGTCCCTCCTTTGTCACCCTATTCCTGTTGGCTCTGGTGTACAAAGGCAGAAAAATTACAATATATTCCCCCTCATCAAATGTGAACGTTAGAGAGAAACCTATTTTCCCAAAATCTGAACTCAGAGACTGGTTTGTAGCAACAGTATATTCAGAGTATGTTCCTTTCTTACATAACCTCTTTTATACTGTCATGACACTGGATAATAAGAGTAATTCTAGGATAGATACTCTAGATCCAGAATTATTTTTCTTGAATGAAAATATTCTTAAGTAACTTCAAATAAATTTGAGGATTACATGTAAGTGTGGGCAAAACCTGAATTTTAGGCAAGCATTTAATCAAGATTCAATAAGAAATTCTCAAAACATCTGGATTATCAGCTGAAAATTTTAGAGTTATTGTACCTTATTAACCACAATATAGGTAATATTATTCATAATTGAAACAATATGAATTTCTAAGAAATCCTAAAAATACTTAGAATACAGAAATCTATGTGTTCTCTGACTTTTAAATTCCATTTGCTCAGTATCATTTTATATTAAAAAGGTTATATACAGGCTACCTCATAATAATGTCATCACTTTCCTATTTTAACAAGCAGTAAAACCTCCGTATACTTGGTGGACATATGCAGAGCATAACATTTTAATCACTTCTACTCTGCAGATTTAATGGGTATAATCAAAAGATCATAGTTAAAAAACCTCAAATCCCAAAGCAATGTCTTGATTGAAGCAATTTTAACCTATAATGTAATAAAATCAGATTTAATAGTTTATGTAAAAAGAATTAGGTAGTGCAGAATATCACTTAAAGTACAGTATATTTTAGGATTTTTCACTTAGAAACATACTATGTTTCTCTTTCTTTCTTGCTGCAACCCTCACAAAGCTCCTTTTAAGTAGAACTCGTTAATATTTATATAAACTTATCCAGATTTTCATATGTAAATTTCTACAGAGGTGGAAAATATCATTATTGTTTCACTGATCTGAGAGGTGGCAGACTTTAGTAACACCATAAAAATCATACTTGAAACTCATTACCAGCAGCCCTGTTACCTCAAGACTGTCCAACACCGTAAGGCTGGACTCCACCTATACATGCTGTGTTCACAAACAGAGCACAGGTAGATGAGCTGGATACACACGCAGAATTTAGGAGACTTAAAAAAAACAACACTGGGACCCCTAAGTCTGGATAGCAGAAGCCTGAGGGAGGGTAGGATCACAGTTTATAAAGTCACAAAAGCAATACAAAAACAATTTGCCATTCAGCAAATCCTGCAATACAAGAATGAGGTGGCCACTTGATGAAACCAGTGGAAGATAGCCCAAAACAGATAAAAGTACTTCTTTGGACAGCAAGCAGAGAACTCGTAGACCTTGCTGCCACAGGAGGCGGTGGAGGCAGGCAATATTAGATGGTTTAAAGACAGGTTAGACAAATTCAGGCACCATGAATGGTGTGTATTAGAAGGACTGGGCAAGGATGCACCCTCTAACATGTCTCACACAGCTGTAGATCCTGGAAAAGTACAAGGACAAAGGACCAGAGAACACGTACAAGCACACAAGCCCTCCCTAACCCTCATCTCCCATTGTCACCATTGGAGATGGAGTATGAGGAATGACAGACTGATGCTGAGCTAGGAAGTTATTTCTTACACTTTCCTGTCACCAACTGGGACTTCAGTCAAAAAGCGAGTAATTCTCCTTTTCAATAGCATGCTTTTTTCACCACTATGGCAACTGATATAGAAATGTGACTGACCTTCTTATCACAGGGAAAAAAAAAAAAAGAAAAAAAAAAATCATCAGCATCCATGATGATTTCATATAAAAGTCCTAATGTCTGCTTGCTTGCTTACTTACCTTACCCTAGAGGTCAGAGCTGTTTTTAACTGGAAAAGATATTTACATCAGCACAGAGGTTTGAGATTACAAAGAAGGAGTGCCACTACAAAAAAAGGAGGAAAAAAATCTTACATCATCCTATAAAAGAAACAAATATTTCCTCACAAAGAATGTGGCCTGCATGATGATGCTCTCTTGATCTTGTAGCAATGAATTTTGCACACACTGACCACTGCAGAATTGCACAATCAACATGAAAACGTCCTGCTTTCTGCCCTGTGCCAAGTCTGTGTTCTGAAGACACAATTCAAGGTTATTGAAACCCAAATCTAATCCAATGGCTTTGCATTAGGTGGGTAATTCTGCAGTCAGTTATACCATGCAACCCTGTTAAACTGCACTGAGAGAGCGACTCAGGTTACATCCCCCATGAGAGCAACCACAAAAGTGATACTTAAAAGACATGCTGAATCCATATTTGCAAGTCAAATTAATTTTGCCATAGCACAATAGCAATCTTTCTTTCAAGCTAATCAGTGTAAGATGCATGTCACGTCAAATTCCCTTCATTTTTATACCCTCATTTCCCTCAAAGGCAAACGTTTGGCATGAAGGCACAAGCATGACTTCACTAATTATAATAAATAATTGACTTGTGACTACTTAGTGGTTACATCATAAATAAAATATAAACATAGGAGATCTGAGTCGAGCTTACCAAATGCTTAGCATCTGTGGCATTTTCAAGTAAGATTAAAGAGGGGGGGGTGTATTTCAGGTAAAGTACATAAAGCATATATTCTAGTACAGCATTAATTGCAGTAAACACAGTATACGCAACAAAATATTTGGACACAGGTTTCACCATTCCAGTTCTGACAAGCTGTCTTTTGTATTGCCATATACAGTATGTTAAAAAGGCTTAACAACTTAATTTAGAAGGGTTTTTTTCTACAATCAGGGTACTACAATGTTTCATACTTTTACAATTAAAGCAAGCAGTACTAAACGGCAAATTTTACAACTAAAATAAGAAATACTGAATGACAAACTTCACAATTAAATTATCTATTTCAATGTGAAGAAAAGAAAGACAACCAACATTTCTCACGCTTTTCCAATAATACATAAATATTTATAATCACTTAATTATTTTATGGTTTAAAAATAAAATGCTTTCAAAGTTATGTTTTTGTCAACTTATCCACACGTGTATATCACTTACTAAGAAGCTAAAGCAGCCATACATGTTGTTTTGAAAGTGTTCAGACTGCATAAAAATTTCCAAAATTTGGCAAAATTAACTAATTCAGCTGTACACTACAGCTCTGCAGAGATAAGCATCACGACTGCCCTGTTAATCTCTCTCCACTCCTACAGGAGAAGTATTCAGTAAAGATTATTCAAATCATAGGAGAACAAGAATTCTTTGATAGTGGAAAAGTAGTTAGCAAGGAGGCAGGCGGATGTATATGCATTGCTAATAGTGGCTGTGCCTGTACCACAGCACTGATGAACTCACCATCCTCACTCCTGAGCACAACCTTTGCACCTCTTAAATGCATATGGGCACAGCATAAGCACACATTTTATATAAGCTGGTTTCCTTTGGGAGGAAATCCAGCTGCAAGGACACAGGAGCAGTCATTTTGTAGGTCTCCCAAGCTATGCAATTGGTGAACTACCTGTAGAGGATGCCAAGTGGTAGGCACCCACGTTACAGAACAGAGGTTGTCTTCAGCACGTATAGAAACTTGTACCCATCAAGCTCAGTGCTCAAAGCAAACCAAAACTCTTACCAGCTTGCAGCGTGTTCCCCGAGTGACAGAGAAAGGACTGGTGTACTCCAGGGATCCATCAACTTTGGCTGAATTACTGGAAGCTGAAAGTTAACTTCTCAGACTAGGACTGAGCCAGAGAACTGTATACTCATTCAAGTGGGCCCAGATCATAAACTGAAAGAGATAAGGAAGGCAGATAGAGATGAAAACATAACAGGTAATCATTACAGGAGGGACATTTAGGAAAGCTTCTTCAGTCGGGCATTACCTGCAGAAAAGGACAAGTAATGACCAGCAATCTTTCAGGTAATCCAGGTGAATGGAAGGTGGCAGAATTCAAGTGAAAAACAATTGACCAGATTCAAAATAATACTTCTGTATTTCAACTTACCGATTACTAACATCAGTAGGAAAAAAAAAAAGGAAAAAAAACCCCAACTATCTTCCCCTAAAATGATGCACAAAAACTATAATCCCAGGACGCATAAACAATCTTTTACTCAAAGTGATACCTGTAACAGTTTCAATTCATAATTTCACTATGCTCAGATCTCTCAAAGACCAACAGCACTTCAGTGTATTATTAGCATTTACACATTCATCTCTGACTTCTGAAATCTCTCTACAACTAGAATTATCACCGCTAGACTTGATGCAGCATCCTGAGGAAGAAATTTTTACTGTCCCTTCATTTAATCCTTGACACCTGTCTGTCACTGGGACACTAAGTAAGTCTATATGAACAAGTGCACAGTAAGTTCTCTTTTTTTGGTACATGTTTGCCTTGCACCTATACTACTGCAATGCTCCCCTCTTCACACTGCACCAGTTGTTCACATAGATATACCTTCTCTGGCCAGAGATACACCCTTTCAAGTAGGACATTTTCTCTCTTCCCTTGATTTCCTTGGTCTTTTGAGGCTATCTCTGTCCTTCCCATAGTAAAAGAGCACACACATTATCATATTTATACACTTTGTTCTATTGAACACATTTATTTTTTCATGTTAAAAGTGAAGCTACAGAGAGATTATAACAGAATATTGGTAAAGCAAGTTCTTTTCTATTTTTTTCTTTTTTTTTTTAAGAAAAAACTCTTTAAGTTGAATTGCTTAGAGGGAAAGCTTTTAAACATCTAAACAATCAGTTCAAAGCAAATTATAAATAGCAGACTACCTCCACATGCATATAATGGTAATACTTAGGAGAGAGAATAAGTTTTATTGTAGCAACAGTTACAGAAGACCTTATATTTTTGATAAGCTTACCTCAACACCAGTAGCACAATCAATACACTAATTAACCACTTCACAAACTCCCCCAAAATAACTTCATTGGAAAATGCTGCCTGACATCACCTACCATTTATTTTTTACATCAAAATGGGAGTTTAATGAACAATTGCTTCTGGTAAAAGTTTAATTTTAAAACCAACAAAGTCATGGCAGCTGTGAAATGGCTGCACAAAGATTTTAGAAACAGAAGTTGTTTCAAGAGTTCAAACAACGTAGCCCCCTCAGGCTGTGTCTAGTCTGATACTTCTTAGCATTATTTGTTAATGCTTTAATTTAATTTCAGTCATAATACAATTGGTAAAGGCTAAAATTATATATGCATAAATGTAGGCTACAATTGCCAGTACTTCTTAATTGTGAAAATAAGGGAGACCAAATGCTAAAAAAATCCTATATAATTGGGAAAAAAAGTAGGAAAACCTGACAGGCTTTTTCTTTAAAGCTCAAAGAACACATCAGGGAATAGTAATTTATTCAGATGCTCTGTCTCAAAGAAAAACTAATCGTATATGCAAGTGAAATTTGGCAAAGTAGCTTAGCCTTAATGAAAGAGGGAATTTGACAATATTGACACATTTTACAGCAACATTTTCAAAACAGGACACTTCACTCTGAAAAGTCCAAATGTTTCATTTTTGACATTTCTGTATAAAACATTTCAACTTTTCAAAAGATATGTCAGCAGGTTGAATTCCTCCTGTGAGGTTTTTAGAAGTCAGAGCCATACAGGAAGAAAAAAATATTATCAATCCATCATCCTATATTCAAGTGAAAACCAATGAACACCTATAGAAAGAACGGAACATGAGGAGAATATAACCCTCAGAATGCAGTTCTTCCATTATTACCAAAAATATCAATACAGAGCCCTGTGGCCTTTTATGGAAGTCAGTTCCCACTCTTACAGTGTACCTCCTTTCGAAGCTATCACTTTTGTGATGAAAATCTTCTGGTCTTAGTAAAGAAGTATAGTAATCTCAAATTATAGGCTGTAGAGATGAAGGGAAGAAAGAAAGTATATTTTTCAACACATATGACCAAGAGCAAAAAAATAAATTTGTATTTTGGTTCACCTCTTGAACCAAAACATGTATCTTGAAAAGTGTTTCCCTTTGTTTCTCAAAGAAGTTTGCATCCATTTTGATTCAGACAAAACTAAGCCCAAAACACACTATATGTCTTGGGAAGTGAAAAAACAGCACTCTAACAAAGCTGAAAACTTTCATTTTCAGGAACTTGCACTAAAAGTCAAAGGAACCCAGAGTTTGGATTAACAATACTGCCAGAGGCAGCAACAGTAGTGGTAATAGCTCTCTTTTTACCCTGTAAAGCCTGCTGTTTCACTCCACATGGACAAGCTAAGTATCACCAACAGTAAACCCCTGCCAAGAGATACTGAGACCAACACATTCTACGACACCTGTGTTGATCATACCAAAAAAACCCACAGAGCGTCTACTGCATGATTAAAATTATACAGTATTACTCTGAAGACATAGAACATCTGTTTGAAATTAAGCTTTATCAAGGAAAGGAAATATAGGACAAAACTACCCATGCATCAGATTCCTTATCCAACAGGAATATAATAATTTTCAGTCACCAGCACTTCCCTAGTGGAAAATGTACAACAAAACACAAGTTACTGCTCATCACCTGCTAAGCTGATGCTATAACTGTTGTGTGAGAAAATGGATGTGGAGATGTGAGCAAGTCTCATGGAAAACACTGCTTACAGTATTTTCTTCAAATATGTTCTGTTTGGAACCAGGCCATGTTATTAAAATCACACTAAAGAGAAGTCACTTTTGATTTAAGTGACAGGATGTAATCTGATGGAAATGAGATAGAGGAGATCTCACGCTGAAGCAAAACATTCTTTAGGAAGAATAAAATTAATGGGAAAGAGATCATGTTTAGGATTATCCATTCACATCACAACACAATGAGGGGCAAATTGTACAAAATGCAGTGTGAGTAGATGAAATGTTACAGTACATGGCCTATTACACATTCCTACTTATCTTCAGAAAAGCAGTGCAGTACCAAAAAAACACAGACATGTTAATGTTTTTGTACATTCCAGTTAAACACTGACTCCTCTAATTTACGAACAGATATTGAGATAGAACACAAATGTCAAACTTAGGATTTAGAAAGCCTGAATGAATTTCCTCCTTAAAAACACAAAGCTCCTATTATCTCCCTGTCATCAAAGCCTCCTTAAGTTAAGGGACTACGGCTACATGGGTGACATGCTGTAACTGGCATGCTCCAGTATGCACATTTGTGCAGTAATGTCTTTCTGATGGGCAGAGGTTTCTTAAGGCAGAGGGCAATACAGATACTTTTAATCCTGAGAACACATGCTAAAACAACTTTACTTTGCTTACGCACAGTAGATGGGCCAAGACAGACATTAATAATTCTCACAAACATTTGCACAAGAGGTGAAACAAAACACTCAGAAAAGAGTCCAAGAGGATGTCCACTGAAAGACTATTTCATCATCCCCCACTCAGGTCCAAAATCCTACCACTCCTCACCCCAAAACCCACTAACAACCAAAAAATAGCGGGAAAGCAAAACGCTGACCTCAAATGGCTAAGAGACTGTAAGTGGTGCGGAGAACACAGGACAGAGTTATTTGAAAACAGAGTTGCTTATGAGAGAATAATCAGTACGGTAGAATTTGTGTTGATGACATGGAACAAAACATCACCTTTGCAAGTACAATGCCAAAAATTCTCAAAGTTCTGATACATATTAAAAAAAAAAAAAGAAAGAGTCAAATCATCACCTCAGCCTGCATAAAAAATTTGAGCTCACAAAATAAAAATAGCAAAGGCCTCAAAATTATTATTAGCTGGATTAAGATCCATACCTTCCAGCAGTGAGATGGAAAGTTGTCATGGATAACAAGGCTGCTCCACTTGACAAGCGTTGGTTGCAAAAAATCGTGCCCAGCCTAGACGAAAAACAAAGAAATGCAACTCTGAATTTGAATGACTCCGTATGTTCTGGTATTGGTGGAATACTGCAGCAGGTGGCAGTAATACAGATGTTTCCTTCTACGGCCTTGAGGGGTTTCTTTGGCAGCTTCAAAGAAACAACCAGTTGCTTACCCTTCTTGATGCCTAAAAAAAACCAGAGCAGTGATATATGACTAACAAAGGAAGGCAAAAAGAGCCCACAGTTTAATAAACAGTTCTAACAGACAGCAATGCTGAAAAGTAATTTTGCATTGCCACTAAAGAATACATTATTGCCAGGCAACAACCAGCATGGAAAATAATGGGAGCTTGTCAATACAGGAAAAGTAGAAGACATGCTGAATACTTCAGCCTTTATTTAGAAAAATTAACAACTACTATTTGTGGAAACAGAACTGTCCTTCTGAAACAAAAACATAGGTAAACAAATCATGCTAGAATTAAACACAAGACCAATAATAGTTTTTGATTGCTGCCACAGCCTTTACTGCTTTCCCAGGAATATCCATCTCAAGACAACACCACCAACTTTTCTCAAAATAAAAGAAAGTAGAAAAAAAACTGTTTCAAAACACTTCTACAAACAACAACAGAACTCACAAAACATTGCTAATGCACTCACCAACTCTCTAGTATATTGCATTTTATTACAACTTTTCTTTCTTTTTCCTTTCTCTGAAAATAATCTTATTCTATGTCTATACCAACATCACAATTAGCAATTAGACTGCTATTAATAAAAAGCTGTTCAGAAAGTATTATACCTATACAGACTTATTCATATATATCTATCTATAGTCATACAAATATATACGCTTTTGAACACCACTGTTGTGTAGCATGAACCATATATGACTTTGTAACATGGACGTATGTAAAAGTGGGTAGGCAGAAGGCTGCAGCAGGATGCTCCCCAAGAGGGTAAGACTGCAGTGGCTTTGAAAGCATTGGAATAGGATGATACCAGAACTGCTACTTAATGAAACTGCCATAACAGATAGCATTTGTGGAGCTTCCTTTAAAGAATATGTAAGCCTACAGCAGAAACAGCCTATTCCAGTCATATCACCTTTTGGAATCAAGTAAGCAGAACTGGTCACTCTAATACTCTATACTGTACTACTACATGTGAAATGATTGCTGTATTAAGGGAACTGCATGTCACTATTTTCTCTAAGGTTCTGTGGACTGTATTTCTTTGGTCTAGTTATCCCCCGCTGAGGACTTGCTATTAAATCTCAATGCAACAATTTCTCCACGTGAAGTCATCATGACCAAAAAAAGTCTTCCCTAGTCCCCACATTATGATTTGAACTATTTAAATATGCAGTCTTCAAACACAAAGACTCATTGGTAAAGAAACAGTAAGTCATACAGAAATTTAGAAATAAGAAACAGAAGGGCATTTTGGAAAACAAATTCTCAGGGACAATGGAAATTGATTCTTTATCAAAGAGCAGTCTCAATATCTCACTCAACATAGCCAGTGAAGAGCAGACCTATCATAAAATCCAACAATTTTTTCCCAAACTATTGCCATAAAATTTGTTCTGTCTCATTACAATATACCAAAAAAGATGGGGGTTCTACGAAAAGACGACAGACATTTCAGTGACTACTTTTAAAAAAAAGGAGGAAGGGGAAGTAACCATAAAAGAAACTGAGAAAAAATGGCTGCATTAAATAAAATTTCAGTTTTATAAACCCTATATGGGAGGTTCTAAAGGATCCAAAAGAAAAAGCATCAGAGCAAACTGAAGATATTTGAAAGTACAAGGAATATCTGAACTATGCAAGACCTCCTTAAACTCACTGGACAAAAAGAGACAAGTTTAAATGAAAGTATGCAGATTTTACCTCATTATTTAAGAAAAGTAAAGACTTTTCAAGCTACAGAGGAGAAGTGAGAATTTTCCTTCAACTGTTTCATGAATCTGTAATATAAAAAGACTGATATTGGTTATTATAAACCACAATGAAATGGGTTTGCCATTCAACCAGGTCTGTGCTTTATTTTGTGACAGAGTACTTGAGCTTCATTTTACAAGCCTGGAACAAGGTTATGACTTTAAAAAGTCACTGGAAGGTCAAGATTAACATACGAAGTAAGCATTTTTCAAACGTATGTGTTAGTCCATATTTGTAACTTCATGTTGAAGTTGCATCTGGGCAAGTTAAAGAAGTTCAGTAATATTACTGTTTAGATTCCTGCAGAACTATGCCTCTTTCCCGTTTATTGCATATTTTCAAATTAAAATAGCTTGTTTTCACCCAAGTTTCTTTTTTTTTTTTTTTTTCCTTAGAGGTGGAAATGCTAACCAGAAATAGGAAATAAGAATTCACAGACACTGCCTGAAAGACTTGAGTACTTGCTTTCTAAGGCCAAATCCACTTCTGCACATGTTCCAATAAAAACTTTCAGGGTATACAAATACCTTTAGTTAAGTAAGAGAACAGAAAACAGGAAGGATTTCATGTCAGCACACAAAAACCTAAAATTAAAATACTGGGACCCCACTTCAGCTGCTTAAAATTTGAAATGAATACACATACAATAAAGACACGTCAAGAATATGAATTACATGTGCATATGAGAAAGGTATATTATGCATTTAAAAAACAAGAGCATTTGAAATAGTATCCATTTCTTTATGTGTTCCTTGGCATTCATTAATGAGAGTGTCTTCAACCTCTTTTCATTGACCAAGTCTCCCAGGTCTCTCAGGAGATGTACCAAAATAACACAGCAGTAAATTTTAAGGGATAATTTATATTTTTTCTTTCTTAAAAGCTTTTTTTATATGTATCACAAGACTGAACATAAAGGAATGAAGAAAGGAAGGGACATGGTACAGCATATCTACTGAACTAGAAAAAAATTACTGATTTATTCTTGAGAGACAAAGTGCTGCCAAACACTCAGTGTCAAACAGGGAGGAAAGTCTTTTGACTATTTTAACAACTGAGCCTGATCCTGAAAAGATCTCCTAATGAAGCAACAATAACAAACCTTAATGAACTCATGTTTCTACATCTTCCTCAACTTGATCTCTTTACTCACTTTCTTAATTCCTTGTTCTTATTCTACCTCAAGCAGTTACTGAGAGAAAAATAATGGTGTTTCTCCCATACCTCCCTATCCTCTGTGTGCCCAAAGTCCTGGAAGGGCAGGACTTCTCCAATTCAGGAGCTACTTCTAATTCTTCAAACACACCTAGAGAGCTCTTTCTCTGAACTGGTTAATCAAGAAACCTCAAAAGTGGTGAGAAGGTTTGTCCTTAAAACTAAAGAGCAGAGCAAGAGCGAACCAAGGGCTGTGGTGAGAGAGGTGGCAGGGGAGAATGGAGGTGGCTGGCATGGAAGAGGGGAAGGAAAGCCACGTAACTGACTGTACAAGCCAGGGAAAGTCATAGTGCAAGTGACCTGGCAGCCAGGACGGCTGTGTGGCTGCTCTGGTCAGGGATGTCTCCTTATGCAACAGGGCCTGGCATCACAAAATTGTTTCAGACAGGGGTGACTAGCGTTCTTTGAGGTGACCATCTCCCACTCTCAACTGCAGCAGTCTGATGGCGCATCAGTCCCCAGTGCATGGGCTTCATTACATGCAGGAACACTGTCACAGTGCTGTGCAAAAAGCAGAGGCACACAGTTCTTCCAGTAGCTGGAAAGGGTCATCTCAGGGGCCTCCTCATGTCACAAGGCACCTCACTGCCTTCTGTTCCAGGCCCTATAAATACAGGGACCCCAGCAGCTGGCCCACAATTCACTGAGCTTTGAGGTCCTCTGATGGCAGCCATGGTTGGAGAGAAGAGGTCAGCAGTGAGGCAAGTGGCTGCCCACCTTTGCATGGCACACGAGAGCGGTGGTTCCCAGAACCATAGATGAAGAGGAAGCAATATGGGAGAAGGAACATCATCAACATAATGAGAGAAATGGCCAGGGCTCATGTGACTGATGGTGTGGAGGCCATGGAGGTGGATCCACCCAAAGATAAAGAAGAACTGATGAAAGTGGTTCCACCTCCAACATAGGTCACCTGGCACTACCACACCATTCCAAAGCTCTTCTCCATGAGACCACAGCAATGGCCTCCTAGGAGCGCTGGGCCAGCACCCTACCATCAGCCCAGCCTCCCCGCTCGGCATCAGCTGGGTGAGGAGAAGCTCTATGGCCATCCTGTGGGCTCACCTGTAATGTCTCCTGGCAACCAACAATTCTTTTGTTGATTGCCCCAAGTCTCATGGACCCTTCTTTCCCACCCCTACTCTTACCCCTTGTGAAGGGGTGCCATCTCCTCCACTCTGAGCCACTGAGGCTGCTGTGCCAGGGCAAGAAGAGTTGTCCCTCAGAGGGTCCAAGGTCCCTGAGGTCCCTGAAGCCCAGAGGTGAGAACAAGAAGGCTTCCCAATGGGTGGCTGAAGATGAAGCCAGATCCTCTACGGCAGTGCATGAAGACTAGCAACAGATTCAGAAGTTAGAGAGACAGCTGTTCCTTTGGAGAAGCAGAAGACTGCAGTTCTGCCAGGAAGAACTGCTAGCCTTCAGCATCAAGTTTCCTTCTAGCTACTTCATTAGCAGTTCTTTTCAAGATTAGGCAATAAACAATTTAAAAAAACACCAATAAAACAAACAAAAAATCCCAATAAAAATGCTTTCCTCTCTTATTTGGCACTTTGGGGACTGCATCTGGACTCTCGTGTACCCTCCTGGTCTCCCCAGTCCAGGAAAGACACCGATGGGTGGGGTGTGGGCCAAGTCAAGGGCCTTTGGGATAGTGAGGGGCTGGGGCACACAGCACATAAGGCAGGCTGAGGGAGCTGCCTCTGGTCAGCACCAAGAGGAAAAGGCCCAGTGGTGGACTTGACTGGTCACTACAGCTGCCTACTGGGAGGCTGTAGGTAATATGAAGCCTGACTCTTTTCAGAGGTGCTCCACGGCAGAAGGATAAGCTGCACCAGACCCAGGAGAAATCCAGCTAGATAAAAGGAAAAGACTGTCACCATAAGGGTGCTCAGACATGGAACAGGTGCCCTGAGAGTCTGCAGAGTCTCCATCCTTGAGGGTATCCAAAAGGGACTGAACAAGGTCCCAAGTAACCAGATCCAACTCGGGCTGCTGTGAGCAGGAGATTGGATTGGAGACATGCTAGGGTCTTTCCCAGCCTCTGTGCTTCTGTGCCCTTTCTGCCTTCCTCATGTTGGAGTCTCCCACACCCTTGTGGAAGGTAGCCTCTGTCCCACTGCCACATAGGCCCTTACTTCAGACTGTTACCAGCATGTCTATTTCAGAGAAAATTTTGCTAAAAGCAATTATGAACCATAGTCTGTACTGTCATAGCAATAGGAGGGAGTAGTTGTATCTACTTAGAAATTCAAAATAACACCCAAACCAAGGTGTTAAGAATGCACACACTATTAAGGTCTTTCCCAGGACATCTCTCTCCTCATTCTTATTTAAAAAAAATAATAATTCGGTAGCGAATTTGCTTTGGACAACAGATGCTGACATGGCTTGTTTTATACTGAGGTGCCAACTGTTCCTTATGATCCAAAACCAATGCCAAACCTGCAACTATGAGACTTATTACTGTGTTTTTGTATAAAGTGGTAAGTTGTTCCAGGGGGACAGTTACTCCCACTTTAGTTTTTCCTCATTTTTATAGATACTTGTTTTTATGCCAGAGGTCACTGCTGTTATCATTACCTGTAGAGATTGGCTATTTGGCGCAATTATTCCATATTGCTTATTTTATAAAGCACAATTACAGGTGAAGAGCGAGTAGTGCACTATAGCAAAAAGGGCAGCAAATATTTCTGTAATTGTAGCTACGTTTTCAACCTCTGTTGGTTCTGTGAAGGAAGAAGAGGTGGTGGCAAAACCACTGTTTTTAGAGAAAAGTAGTTTGGCTTGGCAGAAGTTCAAGGCATGTACAGGAATGCTCTCCCACCACAGTAGTAAGACAGAACTTCTGACCTTGCAAGAAAAGCATGGGTTCCCTTCCCTCCTTTCCATCTACATCTTCATGAACAACCAGCTCAGAGAAGGCCTTCAACCTAGTATTTGACTGATCCCATCTCTCATTTCCAACTTTTCTTTTGCCATCTCAGTTACAACACAAACAGTTTCTATGGTGAGTTCAATTATCTAACAGCAAGAGCTTGGGGCCTTTCCACAATATCTATGTAAGTATGATCCACAGCAACTGCCAAATACATGGAACCCATCCCTCCAAGCCTCAAACGTCTATTCCCAGTCTGGTTACTCCATGAGTACATACCCCAGGAGCCAAGTCCTTATTTAGAGTTATGTGAAAATCTCCCAAAACCAAAATTGTTACTTCTGTCTTTTTGGGAGGAGTCCAGAACATTTTCATGTGTCCCGCTGTTTTTAGGAAAGACAGCTGCTGTAGCAATTTTTGGTTTCAAGCTTGTTCTGCCTGGACAAATTCACGACATTTCAGGAGTTTCCCAAGTGACTTTTTCTCATTTCCACAACAAACGGTGTTATTTTATTTGTTTGGTCTGGTTAGGATGGAGTTAACTTTCTTCAGTAGCAGCCCGTATGGAGCTGTGGTTTATTTTTGTGACCAAAAAGATGTTGATAACACATTGGTGTTTTAGCTGCTGTTTAACAGTGCTTGCACAGCACCAAGGCCACCTCAGTTTCCCACTCTGCCACCTCCAGGGAGCAGACTAGGGTTGAGCAAGAGGTTGTGAGGGGACACAGCCAGGACAGCTAACTCAAATTGACCAAAGAGATGTTCCATACCATGTAACGTCACACTCAGCTATAAAACTGGTGGAAGCCAGTTTCTCCAAGGTAGCCGTTGCTCAGAGAATGGTTGGGCAAAGGTCTGCTGGCAGGAGGTGGTGAGTGACAGCTTTTTCATCACTTGGTTTGTTGTTTTTTTTCCTTCATTTATTAAACTGCCTTTATCTCGACCAACAAGTTTTTCTTGCTTTTGCCCATCCTGCTGTGGGAGAATGAGCAAGTGACTGGATGGGGGGGAGCTGCTGGCCAGGGTCAGTCCACCACATTTTCAAATGGCGAGAATGTATTTTTTCCAGAGATCAAACTTGTAAGACTTCATGGAAATATGAGCTTAACAGACACTAATAATTCATAAATCAGTATTTGCTAGTGTACATTTTTCTGTAACACCCTGGCACAGATTTAGGGTAAAAATGAAATGTTTATTTTAACAGACCTCTGATCCTGATCTGCACAGCTGTCTACTGTAAATGACTTGAACTACTGCTGTGACAAAGTTAGCAAATATATATCAAGCCTTGGAATAAGTGGGGCATAACACCAGCTCTTACCTTTGGAGTTTCTCCTGCTTAAATCCAGGTTGAATTTAACCAGTTTCATGAAAGGACTGCTCACCTGAAGTCATGACATGCAACACTGCCACGGAAAAGATTCAAGGTAGATAAAAAAAACAGTTCAAGGCTACCTACCTGAGGCTCTGTGATTAACATAATATTTTCCATGTTTTCTGCAGTATGATATCTCCTCACTTCAAACATGAATGTTTGAGAAACATTTGCCTTGCCATTCCTTAAAACATCAAAACATACACAGCATTATGGTGATTATATCAATATCAATACTGTTTTCAAGTTAGCATACATTATTCATACAGACTTTACTTCAATATAAAAGGATGCACTACATGCAGTGCTTACTTTACTTATAATGTTTCCAAGAAAAGTGATCAAAACAGGATATTAGCATGTGTTCTGAAAAACAAGAGACAAATCCCCTAACTGTCTGGTAAGTCACCAAGAGTTAGTTATTTTTTACTTCACCATCTTTGCATTCTTAATGTAAAGCCTAATGGTTTTCCATCCAAAACTGCATTCCTCTGGGCAGTGAAAAGTTCAGGAGCTTTTTGGATTTATAGGCATATCAACCAACCCCCACCTGAGCAATCTCTTGTAGCAACATTGGGTGTTTTTTTCATATTTTTTTAAACAACACACAAATAAAAATATATTACAGGCAGCTTTTTACTTATATTATTTTTACAACTCTGTTATTGAGCATAGGAAGATGTTTAAGAATAAGCTCACTTTTCTTCATCAAACACCAAGCTTTTAGTCTGCTGCAAAATGAGAATGCTTGACAGGAATATACGGTTTACTGAATGACACATCTACAGCATGAGGAAAAGAATTATTTGGCATTTATAGGTATATTTACCCTGGAAAGCCAAATGCATCTTGCCAGACCATCCATCACCATTTCTACACTTGTCCACAGTGGAGAGATTGGTCTTCCTATTGCTCCATCTCTAGGTCAATAAAAACATCCCTTACTGTAGAATAACCCCCAAAATCCTGAGGATTGGAAGTCATACTTTAAATGCCATAAATTACATTAGCCCCTTGTCATCATTTGCAAAGTATGTACTCCCATTCCGTAATAAGAGCATTAATACTACTGAGGTATGTAAAAATTAATTTTGTATTTTAAAGTGTTTGGTTGAAACAAACACACATAATGAACATATTCCATCCTTTCAGCTGACACGGAACTATTTCTGGCACTGAGGATAAACAAGCCAAGCAGTACCTGTTTAATTATCTGTGATCCTGTTTGGTGCACATACTTCATCCTTTATTTACAAAAAAAATTCAGATATCAAATTAACTCTGGTTAATGATACACTGCACAAGTTAAATATATAGAATATATACACATATACATAGGTCGTTGTTTTGATGTTCCTTTATACATATATTTAACTACTCAGACATGAATGAAATATAAAAATGTAATATAGCTTTAAACTAGCAAATAATTCTGCTTTAATTAGCCTTTCTGGTAACTCCTAGTGGTTTAGTATCACATAAATATTGTTCCACAGGGTTGTTTTTGAAAACTGGCAAAGCCTGACTGATTAAATTTCGCATAAAACCTCCCAGTATCAATTAAGTACAGAAAAATATGTTCGAGTCATTTAAAGTGAGAAAGGGCTAGCCCAAGTGTGCTACATCATCTGACCTCCAGTGACTTTAAAAACACTTCTTTCTTCTGCAACCACGACATACGGTTGCTTTATGCATCAATCATTTCCAACAGCTATGCAGCTTCAAATTGTGAAATTTGCAAAAAAGAAAAATCACAGAGGAAGGTCAAAAAGAGCATCTGATCCATAGCAGCATTCCTATAGGTTACTGATGGGGAATTTGTAAAGAGGCAGCAAGTCTCTCAAGAATAAACAGCTAATGGATTCTACATGAATTTTCACTAAACCACAGCAGGGCTGAGGCTGAAAGGGACCTCTGGAGGTCATCTGCTCCAAATCCCCACTCAAGCAAAGCTACCTAGAGCCCGTTGCCCAAACCCATGTCCAGATCACTTTGGAATAACCCCAAGGATGGAGATTTCACAACATCCCCAAGCAACCTGTGCCAGTGCTTGGTCATCTTCACAGTGAAAAAGAGTTTCCTGATGTTCAGCTGGAACCTCCTGTGTTTCAGTTTGTGCCCGTTGCTTCTGGTACTGTCACTGGGCACCCACTGAATAGACACTGGCTCTGTCCTTGCACCCTGCCTTCAGGTATTTATATACATTGACAAGATTCCCCTGAGCCTTCTCTTCTCCATGGTGAACAGTACCAGCTCTCTCAGCATTTCCTCATACATGAGATGCTCCAGTCCCTTAATCATCTTCATGGCCCTTCTCTGGACTCTATCCAGTATGTCCATGTCTCTCTTGTATTGGGGAGCCCAGAACTGGACCCAGCACTCCATGTGTGGCCTCACCAGTTTTGAGCAGAGGGAAAGGATCACCTCCCTCAACCTGCTGGCAATGCTTTGCCTAAGGCAGTCCAGGATACCATCAGCCTTCTTTGAGACCAGGGCTCATTGCTGACTCATGGTCCCACTTGGTGGTCCACCAGGACCCTCAGGTCCTTTTCTGCGAAGCTACTTTCCAGCTGGGGTCCCCCCAGCATGTACTGGTGCATGGGGTTGTTCCTTCCTAGGTGCAGGGCTCGGCACTTGCCCTTGTTTAACTTCATGAGGTTCCTGTCAGGCCATTTCTCCAACCTGTCTTTACCTCTCTCAAAAATTACCCTTACGTGGGGATTTCTTGTTACTTACAATAAAAACACCTGCCTAACAGAACTACAGGGGGCAGACTGGGGCAGGCAGAACACATGCTCATGCATACAGCTGTTCCACATGCCAGGTTATCTTTGGAGAACCAGCTCTTCCAAATTTCAGGCTAAATCTCTAAAGGTGTTTTCACATCTAATCATCACAGATTTCAAGGAAGTTAAACACTTACAGATTCAGTGTTCTGAGGCCCTAACCAGTTCTGATGTTTGTTGGTAAATTAAAGTATGGTTTTCCATTTCCTTCTAAAAACTGCTGGAGTTATTTGCAGTCAGGCTATTGTATCCTTATTGTAAATTTTATAATAGTCTGATACCTTAGAGTTTTTCACAGACATTCTCTCCTAAATGCATATCTAAAGCAACAGAATATTGAATAATGGGAACTAGAACAGGACCAAAAAAACTTTGACTATTAGCATCATGGTAGAGCACTTGCTAAGGTAATCCTTAGAACACTATGGGAAGGGGAAAACAATATATTTGCATATAAAACTACAGAGGAGTAGAAAAATACAAAATGCATTGTCATAAAATACACTAACAAGCCACATTTAAGAACACTCCTTAATTTACACCCACAGGCAAAGCGTTCCATTATTTGAAACCTAAGTACATGTTTCAACCTGAACGTCTGGAGCAAGAACACAAAAGTCAGTCCTAAACACACATGCATATTCTAATGTCTTATAACATTTTTAGATACAGTACTTATAGTTTTCTTCATTAAACTAAACAGTTACATAATGTCAAGCAACTATGAAAATGGTGAAATAAATATTCTGTTCCCTAAACTTAATGACATTATCCATATTAAAAAGACTGTGGTGTATCAATGATGTAATCAACTAGCATAACCAAAACTCCACTTATGGGAAAATAAACTGTGTGACTAACTAGTTTGTAATGGGTTTGATATAAACTTTACCTCAATTTCACCATATTTAGTGATCTACAGGGATTTCAGCTGTTACGGTGATGCTGTATGAACAAAAGGATTCAGAGAAAAACATACATTTGTTGCATCAGAGGTAATTCAAAGTTCTTTTTTGCTGAAGAACAATCAGGAAACATATTCAACTCATTTTCATTATCTCCACAGTAGGTTGACACCTGAGAACTTGTGCACAAACTCCAGCATCAATGTCTCAAGTATCTTAGTTGTGTTCTCGTAGTTTTAAACTATACCTTATAGATAGATC
Organism: Ibidorhyncha struthersii; assembly: GCA_013398815.1. Lineage (NCBI taxonomy): Eukaryota > Metazoa > Chordata > Aves > Charadriiformes > Charadriidae > Ibidorhyncha > Ibidorhyncha struthersii. The sequence goes on along the minus strand of VZSZ01005876.1, from coordinate 78,189 downwards.
TCTCTTTCAGAGGATAATAAGCATATAATGCATTAAGCCAGCTAGATGCCAGAGGCTGATATCAAATGTTATTTCATTCTTGGGCTAATTCAAGGATCTAAAATTCAAAGTGATTTACCGAGCTGTTCTCCTATTTCTTTCTCAATCTAAAATAGTACTTGTTTCCAGCAGTTTACATGTCCACCTTGTTTACGCAGCCTTTATAAAGATCCTCCTTTTCAAATTTTAAAAGTGGATGAATATAGTTCTGACTCTATACCCTAGATCCACCATAGGCAGCTCTTTCATTATTGTTCTGAGTCCCATTTCACCTCAGTCCACTATGTTTGTTGTTTCCACTGAACACTAAGACCATATATTCTTTCGCAAGGCAACTACTGCCATGATGCCCAATCACTTAGTTGGATAAGCACAACAACTTACAGTTTCAGTGTTACTGACTAAATTTGGATCAAGCACTAAAATAAACAACCACCCTGAAGTAGGAAATCAAATTCCGATCCTTTTAAATCATTAAGAGTGTGACAGCCAATTCCCCCATAGGACATTTACTTTAAGTACTTGTTTTTTCCCTAAATTCCTTTTATTCTATTATAGAAAAATCAGATGAGGTGTTGAACCCTGAGACGCTGATACAGAAAACGTTGGTCTATCTAAATTTACAGCATTTTTGCAACTCACATGCAAAACAGAACACGTTTTACAACCCTTTTCTGAAAAGCAGTATCTCACCCTTGAGAGGGCTGAAGATTTTAGTTTTCATCTCCTCTGTTAATTAAGCACTAATGAAAGTAAGTAGTAAAAAGCCAGATTTTGAGAGCTATTCAGGAGCAATCACACTTTGAACAGTTGATTAATGAAGCATTAATAATCCCTTTTAGTATAAAGCAGCAAGGGGGGAAAAAAACCCACCAAATATTGTTTTCTAAAATGTCAGCAGAACCAGCAAATACAACTATATAGTTGCACACACATACTGAAATCAACAGTTTGGAGAGTTCGGAAACCAGGAAAAGGGTTGAAAAGACATCTAAAAATATTTAAATGTCAGGCTGCAATTAAAAATAAATCTCCAATGGCTGTCTACATGGTAGACTAACAAAGGCACTGGAGTGTTACATGTGATACAACTGCGAAACATGATATGTGGAACTTGGTAAGCACAGAGGCTGTACACAGAGAAAGCCATCATGTAGTCTTCCTGTCATGTTGTCCATTAGAGGATTAGCTGCAAATATTTATCTGCTGCTACAAGTTTCTCATCTCAAGATTGTCATGTTTCTCCTCTTGATTTCATGCCCTTTAAGTCTGATTAATGCTACTAACTTGCTTTTTCTATACATTATCAACTTGCCTTGAAGGTTCACTCAGACACTTATCCATCTTAATCACAGGAATCAAGTGTGAGTCCCTGCCATCTCCTGGCAGAGACACTGGCTCAGTGATAAGGACTAAGCAGTGATATGTACCCTGGTCCAGAGGCAGGTATAGCCACTCCAGAGGCAGCAGTGGCAAGTACGTTGGGCACTCAGGGAGAAGCACATGATCTATGCAGTTCATGGTGCCTGCAAGCAGGTTTTTAAGGAAAAGTTTTGCTTTACTGTTAGCATCTCTCTCTTCTCATTCATGTGCCTTAAATTACAAGTAGAGGAGAGGAGTGCACTGGGCTGACCAAAGGACAGACTGTGTGTCTATATGTGCACAGAAAATGCACAACCACTTGGATTATCGTCCCTTTTGTCTTCAATTTCAGTCAACCAGAGATGTTTACATGCAGTTTCAGGTCATGTTTAAACCATTAAGCACGCCCGACATTTATAGCACTTTCCTACAGGACAACTGTTACTAGCACTACCTGGCTTAAAGGGGACAAAAACTGAAATGATGCTACTATTGTGAGTTTCACAATAAAAGGTGCAGTCTGGTGATCACATTACAGAGAGACAGGCGCGTTGACAGAACCTTTCCTTTCTGAATTTCTCCTTCCTTGCGTAGGAAAAAAACCAAAAGGCACATGTAACAATACAGGCACAAACATGCTGAGACCACAAAAATGCAGTAATCGTGACCGCAGAGGATGAAGTGTGAGGCCTGTTAAACAGCCTGGATCCATTTGGCCTGGATCCATCTGTAGGCATCACTAGATATACCTCTGCATCTTCAAAAAGCAAGAAAAGATTTGGAGTTTACTTAAAAATTTTGAGTTGGCTTGAAAAAAAACCCATCACCCTGCACTCTCTTCAGTATTATGATTTTAATGGCTCTTCTCTGGCATTCTTTCCATTCAAAAACTTTAGATCATCTAATCACAGACCCCAAATACCACACATTTGCTCCAATCACTAATGACACAACTGAAAGGGCAAAACACAAAATAATTAGATCTTAGACTTTATGAAACTAATCTCTGGGTTTAAATTCTCTAAATACCAGGAAAATATTGGCTGAAGTAGGAGCGGGCCTTCACTCTTTTTGGTTTCTTTTCTAACACCAAATAAAATTAGTCAAAAACATCATATGAAGACAGGTCATTCACAAGAAGAAAATGGCAATTCACAGCAAAATTTCACAAGGAATTGCACCAAAATAGGCTTCAATGTAGAAGACATGAAGACATGTAGAGTAAAATGTAGACATGAAGAGTAAAAAAGATGTACATACCATTGAGCATTTGCCTAATAATGCTTTTGGCTAATAATACCTTGGCAAAATAAATTTGGCTGTCTTCTTAAACATTCTTGCAAATGTTTAAGTCCATGTGCAACAGTGCAGCAAGGTCAAGCCCAAAAGCCTGTGAATGGTTAAGAAAAAATATACAAGTGACAAGCCTTCTAAAAGAAAGAGAGCCTTTCATGAAACAGTCAATCTTTGCCATGTGGAAGAACTTTACAAAACCCACATAGCCCAACATGTGACAGTGTTGTATGGAGTACTTTGTTTCTCTCTAAAGGTAAAGAGCTTTCAAAGCACAAAAATGACAGAACTGTCCTTTGTTTGCCAGTCAAACACAATACATGCAAAACAACAGTGTAAAAAGTCTGTATGGAGATCAGGAACCGATGGCAAATCATTCAATGTAATTACACCTTGAAGTTATTGAGTAATTCTCCCAATTTCCCCCAAAAAAACTTTTTTCCCATTCATTCTTCTATTTCCATGAATAATTATAATTTTCCAGGACAGGGAGAACAATTTGTGTGCTGAATACATAGTGCAGATTGTCTCTATTGTTTTAAACCACAGTCATTTTACATTACAAAAACCTTTTCCAACAGATTGATAATGTTGCATAGAGCAGCATGATTTTTCCTACTGATCCCAATGAACAAAAGTAAGGTCCATAAATGATCTAATGATCCTGGAAACTGTATTTTAAGGAGTCTCTCAACTGTGAAATAGTCAACAAGCCATAAAGAAATATCTTTTATAAGGTTAGAACATCATGAAACTGATGAAAGAATCCTCAGCAGACTACATGCAAACATCCTCTTGAGTGAGTTTCACATGATGTTAAACTCCAATCCTCAGCTTCAGTTATTTCAAGGGACAAAACAATTTTAACTTTATGAAAGTGAACAAACCAGAAACAAGCTCTTTTCATATGAAACTTTTGCCCAATAAAACCATATTTTTTAAGGAAGTCCACAAGGTGCAAGAGGTGCTTCATGACCATTACTAAAGCACCAACCTGGCATAATTCTTCCACACTGGGTTTCTTCTTTATTCTCTCATCTTTATGGCTATTCTCACTCCCTCCACAGCACATTAACAGACATGACTTTTAACCTGTCTTAATCAGTTTCACCACAATACATTTTTAGATGTTCTTATCCTCATACTACTTACTAGCCAGGAAGAGAGTTGTGAAACTGGAATTTCTAAGTTCCAGTGTGACTGACTTAACATTTTGCCTTCAAATACAATGCCTCCATGGGTCACACTACCTCCACAGTGGCCTAGGTGTCATTATTAACTTTTAGAGGAAAGGAAGTTAACAAATCAGGAAAAAACCTCCCAGTCCAGTATAACATTGCTGTAGCCATCAGCCTTCATTTCCTTCCCAGTGAATTATTTAAACTATTAAAAAATCTCCATTTCCTGTGTTTTTACTCGGTCAAGTACAAGCGACACTCCAAAGCCTGAAGAAATGAAACAGCCCCAAGGCTACCTCTGGAAATATCACCTATACAAGATATAAGAAAGAAAACACAGGATTCCATTTCTTTATCATCATCAGACACAGGATAGTTGAGATATAAGGGCACGTTTTTTATTTCATTAGAGAAATATTGAAATGGTGATGTTGCTACGAAAGAGAAACAATGGAAGCCTGCCCCACTTTTCAGAAAAGTAAGTGTTCTACTACAGCCAGAGGGCAAAACAATAATCATCAGTACTAAAACACTGGTTGATATTTTCAGAACCATTCACAGATCAACATTTCTAAACAGGGAACTAGCATATTCTCAATAGTTAGTGATAATTTTTTACAAATCCATAAATATTTTTATAGATATCCACAGATAGATACTCTTAGAACACCCCAATCTTTTAAAAGTAGCAGCAGATTTACATTAAAGGCAATAGGGTAGTTTTTAAAGGGACGTACGCTTCACTTGACAATATGAGAGAAAAATCAAGTCTAGAATTCACAGGAGTAAGTTGTAGCATTCACTTCCATGAACAAAAACAATAACAGATCACTAGTTTTCTGTATAACTATGAGGAAACTAGCCAAGACAGATGTTAGTACTGGAAAAAATACACAACTTAGTTTCACACCTACATCTATTTCCTGGCAAGCTGCTTCTACTTTTTGGCCTTGAATGCTAGACTTTCAGGTGGGGTTTTCTTCAGAGCTTGGGGGAAAGCATTTAGGCATAGAGAGTGAAAGGACAGAATACTTCAATATCTAACCATGTCCTTACTTAAGGCAGGGAGGCTGCAGATTGACCAAAAAAACCAACCCAAAACCAAAAAACGTTGCTCTCACCTTAAGCCATTCCTTTAGAATATCACACCTCCAATGAAATGCTCAGAAAGTATGTTTACTTACATATTTTTCATATTGCAATCAAAAAGATATTTACAATGGAAAACTATTTGTTTAAAGCATCAGAAACAGAAATGTGGTAATTTATAAATAGCAAGCTGTGACTATTTTATTTAGAAAACAAGTTCCTACAGCTAGAGAAAAGTTATAGAAATTCCATCACGTGGCTCCAGTTTAATAAATACCTACTATGTAGGCAACTGCAAACAAACATTCCCTCTTATTTTAGTGTTTAAAATACAATTAGAGTTGGCAGAAGAATGAGCTGGAAGTTAAATAGGAAAAGGAGCAAAATATATAAGGGCCCTAAAACAAAAAATTACCTAAATAAAGAACTGCAAAACTAGTTACATGAGGATTTCCCTGTTTTATTTCCCTCTGTCAACCATGGGATTAATAACATACAATTTACAGGCTTATTTGTTTTATGATTTACAGCATACTGTTGTTTTCCTAGCCACAGCATCTTCAGCAAAATGTTTGTTCTCTTTAGGAGAAATACACACCTACATGCTCACACGTATACATTTGTAAAGGCCATAAACCATAAGAACTTGATAAAAGTCACTGGTATATTAACAATATTAGTCACTTCTCTGAATCCCTCAAAGTTCTCACTCCAATCTCAATGATCATCCTGGAAAATTACATTTTAGTAAAAAAAAAAAAATAAAAAAAATAAAAAATTGTTCCAAGCCATTTGGAATCCATAACCAGATTTCCTTCTTTCATCTTGTCTTTAGGTCCCAGGCTATGTCTGGTTCAGTCCACTGCAGAGACAAGGTGCTAAGGTTCTGACGCAGAATTCGTTTCAGAATGCAAACAAAGATTTCTTCTAGCACATTAGTCTCTGTAACCCTTAGATATTCAAATAAACCAGCCCTCACCGATCAGCTATATGGCATTTGAATTCAACAAATGCATGTACATACTAAAACTAAAACAGATATGACTAAGTTTCTAGTGTAAATTCATGGGAATTCATGCTTGGCCTTTAAAGACCTGTGATGTAGCCTCACCATCAAGTAGACAGGATTGAGTTTTATGCAGTTAATGGATTTGGACAGTTGGTACATCAAAACATTCCCTCCACCCTAAGCATTCCTTCCACTGGCAGCTACTGACAAAGTTATTTCACAGATTACAGCAGTGCATTAATGAAGACATCATTACCTGATAACACAGCCATTGACATGTCTTAGTGCTAATTACTTTTGTCATTAGAAAACAAGGGTCTATAGCTACAAGTTTTAACAGAAAGATATCAGCAAAAACGACTATCATCTTGTATTAAGCATACAACAAATGGAAATGTTTCACAGAATTTCATAGGGTTTAGACCCTGTGACAGGATTCCAGCAGGGAATAGCAAATAACCTATCTCCTTGCTATAGAATTTTACAGACTAGTTCATAAATTTACCTAAAGGAACTGCGTATATACTACGTTTTCTAGGATTTTGTTCATAATCATAACTTCATATTATAGAACAAAGACTTCTAAAGGGAAATTACCTTAACAAGTATTTTGGTGGTGCATAATGCAGTGAAAGCTGTGCTGAATGGGAGTCTTCTGGGTGACTTCTATGGAATAGGTCCTTAATTGTTTTGCTGATATCGTTGTGATTTTTATTTAACATGGCATTGTTACAGGCCAAGCACAGTAAGAATGTACACGTGGAACTATACGGCAATGGGAATGGACAGAAACAATAACCACAGTTAAATGTTCAATTCAAAACATGTTGCACAAATAACAGAATCTCACCTTTTCAAGAAGCAGTACTGACAAAATACAATACTCAATAATTAGAGATTGAGAGGGAAAAATAAAACCTTCAATTTCTGTTTCTACAACATGATCAATACTATACAGTCAAAATCACACACTTTAAGCTTACTCTTACAGCAAGTCTGTGGAATATCACCAGCATGTCACTTAGTTGAATTTGATCAAAAAAAGTAATTGAAGACGACAAACTGGCTATACTGTATAACCTTGGGATTTATAACTACTTTGGGGGAAAAACATTCAGAATGAAAATTCCTATAACCACTCTATCACATACTTTGAAACTAAGGGAACATTTATTTGAGAGCAAGAAAATCTCCAATATGCTTTTAATAAATCTCCACCTTTTTTTTTTTTCCATCTGATTTGTATGTTTAGTTTCCAGGATCTCCCCACACTTTTGTACTTTTTTTTTGCTTTTGATTTTATGTCAGTTTTGGAGCTCTTGTTCTTTTCTCACAAGTTATCCATATATCAACACATCCATTTCCCAATATGCCTCAGAAACATACATCCTGCAGGGGAAAAGTACAACCGGCATTTTAACAGTCTAGCATCACTTCCATAAGACAGATTTGACGTGGCTTTGCAACCAGAGCCTTCATTTGCTTCCAGGCATTATCAGCATGAAACACACTGGCATGATCTATTTGCCTGTCCCAGCCCTTTTCAAAAGCTACAATTGAACATGAACAGATTAGAGCAGACCTAAGCAGTCTCTAGGATTTTAACACAGATCACAAATCCCTAATATCCATACCTTTAACGTAAGACACAGATCAAAATTAAGAATTTGGTGGAGTAGACAGACTAGTTTGAATCTTGTATCTAGAGGGCAGCACGTTTTTGACAGCAATCATGAGGCTTTGCAGCCTGAACTTTAGACCAGAGGAAAGTGAAGACAGAATCAGCTAACCTGTAGTCCAGAGACGGTAAAAGGGAAGGTACTGTATCTTCTGCCTAGAAGTACATGGAGCCTTATTTTTTATTTCCTTCTGAAGTCGACAAAAACAGGATAAGAAAGAAAGGGAAAAGAAAATAAAACAGAACTGAGATGGCAAGTGCTACTCCTAGTCTCCATGCTAATACCAGAACTGTTTTGGTCAAAACCTTCCCTAAAATTACAGCCTTAGGGAGACAAATATCATGGAAAGTTTTTGCCTATATCAATTCAGCACAAAATACACATTTCTGTGCATTTTATATATATCAAGTATCAAAAAAACAAAACCAAAAAAACCAATAGTGGCACCAGGGTGCCATTTTCTTTTTTCTTTAGTATCAAACCATGTCAGTAACAAGTTTGCATACCTGTGAAAACAAGTATCACACTGCATTCCAGCTATGTTATCAAGCTGTCACTCATCAGTTAGGTAAAGCCATTCCCTCCTACTCTTACTCAAGTTTTCCCTCATTTTATCAAGACCAGGCTAGCCACTAATTTCATAAGAAGCTGTTCATTTGGGGGTGGGTTTTTTTGTTTGTTTGTTTAGGTTTTTTGTATTCTAAGAGTCTAAGTTTTGTTCATTACACTGTCCATTTATGTCATACTGACATTCACGAAATCTTAGTGCCCTTCAAAACTTTAAAAAGCAAGAGCTCTTTGTCATCTTTCTAGCAGGGTTATAGGCTCTATTTCAGATGTTCAAAAGACTGGAACAACCACTGTAAATAAAATTGTAATACCAGGGAGGATAGTGTTTTTGGTTTTTTTTGTATCATCTGACATCTTATCCACCTTTCCTCTTCTTTAAAAGTCAAGTCCTCAGTTGTCTTTCCAGTCCCTCACCATTTCAAGCTCTTAACCTTCCCTCATATCTTGTTAGTCATCTCTGCAGTCTCCAGGCAACTCTACACTTTCTGCAAGCAATCTGAAGCTGTTTCCCTGACTTCAGGACAGATGCAGGGACTTGGGAAAGTTTATTAAAGATCCCAAATTCACAAGGTAGGTGTTGAACCTTATCACAGAGGGTTTTGATTAAACTTTAAATCTTTAGTTCATATATAGAGGCAAGACGTGACAGAACAATAAGAGTGGTGTTGTTTTTTTTTTATTCCAGATGTTTTAGTCTTTCCTAATTGATAAACTGTTCCACTGACATTGAACAATCTCATTGTCTCAATAAATAAAAGCTGCTCATAGGCAGCAATTAACAGTTATCATCAAAATGCTTAGTACTTTAAACAGAAAAAAAAAAAAATCTACCAAGATTATAAGTACTAGCAGCTCTCTTGGCGTTCTTACTGTTTACTGTCCAAATGCCTAATGGTCATATTACATACATACCACAGAACAAAACCTACTTTATTTGCTAATCTAATTTGGCACTGCAAAATAAGACAAACTTTCCTTCCTGGATCTCATGGAGCTTTATGTCTTTTTCCACTACTCCCTTCATTTGCAGCTATTCTGGCTTTTATCCTATTTCTCTGTTACCACTTTGACTACACTTTTTCTAATTTTAGCTCATTAATTTCAAGCTAGCCCTTCCTTGCCACACAGCTAAGACCAGTGGACAGTTTCCTTTTCTTCCAGCAAATCTTTATTCCAGACATACGAGTAGTCCTTCAACCCAGATAAATGTAGTACCATATGCTGAAAGGACATTTCTGTAAAGAATTAAACAAAAGAGATCCTGAGAAGAATGCACTTTTTTGACAGCATAATTCAGTCAATGGACAATATCAACATTCTGTAGAAAAGGCACTCCAAAATGAAACCTGGTTTGTTAAAAATATATCCTGTGTCTGTTCTTAAAAATCCATTCGTCCCAGAAATAATTGTTTTGTTTTACAGCATAACATGAAAATGGCCTGACAGTACATTAAAGGGACAATAATGTACCTTCCTGCACTGTATAGATTCAATACCTGGGGTATTCTGTTGGTTTGTCTTCATGAATACTAGTGATTTACTCACCTCCATTTTTCCAAGCACACTAACAGGTACTTTTCACCATTACTCTTCTGGAGAAAAAATGATAAAGTCCGCATGGAGAAGAGATTTCTTTCAGCTGCAGCATTTGTGTCTATATTTGAATGGAAAAACGATGTCACTGGAAAACACACAAGGCAAAATCATAGTTCTTCCAGGAACACACATTAAGAGAGATTTATTTATATTTCCTCTGATTAAATAGTAAGAAAAAAAAAAAAAAGGGCAATGGAAGCATTCACTGAACACCTGAAACACACATAGGTGAGGAATCACCTGAAAACTCCCATGTTATGACCTAAATTCAGTTCCCTCAGCATGACATTCCAAGTCTCTCAGTCCACACAGAAAAAAAGAATGAATCTAATCACCAGAATGACTAACAATAAAGATTCTACAGCATGGCTGCATTAGTTCTTCTCATGACAGAATTCAAATCTCTCCATTAAACCTGAGGTAATTCACACTCCTCACTGGGACAGTGGTGATTCTGAAATTACTTCCTGCTGAATGATGGGCTATAATGCAAAGGGCCCACCCAGGCTTTGATGTCTGCTACATCTATAATATTTCATAGCAGAAAATCAGATCAGTTTCACAGGCAAAACCAGATCCCAAGCACATCCTTTTATCAGGAAGCAAGTCATAGCTTCATGTTTAATACACTAAACATTCACAATAGAGCAGCCATTAAAAAGAAGGAAAAATATATTTTTTTATTACCTTTTCCTGAGTAAGATTTAAAATTTCATAAAGCTAAATAAGGTGCCTGAACAGGAAGAAATTACTTCTACCAAGATGATTGAGCAACTAAAGGAAACAAACAACATGATTTTTTAACCATAAAACTTCTATCAGTTCTCATTATTTCGAAAACTGAAAGCATTCTGTTATAAAATTTTAAGTATCTTCTTTTGTAAAATTTTACAATTTGGATATTGTATTTAGAAGTCGTCTTTTAAGGTTTTCCTTTTCGGTCTGCTTGTTCCTTAACACTAGTTCATCTGTTTTAATAGAAGATAAGTTTGGAGCTCCACCTACAGGTACAAATAGAAAGCTCTCCTTGAGAAACGCGACTGAAGCCAACTAACCAGTTTCCCTTTAAGCAAAAAGAAAGGGGGCGAGTTTATTGATTGCCGTGAAGGCAGAGCAAAGCAGGAGAAAAATCACAATAAGTCCAGAGCCAGCGACAGTATAGCTCTGCCTCTACCACATTGCCCTTGAGCTAATTACACTCCCAGGGTTATTACCTTGGGTTTGGTGCTATGCTAACACAGCTACAGAGCTGTAGCTGGGTGGCGTGGCTTTGCGTACTATGAGAACACTTGATGGACCTATCTTGGGTGTCTCTCTATGGAATCCCACTGTAGCCCAGCAACAGCCTCAGATGTTTCGAAAAAGCAGGAACACAAATGCGACTTAGTTTTTCCTCTACACTGCAGTTGTCTTTTGAGCTTTTAGAACCCACTAAGTCCAAAGAGTTACAATTAAATGCTGTAATTTTACCATAGACATTGAGCCTAGATCGTTTCAGTGGAGAGTGGAACATGTCAATATTTCTGCCCAGCTCACACGCTGCAAACCTCAACATTGTAGTTTTGCCATTTGATGAAATCCTTGTTTTGTAATTCCTCAAATTAAATCTATTTGCATTCATTTAATTTATATTATTTTTACCCATGCAGCAAACCTGATTTAGTTATTTGGTTGATAAAGCTGATTAAACAAAGAGCTAAGAAATGACTTGACACGTAACACTAGTTCTGTCGGAAAGAAACAAAAAAACCAAAATGGATATTTATACTACTGGACATTGTTGGTGCATGTTTCACAGCTGTGCTGTCTAAAAGCAGATTTATTGTGTTCTGTTACCCATTTTTTGAATGGTCTGATGGTACACTCATAGCAGGATAATCTTCCAGGTGCAAGACACTGTTCACTTGTGCAGTTGACTACTACATGGACTTGAGTAGTTGTTGCAGCTTCAGAGCTCTGAGACTCAGTATTTGTCATCAGTGAGGTCACTATTAGCAGAAGTATTAACCCTGCTCGTGGGTTTGCTAATGAAATGCAATTAGTGAGAAAAGACATGTGGCAGCTAGATGCTGCCTTGTTCTATGGCATTTAACAAAAATGGCATTAAATTTTATTTTTTACCCTTTTATTATGCAACTGGTAGAGCAGACAAACAAATTTGGGCCCTCAGCCAAGACTGGCTAGGCTCTAGCACCATTTGTAACATGCTAGAATCTGTGTGTAGAGCCGCTTCGCCTTCCCAAAGTTTGCTCTACTTTCTTGCACCATTTCAGAAAGGAAGTCCACATGTACATGAAAAATATCCAGGTGAAAAGTAAGGCACCTTTATAGTTTCTCTCTCCCTGAACACATTTTATATTCAATTCACAGACGTTAAATTCAAAAGGGTGATCTAGTTCTTGATCTTATGCTCCTTCTTCTGTTAACATCTTATGCTTTAGAATAGCGAGTTTCTAAACTTGCAGACTTTAAAAGGACAGAAAAGTGAAAGGATGCAGAGAAGACAAAAGGAAGGATGTGATCAAACACCCAACAAAATGTTAACAAAGCAACAGAAGAAAGCTTCAATTGGTGATGGACTGAGGCTGGACAGATTAATTTTAAAGGTGTAATTTGAAATTGCAATGACAGGTGGTGAGAGCAGAGCAAAGACTTCTCTTCATCACACTGAAAATGACAACACCCGGAATCAATGTTGGCTTTTTCAATTCTATACATCGCTACTCAACCAGCAAAGGAAGGAGAAAAGTTTAGGCACTCCTCACCATTCCCAAAGGAAACATACTTCTGAGTGAAAAATGTGAGAGTGAAACAGGAAGTGTCTTCTCAGCTTATTCACCTTACCTCTACAGGGCTGCTTTCAGTTACTTAGGTCAATTAATTAATGAGGTATTCAAAGATATGTCACTGAGCTGTGGTATCCTAGGGATACACCTGCAGATTTTCAACATCAAACAATTTTAACACCTAAGCATTGTTACTGCCTGAATGTCACAAAAGGAATGAACAACAGAGATGGAAGACAAGAACCATGAGGCATGGTGAAAGCTGCTGGAATCTGTGCAGGAAGAGTAAAGTTAGAGTCAGAGGAGTGCTCCAAACATCAAGTCAGAAAAGTGACCAACATATTAAGCAGAAAAATACCCTAAAGTAAGGGAAGACCACACCAGCTGGGACTACTTAAAGCAAAAACACAAAACTGTACATCAGGAAACTAACAAAGAACAAAAGGAAATTGGACTGAAGTAGCAAAAGAATCAGCGAGAATACTTATACTGACACATCAAAAGAAATTACAACCAAAAATTAAAAATAAAGGCAATAAATGAAATTACAGTAAGGACAAAGCAAAAGGAGGGATAGGCATTCAACCGCCAACTGGGAGTGCAGTAGGCATTCAGTATGGGAGCAGGAAAAGCAGAGAGCTGAGGTAGGGTGGCAAAGTTGCAATGGAGAACAAGGAAACAGTGGAAATAGATCATTATGTGAGGAGGATGTAGAGCTGTAGTTATATTTAATTTCTAAATTGTAGATGAAATATATTAATAATTTGGAGACAAAACTTCTGTCAGTTACAGAATAAAACCTCTGAAGAAGCTGGTCTTTTTTACTTTTATCAAGTGATAGATAAGAACTGTAGAACTAGAAGCGGAATGCTGCACATTGAGGTAATTCCTTCTTTCCAATCTTTCCTTCTTTTTCACATTTAGTGTGCAGTACAGGTCCTCCTAATTAATTACAAATTGCTTCCTAAATTACTGCGTGCATACCTTGCTGACAGATAACAGGTAACTATTAAGATACTTAACTGATGTGCAGAAAAAGAACCCTTACATATCCTGGAATCAATGTTCCTTCTTTCATGTGCTAAAACACAAACTCTTTCCAATTTAGTATTGAGCGCAGCAACAGATTCAGTGTTCTGAAAACAATCTGGAAGACTTAGGCCCAGCTGAACTAGAATTGTAAATTATATTCAGTCCTCATGTCAGCAAATGTCTAAAATCATCATCAAACAACTTTCTTACTGCAACTACAAAACATCTTCAAAATAGCCTGAAGAGTCAAAAAACAGACCATAACTATTCTGGAGCCAAATTGGGGTACTGATGCACAGATTTCTCTGTTGTTTAATTTCATCTTACAAGTTTCTTTAAATATTATTTTTTAGACCTTGTGGGAAATTACACATGCATGCTTTCTTGTTTTGTATGGTCTTCAGCAAATGTACTTTTAATTGACAAGTATATCTCATTCAACTTCTTTCAAAGTTGAATGACTTCTAAAATAGGCATTTAGTAGTTTTATTTATGAAGGTAATCACATTATACAAAGCACCATTGCTTAAAAATATGCTTTATTGTACAGTTGAACATTTTGGTTTGAATTCTGTACTGAATCTTCCTACCTGCTGTGCTTCATTACAGAATCCAAGATTATCATGGAAACAAACAAAAAACAAGTTGCCTTTTCAACCGTGCAGAAGCTTTCATCAAAAATTGCAAATATTTTTTCAGGAATATTGTTCACTCCCTTTTTCTCCCCCCTTTGCAAATGTCTCATCAGTTTACATACTGATCCTGAATCACCAACATGACACTGAAAGGAGCTTGTAATACCTGTAAGGTATGAAAACTCTGCAGCATACCAGTATAAGCGATGGGACTGCAACATATCATTACATGCCATACTGAATAAACACAGCAGACCGTGCCAAAGTATCAACTGCTCCATCTGGGCACACCATAGCAGTCCAGCTCGGTCTACCAGATGCTCTCTGCTGGATTCACTGGAAGCAGTATCACTGTTATTTCACTGGTCAAAACCAGTGCCCTCCTTCCTGTCTTACCCCTCTTCCATTTCCAATACAAATACAAAAATCATCCGAGACCCTTCCATGCAAAGCCTCTATGCTGTGAAGGTAAAACCTTCTCCCGGACTAGCAAGTTTATCCTAAGTGAGGACCAGATGCATCAAATCGGCAGTCACCAAGTTACTGTTTCATACAGAGAGGAGCCATTAACAAGGAACAATGAAGGATAGCGGGCATCACACTTGATGTCAAAACTCCATTTGACAGGGCTTTTGTTCATGGACTTGTCAATAATTTAAGACATCTCTCATTCCAACAGCTTCTGCACATGCAGTTACTGAATGCATTACACTGAGACACCAGCAAAGCCACTTTCCCCTAGAAAGAGAAAATCTACCCGTGACGTCTCAGAGCTGGCAGTTGGAAACACCTTCCAGCCAGCCCAATGCAATGAAACATTTGGTTTAGATGTTTGAAGAAACAGCAGACATGCCCTTAAAGCAACTGCCAGTGACAATACATACAGAAGAAAAACAGTTTACAGTTTTCGTTCATTTGTGTTTCAACAGGTCCATGTTTGAGTAATACACCTTAGTTGTGTAGCCTGTTTGAATACAAAATCCTTGGTGGAAGTAGTCAACATCAGCCATGTTCACATTCCATAACCTGTCTATCCGCACCTTTACTAAGCATCACAAAACCTATAGTCCTATATGGCTAACAGCAGTGAAAACTCCTATCAGGAGGCCAACTCCAAAACAGAAACATTGTGTAGGCATAAGCAATGTATTGGGAGACTTGTGAAAGATGCATATGACACGTTAGCTACTTGGAGCAAACTCTGTTAGCTGTATTGGACCTGGTGCCTAAGGCCTGAGATACCTATACGTCAGCAGGAGTGACTGCTGTATAACCCTAAGGTATTTTAAAATGTAAGGGAACATGCTGGAAGGTTCTTGATACGTTCTGATCCTAGATACAGTTCCTAGATACCTGTAGCTAAGTGTGCTTTGGTGGGAATTGAGAGAGCATTCTGACCTGTCAAAACAAGGTGTATAGTTTGGGGTTTTTACACTAGATATAAGGAGCCACAGCACATGGGTGAGAGTGAATCTCTACACAGATGGGATCTGAGCAGTGTGTCGTGGTTGTTCACCAGGGGTCCATCCGATGATGCACAAAAGGAGGGTTCCCAGCATCTGAGAAGACATAAGATTTGCTTGCTATCTATATTTCTCTTCCTATTTCTATCTTATTATTAAAGGAATTTTATTTTTATACTATTTGCTGTTATGCCTGCCTTTCTGAGATCCAGAAAGATACCTACACCTCTCCCACACAGAACAGCAAGCCGCTAGGAAAAACACGAGAACAGTGTGCAGAACATCAAGTCCATGATCCAACTCCTTCCAGAACTTTCTGCTGAATAACCTGTTGTCAACATAAGAAATCCTGCACTAGGTACATGTGGGAAAACTACAGACCTCTGTCCTCCCAAACATCCCCAAAAATCTATTTCCAAAAATTACTGATAAGAAACTTCCCCTTTGAGGCCGTTGATGCCTTCTGACATTTCTAAGATGGGAAATAAAGGTATTGTAACAGCCTCCGGGAGATCATTGAGCTGCCATCAACCCCAATGGGACAGGCTGCTCCCCTCAGGCAAGAAAGACATCATTACAGGTTTGGCATTCTCCTCCCTACACACAGTCCTCCAGCATTCTCCTAGCACTTGACCAGAGGAGGAAGCATCATTCCCCAGGAGAGCTGGTTCTACCAGGGTAGACTTAATCAGGTTGCACTGTTCAGTATACAGCCATTTAGCTTAAAGACTGCTGACAAACAGCTGTACTAAATCTAAAAGTGGTCTTGAACCATGCTTCCAAATAATGATTTGTTTTGCCACCTATCTTTTGATATTCAAGTTCCCCCTCCCCCCTTTTTTTTTTGGCCTCCTATCTGTACAAACATTTTTCAAGACTTCATTTGAATCTTGCTAACTTTTTGGCTTTAGTAACAGCCCATGGCAATGAATTTGATTGTGCACAGTTACCTAAAGCCTTATGGCATAATTAGTAATTCCTTTTAACATTTTAAAAATCATCCTCCTTTGATGTTTCACTAAAAAAGCATCAACAAAGCATCTTTTTCTTGTTTATTACCAGGTTCAGTCTCTCACTTTCTGTTCTCAGGGGGTCCAAAGGAGCTTTAAAAGGGATTAACTTCATTCTCTTGCCTATGTAGTATTCCTTTTATCCTTTTCAATTGATAACATGGGTCCTCTTTCCACTTTCAAGGGGTGGAAATTAATCATATTTGAATCTGCAGGTGGCTTCTTACCAGACTTCCTCTGAAAAGTCTGAGACCCTCCCAATTTCTCTTGACCTTCACACACTGTGCTCTTCTAGCTACAGCTGGACAAGTAGCTCCTTTAATCAACAGCCAAGAACAGAAAGTTATTCCAGCATGGGATTTACCTTTTTCATTGCCCTGTATAATCCTTAGTACATCCCTTTTCATTAATCTCCCTTCTAAAATAGGTGAGCCTACTCTCGTTCACATCCTTTAACAAGGATAATTATGTCTTAAATGATTTGCATCACTTTCACTGAAACTCAATCAGTAGCATCAGGGGAGGTGGCTGCCAGTACAAAGAGTATTCCAGATGAAACTACATTTATAGTTTTAGTAATTAATAATATTTTGGGTTTTGGTTTATCCACTGTGCTTACTGCCTTTGCTATATTCTGTCTCCTTCCTCAGACGCATCGGGACTCTGTCTGCATTTTTTGACTGCATGTGAGCAGAAATCCTTTGCAAACTGTGCATATAGACATTCAGGTCTATCATCTGACACTGTTCATTTACTACAGCACAGGAAGGCATATGGATCATTCCCGCTTTTTTTTTCCCCCTCCTTCCACAATGTATTTTGCCTTTATCAGGATTCTGAGCTAACACTTCTGTGGCACCTCTACTTCCAACACCTTCCACATACACATAATGACACAGTAGACAAAGTCATTGTGTGACCACAGGGCAAGGAAACACCTTGGTAAGCACACATTTGCTTTATAATTATGAGTTAACTATACGGAGATGCTGAAGTATTTCACATGCTAATTGTACTAAATTATCATATGATTACACAGGTAAATTGACATCTGCAAAGCTGTCTGAATGCCAAGCAAGCCCAGCAGCAACAAATTGTATAAATTCACATTTTAACAGCATGAAGCTTACTCCCACAGGTCTGCTATTCAGTTACTGCTCCCAATCAAGCTCTCAGTATTATGTGGTGTGATTCAGGTGCTTATAGGTATCAACATTGCTATATTGTGTCATCCTGAAAGCCAAAAAGATTAGTATACACCTAAACATGTAAAATAGGATTATAAATTCAAGTAATTATACTCTAGTTATACATCACCAATAAACTATTCAACTTAAATTCCCATCCTCATATTCACCTCCTTATTCACTTTGACTTGTCCCTTCCATGTCCCATTACTTATAATTTTCTCTTTGTAAATTAAAGCTATATCATTTTACATATAATATCTTACAAGTTATGAAAGTTATGCATAACAGCTTTTATCTGTGAGATATTGAATCACAATATTTTGTACTCAGCATAACACCACTTATGCCCGAGTCTCAGAGAACTTTAGAGACATCAGCAATGATTTCAAGCCTTTTTTCCTCACCAAACTGGGGAAATGCAAGAAAAAAATGAAGTTAAAGATTATACTATCAGGCATCAATCCTGCCCAAGGGTCCATCAACTGGGACTCCCTTCAGATGTACAAGGAATTCAAAGGAACTTTCTGTGGGGGCAAGACATAATGCCAGAAGATACTGAAGAAGAAACAGGCTTCCAAGGGGACTAAGGAAGACAATCACATTTCTCATTCAAGCATTGTCCCAGAAGGCATTAAACTCTTCATGCTCTGTCCTCAAGCAACTCTTTACACCTTTCTCTTTATATACAGTGAAGAATCTCCTTGCAAGCTGAAGGTCATTTGGCTCAGTTCTTCAGTTCACTGCTAAGGGGAGGCAACATATGTACTAGGGAAGAGGCCCAGTCATATGCCTAATGTTACGCGCTCAATTCAAATAACATATAGGCAAAAACAGGGATAACAAAATTAGTCTACATGCTGGTTCCACAGCTTGTTAAAAAATTGTCTTGTTAGTGGTTGTTGGGCTTGGAGATTTATTTTAATCTAAAACAATGCAGTACCACAGAAAACACTGAAACGTCAGAATCCATTTACCAACCCCCTCATCTAATGCTCTGATTTTTGCACGGTGAGCAATAACTCAAATAGTTAATTCTCTTTGGCAGAAGGGTAAGCATTTAAAAAACCCAGAACACTCTACTTAGCTTTATTTACAATATATAAAAGGTTGAGTTTAGTCTTCACCAAAGAAATGCAACAACATCAAAGTGGAACAAAGATGATACATTCCTGATAATTTATATAATAGATTTAATTAAAAATCTCTTGGTAAACAGGAATTCACTCTTGGCTTCTACCTGCCCAAACTCCCAGTACATCCATGCTAAGATAATTCTCAGCATACAAGTTGTATCTCAGCTCCAACCTCAAGTCTTCCACTTGCTTTTGACTTTTCTTACAGAAGTCTTCACATTGGTGCCCACCTGTGGCTGATGGGATCAGCTGTGTCCTGCAGTGGGTCCACTGCAGAGATGGCTGGAACCAGCTGTGTCCAGCCCAGAGCAGCCCCTGATATGTCCCCACAGAGGCCACCCCTGCAGCCCCCAACACTACCACTACTACAGCCTTACCACCTATGCCCAATACAGCAAGAAATACTTCGTTCTGAAACCAGAAGTTTCAATTTGCCTGTAATTCCTGCCAAATACTTGTATTAGAATTCATATACAAACATACTCACACAAAGGAAGTACAATCTTTTAAATGAAAATGTAATGAGATTTTTTCCCATTTTCCCCAAAGGGAAATGCAAGCGTTAAACAGTTTAAAATGGGACCAAACTTCATAGTTTCTTCAGGATGGATAGTTTGCTTTTTCAAAGCCAGATTTAACTGTTGCTGTAGTTTTGCAGGAACTCCATTGAAGAAAGGTATCTCTCCACCTACCCACCAGTAAGAAAGGTAGGAAAATTAAATCTGGTCCAGCCACTGAAATATGCCACCACTAAGGCAAACCACACTCACAGGGGGTTCTCTGCTCATATTTTCAGCACAATACCCTTGCTGCCACGGGGGAAATTCAAAGTGATCTTAATCTGCTTCCAGCACAGCAACCTTTAATCACCAATGATGTATTCCGCAGTGCTTCCAAATTCACTGGAAAACTGTGACTGCTCTTAACTTAGTTTATGATAGCTGAAAGTGTGCTATGACCTTGGTTTCAGATGAAAGAGTAAAGTTACACCATATCTACAGGCAATAATTAATCAATTGTGGGGTGTGAGACTACGAAATTAGGATAGTAGAAAAGAACTGGTTTTAGATAGCTGTTGCCACTCTGTAACTCCCAACTGTATTGACTCAAGTAAACTGAAGAAATTGAGGAGCTTGTACTGTCAGATTCTGTGCTCAGGGCTGTTGGGAACCCAGAAATATACCTTAGATGCTAACTCTTTGGAAGGAGGCATTATGAAGAAGGACATTTTCAGGTTAGATATCCATCACGAAGCAGCCCGCTGCTGGGACATCTACAACACCAATGGGTTTATACTCCCTGGCTGTGTAAGCAACAAACCCTAAATAGCACCTGATGAGCCTAAATGACCTCAGAAGTTCTCTATCTGTAGTTCCTCTTCTGTGAATAGATGCTGTAAATGAAAGCAGATGAGGGAGGAATAAAATGTATTTATTTTCTGGTGGTAATCTTAACAGAGTCACCTATGCTTATACCTGACAAAAAAGTTTCATCTGCCTACTGTTGAACAGTCATTTGTTGAGACAGTTCCACAGACAGTTTAAAAGACCAAATAGATACTGTCTTTGTGTGGTTTTCTATATCTCTTTGTTGGTCAATATTTGCAATAAATAAAGCAACACATGCTATGGCATTCCTAGCTTGGCTTTTTGTCTCATTCTTGATACACTCCTACATTCATTTTTGTCCTTCACCTTCAGCAGCACTGAGACATTAATATTTAATTACCTTAATGGACATTTTTGTATTTATTGTTTTTAGTACAATATATTATTTTAACAGACCAGTCTGCCACCTAATTCTAAAATATAATTCTCCTTAGTATTATATTGCTGTGGATTTATTCAGCTGGGGGTTAAGTCTCAGTTTCTACATATTAGGGAGGATTATTCTGTTACTTCTTCCCTGGTAAATGGAGCTCATTTACTGTCATATACTATACAGGTATGTACAGAGAACTAGATAATGTCTTACAGCTTACACTGTACTGCTGTACAATGCTAGTAGAATTCATCAGGAGCATAGAGCCTGAATATGACTTTTTATGTGGAAAGCTTTATATTACAGGTCTTTATCTCCCTGAATACATATATTTTACTTATGAGACATGGTTGAAACTAAATTTCATTCATTCCAAACAAATGATTCAATTACATTCACAGAAAGGTGCCATCTTAAAAAGTAAATAAATTCCGTTGGGGCAACTCTAAAATTACAACCCAATTTGTAGAAAAATTATTTGGTACCAGGATAACAGAAGACGTATGACTTATGTTGTGAAAGAAAAGCTGAAAAACATTCTTGGTATAATTCAAACAAAATTGATACTCTGTATCGATTGCTAAACATTCAAATATCCTGTACAGACTGTTAATACCGCTCCCAGCCCCTGTTCAAATTCTACTAGGGGACATTGCTTAGCATCATATGAGTGTTCACAGAACAGGGAGCCATACACAATAGCTTTTTTCCATTTTATTCTCCCCCCACTTCTTTTTTTCACAGCTTTTTTAAGAAACAAAAAGCATCAACCACTTGTTTCCATTTGCAGACTTCAGTGTCAGTTAACAGGGCCACCCACAGCTGTTTCACGACTCTGGAAAAAATTGTCCAGAGAGGTTTCTGGGACACTGCTGCTGCACCATCTGAGCTGACAGCAGCAAAACTGCCAAAGGAAACTAGTATAATGATTATTTCTGAATTTCTCTAGGCCCCCTTGCATCCTTACTTTTGCAGGAACCCAGCAAAACTGCCCACAAATAGTTCTCCTTCACTCTCCATGTAACACATGTCCCTTCACAGTGGTCCTACCAGCAGGAGACTACAAAACAGTCCTTTATCCAGTGCTTTCTGACTGCAACATCTCTTTTTGGTAAGATGCAGCAGAGGGAAGGAAAGCAGTTTGTAAACCGTAAGAAAGGATACTTTTATGACAGACACCAGGATGGAGAATAGTCCAGAGTCCTACCCTCTCTTCCCTGGACATACAAGTCATAAACTTCTTGCTGTTTACTTTCTATACCCACAAAACAGTAAAATCCCAAGTCCTTCTGGCATCAGAGGCAAAATGTTCATCAGCTACTGGAGGCAGGCATTTACCCAGCAGCAATAATTGCCACCAATCTGTTCAGCACACACAGTAGAAAATAACTGTGATTTAGATGTTTCAGTGTGCTACTTGAATTTTAGGATCCTTGATCTACTGCTTTGGTTTTAGAATAATGTCTTCGGGAAAGCTTATTGTTTTAAACAAATTGAATTTTATGATTCAGCTCTTTTAGAATAGTTTGCTCCAAACAATCTTAACCATTAAGTGTTTATTGCACATACTTTTTGTTTCATTCCTATATCTCTCTAAAAATCAGTTGATTAGTGTTAGATAAGGGCAATGAACATAAGAAACATGCAACAAGCACATGTACAGAAAAAAATTACAAGGACAGAGATAGATGGCATCCAATGTCCCCATTAGAAATACTTGCAATTCAAAACCAATTGAATCTGTTTCACTTAGAAAAAAGCACACACATCCTAGGCTTTGAAAGAACAAAAGGGACGAGCACTGAATGGTGCTGCAATAAGAAATGCCGAATATAGTCTTCTGTAGCAGTCACAGTAAGACACAAGCAACGTTACATTTACCCTCAACAGCTGGAAAGAGTCCTGTGCCTCCAAATTGCCACAGTGTACAATACGTGAACCCTTGAAGAAACAGGCAGGTATTAATCACTGTTATGCTAATAAGGAGAGAAGTCCAAACCACAAAATTCACATTTAACTTTGTGAAAAGCCCACAACTTAAAGGCTGGCAGGGAGCAAGAAGGAAGGAAGAGAAGGAGGAAGGGAAAGAAGTATGGAAGAGGAGAGAGAGAAAAAAGTAAACAAAACAGTACTATACATTTCAGAGTTTGTGGAAAACTTTCAGTCCAAACACTGTTAGAGTATTCACAGGTTCATTTAAAAATTATGAATAAAAACTCAAGAATAGAGAAACAGCTCTGAACTCGGCAGAAAAGCCGTTCCCATACGCAGGGGTGAAATGATGCTTGACAGTGTTATTCATCAGCAGAACTGGTTTTAAACTGGAAGTTTAACCTGGTACTTTGCTTTAAGCCCAAACTATGCACTACAGCACCACACAGACATAAGCCTTCCATACTTTTCTGAGTAGCTGTAGCTTCAATTTTCTAGACTTGATATTTAGAATTATTTAGCTTCATAGTAAACAAAGAGGTAACTAAGTTAAAAAATCAAAACACATTTTCATTTGCAATTAGTAAGAAGATTTTTTACATCAGAACAGCATGACTTGTCATCAGTAGAAATACGCGTTTGTTCAGCAGAGCACCCCATTGGCAAGGACAGCACACAAGAACATTCTTAATTTTATGTTTAAACTTATAGTTAGGCATGTACGTGGTACTGCCTCAACAGAAGGCAGGTAATGATAGTCCCCTATTTAAGCAGTTTCCCAAATCAGTGTCTAGGGCTACAATATAACTTCCTTATTAAACACAGGAGAGGAGTATGAAAATCTTGAGTTAATGATACCATGCAAACTGGTGGAATGCATCAAAAATACACTGGTATTAATCGGCAAATTCACAAAATTACTCTGTTTTCTTTCTCCTTCCAATGGCTGGCAAAATGTGGGGCATTTCATGATGCTGAGGCCCCAGGTGAGAGAGTGACAGAGGGAGGAAGAGTGCAAGATGGGATGCCATATTTCAGGAAGTCCATACATCGGCCGCAAAAAAAAATCACAGAAGCCATGCTGGTGCCCGTGGTTTTGTTCTAGCGCTTGGATGTCCCCATGAGCCAGCTACAAGTAACGCTGCCTCTCTCATGTTACCTCTGGTCCATAAACCTTGGTTTCACAGCTGAAAACCAGCATAGCTTTAACAGGAGAGACAGGTTCTTCCCCAAACTAGTTTATAGCTATGTTTTCAAGCATTTTATTCAGACTGAAGTCAAAGGGCTAGAGAGCACAGGCTGCCAATTCATTTCATCCATGGGCACAGGGGAAAAAACAAGCAAAGCTTAGACTCCTGCGTCTTGAACTAGTGCTCCATGCACTAGAGAAAAAGAGCCAGGGCCATCACACCTCTGCATCCTTCAAATAGGCTTCACAAGGCAGCGATAGTCTAGCTGCCTACCCCCAAAGGCATGACTGAGCTACTCACAAAAACTTGTTCAGGGCTAGGTAGGCAACTTCTGTGCCTACCTGTGCCAAGTTTTCCTCTTAGAGAAAAAGTGAAGTTCAGATGTATTTCTGCAGTATTTCCCTCTGGCTGACTTAGTACCTTATCTCTCTGCTCCCCTCTCTCTACATTCCCTTTTAATAATTGCCTGTTGTAAACCCTAAATCTTCCCCATTCCTTAAAAAGTGATTTAAATCCTGGACTCAAGCATGTAAATGCCTTTTTTTCTTCAGGTTCTATTTAGGTTGTTTTGATTTCATGTCACAGCAAATTAAAATAAACACAACAATGTAACCCAAATAAAAAAATTATTTCTCCTAATGTTAATTATATTACTCCCGTGTCAAACTTTTTAATGGGTTAGTTACATTGCTACCGAGGGAGAGCGGCATGGAAGACAGCTACCTGCCTATGGAATACAGAAACGGATGGCTGGTTTCTGTTGCGTTGCTAACTCAAGGTCATGTGCCTTTTCAGTCGCTGCTAAAGACTCAGTGATTCCAAAATATTTTTGTCTTTCATTCTTGCATAATGTGATGCTAACCGTTCAGTGTTCTACATCCTGTTGCAGTCAGTTATGGAAATCACTGCTTTGTGCACGTCTTTTGGTGCACTTCTACAAAGATTCTTCAAGCCTGAGAGACAGTTTCACACCAACTTATGATACTCCATCCTATTTCTCTTCACAGGTTTCCCCAAAACAACTAGAAAAATCCCTAGATGACACTTCCAGATTTAACATTGAAGTTTGCTTGTAGTGACTATATTGAATCTTGTTGCAATTTTAAACTTTGAGATTCGGTTGTTCATCTTTAGTCTGGCACTCTCTCTACATGCAGATCAAGTCATGCGTCTCACCTTCCTCCCATTACATACCACATCATCTGCCCTCCTGACAAATAGTCTATCCCTTTTCAAAACAAGACACAAGAGCAAACACCTTGCCTTGAAAACTGTCATATCAAGTCTGACTTTCACCTGTCTTAATTACTACAATAAATTCTATACTATTGAAATGTGGTAAAGAGAAGTGGTTAACACAGTTACAATTGTCTGGAAAAGCTCTCTCTGCCAGCAATAAAATAAACCAGGAGATTTTCTCTCTCTCCACCAGCTCGCAACTTAAATACTGTGCAAATTCAGGATCATCAATAAAATAGACACTCAGGTGTTTTATAGAAGTACTGCTGGCTGAAATGCTTTTCAGGCACTGAAATGGGACAAGGAAATTAATATTGAGCGTTCCAACAAGACAAACAAAATGCTTTGGCAATAACAGTTTTTGCCAATTCAGAGACTGAGACCTGCAAATAAATTTATTACAGAGGGGAAATTGATACTTTCTTGATCTTGTTGTCTGATCTCCGGGGGCAAACAATATAACTTATTTTATGTCACATGGCACAAACAGCATTCTCCATGCCTGTTGGACTGCTTTATAGTACCACTGGTGTCTCACCATTTTACTTGGTTTCATTTTGCACCCCCTTGCAGACTGCAGGACAAAGTCAAGGGTGTTTGAATCCAATGAACTTAACACTTCACTACATTCTCAATCAACAAACACTAATTTTTAATGGCTAACTGACAAGTTTCTGAAGCTACTCTACACAGTCTCAACATTCATAAAACCTAGTTTAATAAATTAATATCATTGCAATAGTTTTAAAGGACAAGATACAGTTTTTATTAAGCCAGTAATTCATAAGAAAAGACAGCATTATGTCAGAGTAGAAAGTGAAGCATTTTAGTCACTGAAGCCGATACCTTGGCTTCACAGACCCTAAAGCTTTTTCTGAGGACAGATTTGGAACTAGCTTCTGTTCAGAACAAAGGTATACCTTATTTCAGGAAACCAGTAAGTCATTCTGAGGATTTTTTAGGATTTTTGGAATGGCTTGGGCTGTTCAATCTAAAAGCCTGAAATTCCAGAAATCTAATGGTGGATACTATGCTTACCATATGAACAGGTATTTTTGTACACAGTCACACACAGGTGCACACATCCACATGCATCTGAATGGCCTGGACATTTTTCAAGAAAAAAAAAGCAAACATCAATAAAGTTTTTTACAACTACGCAAACAGTCTTCTGAAAAATTAAACATACAGAGAATAATCATGCCAAGATAGTTTTAGGCTCATTTAGTAGACAAGACCTATATGATCATATATTCACCCATCAAGAGTAAGACAGCCAATACATACTTCAATAAAAAACAATGCACACAACTATTCACACTAACGAATTTTAGTGTGTTGTATATATGAAGTACAATAAAATAAAATAAAATAAAATAAAATAAAATAAAATAAAAATAACCTGCTAATAACCTGATGGTAAAGGGATTTTACTTTTGAAATTTTTGTGACAATTTTGGGCAGATATCTGCTACTGAATTATTGTTATCCCAAGGCTTTGCCTTTCCCTTCACTTCTGGCTTTTGTTTGTTTTCTTTGGTTTTTATTTTACCTCTGAAAAGGCATAAGCTCTATGCACAATTTATTTTCCTCATTTTGCTTAAACCATGTAAGTACCAAGAAACTTATTTCCATTAAGAGCGAACAAACACTATAGTATAATAATTAATTTCATATAGCTGGAGAGAAGGCACTCAACGCTAAACCCTACTCAGTGATAGTCCTGTTGATCAACTTATGTGATATAAAGGTGTCTACATTGAAGCCTTCAGCTAAAATCACTCTCAAGAACTGTCCTATTCATTACAATTGCAAGTTAAATTAAACCCTGAAATAAGTGCCATATATTTTAGCTATTAATACAACCAATTAAAACATCAGTATTAACTGCAATGCCAGTAATGAGGTATCACATTCTTCATGTGCTTCTGTGCATTTATGTTTTCAGAAAATATTCCTGTCTCCTCAGACATTCTTCTTTTCTCTTTAGTTACTTTATTGCCCAATTAATTGGTAATTGGGTCAAAGTAATGCTGTTTATGACTCACATAGTGATCTAATACTAAAACACAACTGGAAAAGCTTTAATTGCAGTATGGCCATTTTAATTAAGCTAAATCTTAGAAAATGATGTGGATGCTTGACCCATAGACTCTTCTTGAGCAATAGATTTCTTAAGAAATATTCCAGCTTCTTGTCCTTTTAGAACAATACAGTATTTCTATGATTTATGTCTCTCCTCTAAAAACACTTGTTCTCAATTCAGCATCAAAAACATCTGCCACTTTGCAAACTAGCACCCAGTTTTTTGAGTAATCTACAGTGAATGGTATTTTCTTGCTGCCCCACAGAACAGTCAGCTGCACAACGACCTGAAACACATCCATGTTGTGCCAAGAACAAACTAGCTCTCCCTGTTTCAGAATCACTGTTAAGAAACATACCAGGCCACAAAATGACAACATGGGAAAGGAACTACAAGCACAGCCTTGGACTCGTGTTGATAGTTTGTGATATTCCAAAAAGATTAAAAAGAGTTAGGTTCGCATGATTAAGTAAAGAAGAGCTCTCGCACTCCAGCAGAAAAGGCTAGAATCCACACTCTAGTATGTGATCTTCCCAGGCAACTTTGACAGTTCCTCTACAAACATATATCAAAGAGGTGTTTACATCTCATGAGCAAACCTGCCATAAACAGCCTTTGCTCTCTTTCCCCTCTCAGAGTTTTACTTAGCATTTCAGGAGTACAGCAGAGTTGCTATTTACTGTTAATGTATTCTAATTCTTGACTGCCTTTCTGGCAAGAAAATAAAAGTGGCATAAACTGTGACAAACAGGAATAAGTAGAGCACTGAGGTTAACACCTCTACAGTAATAATTATGAGCTGCCAGAAAGGAATCATGTCTTTGACACAAGTCTACACAATGAATATATGGGAGCCTCCAGACTCTACTGAAATGCTAAATACATAAATAATAAAGCTACTATTAAGTATACTTTCTAGCTTTTGACTCAAATGCGCTCTTCTAGCCCATCCTATTTGTACCAAGAAAATAACCCTTTGACTTCGGAATAGAGAATAAATAAGAGTTATTCCCCATCTTTGTAGAAGAGGTTTGCACTTTGCACCATTTTGCTTATTGTTGCTTCTTCTTAAGAAGGAATAGGAGGTACTGTCATGTGATATTATTTTTTTTCTTTTTGGGTTTTTTTTCCATGCAAAACACCATTAAGACCTGAAAAATGTTAAAGCTACTGCAGGTATTTTACATGTAGGTACCCAGTCTACATTTTGTCATAAAGTAACAAATTCATAGAGAGAATGCACCTTAATTTTTCTAACTAGCTTACTCTAGTATATGAAAACATCCTGACTGAAGTCCTACAAAGAAAAGATTGTAGAAACGCTGTTATCATTTACATTTTCAGAACACTGTATGTAGGTGGTAAAAGAATACACATTTCTTTTGCAAATTGGTCTGCAAGTTCCAGATCACATCTACTGCTTAATAATAAAAACTTTCTCACTAAGTACAAAGAAAGTCATTGCCTTTAAATGCATGTGTTAATTGAACTATAATTTAATATGCACAAGGTAAAAAATTAAATGAAAATAATTGTGATGGCTATGATCAGGGATCTCAGAATCACAAAATCACTGAGGTTGGAAAGCGACCTCAAGGTAATATAGTCCCAGCCCTCTGCTCAAGCAGAGTTGGCTAGGGCAGGTTGCCCAGGACTGCGTCCAGTCAAGATTTAGTATCTCTAAGGATGGAGACTCCACACTCTCTCTGCACAACCCGTTCCTCTGCTTGACCCTCCTCACAGTAAAACAGTGTTTTCATGTGTTCAGATGGAACTTCATATGTGTGAATTTGTGCCCATTGCCTCTTGTCCTATCACGGGCACCACTGAAAAGAGCCTGGCTTTGTCTTCTTCATTCCCTCCCATCAGGTATTTTTATATGTTAAGATCCCCTGAGCCTTCTAACGCTGAATAGAGGAAAAGGACCACCTCCCTTGACCTGCTGTCAGTGCTTTTACTAACGCAGCCCAGGATTCTGTTAGCTTTTTGTGCTGCAGGGGTGCATTACTGGGTTATGGTCAGTTTATTATCCTCTGGGACCCCAAGGTCCTTCTCTGCAGAGCTGCTTTCCAGCCAGCTGACCCCCAACCTATAAGTCATCTCTGAATATCTTTGCAAGAATATCTATTTGTTTCATACTATCCATGCAAGAAGCATCTGTAACGACAAATTCCTCTTACATGACCTCTTCAATACACCATATCATGGATCTTCTGTTGGTCCAAGAGATTACTGCAGAAGGAAAGGTCAAAGTATGAAAGCAGAAGACACCAATAACCAGCACTGCATCAGGTTTCTGTGAGTAGGGACCACACCAAAAGCCATTCTTTCCAGGCAGAAAGTGGCAAGGGTACTTCTGGTCGTGTATGAGTAGTGAGATCAGATAACCAAGGGAGCAAGACGAAGGCCTGAAACTGCACCTTCTCTATAAACAGGCTATTTGTAGTAAGAAAAGACCAGTCTTGCGCAAGAACCTATACGATAATCACAGAAACTCAAGAACAATGGAACAATAGGAGAAACAAGTGATGGAAAGTGCAAACCTAGAGCCATAAGGTGAAAAGGAGCCCAAGGAACCCCAATCCGACGCACCAATTGGAAGAGAAACTGGTCCATTAAACTGTTCCAAGGGGCACTGTACCAAATTCATCAGAAACTATTTCTTGGAGGGCTAAAGGACAGCAAGGGGTTTTAACATCTTCCTCCTCGAGGAACGAGGAAATCTGACAGGTATCATACAGCAGAAAGTATCTTTCACCTGAAGGTACCTCCTATAGTTCTTTTGCATATAAGACTTTCCAGAATTACACTTAACCTACTTAAAAGTGCAAATGGAAGTCTTAGTTTATTTATTAGTGTCTGTGCCTCCACACTTAACTTCATTGCAGAAATACTTTTAATGGGTAGCTCTCTCAAAAATGTGTGTACTGAAAAAAACTCATCATGAATATGTCTATCTTGAACTACACAGTGATGCAGCTCAGACTTCACCATAATGCAAATGAACATTGTTTTCCTGAATAATGAATATGAATATTCCCATGTATTATACATTCCTGACCACTGAGAAATAGAGTGCTCCCTCTGGGATGAGAAAGATTGAAACGTTCCTACTGAATGAAGCAGCAGGTTCATATTGCAGTATTTCATCCATGCCTCATAGGGACCTAGCACTTTTTAGTGGTCAGTTTGCATTGGCGTGATGGAGAGTGGAGGTTGCATATTGGATCCTTGCATCTAAATATTCTTAGAACCATTTAAATCAATTATTTACCTCTCACATAGCAGAAATTTTCTAAAGCCTATCAAAATTAAGCTTTATTCATGTTATGAAAAGTGACATATTTATCTAAAACATATGTTCTCTTTTTCTGGATCTTCCATATTCTCATGTAACATTAGCAAATAGCTATGATGTCTATTTAAAAAAAAAAAAAAAGTATCCGTTTAGAGCTGCTAGGTAGTCTGTTTAACCAATGCAGTAACAAAGCTGTACTTGTAAAACAAACAAACAACAAAAGACCACATTATTTTTTGCACCTGCAGTATCAGATTGTATTTTACTGCTTAGAAGTAGACAGGCAAAACTATGTGAAGTAAGTGCTAAGTCTTAATATTTGTATTTATTTAATATTTAAAGGTTTATCATTATTACATCACGTACCCAGCATTCCCAAGTTGACAATATTCCAAAAAGAACATAAAGTGGAAGTAAAGCCTTAAGAGAACTGACATATTTGAACTGAAGCAATTAAAGGGTTGAAAACTAGCGTTACAAAATTAGTCAATGAGAAAGTGTGCATGTTTAATTTTTGTTACCTCATTAAGAGTGAAAAAAAAAATTGATTGCTGATTTTCTATAAATTAATAATTTGAAGGGGAATACCCTATGAAGCAGCCCTTTGTGCTAGAAACTGAGTCAAGTGTAACCTATGTTCGCAGGCGATAGCTGTGTACTTGTTCTACCACCAATCTCACCCAAAGCCAGCTTAAGGTAGTTGAGCAACTCTAAATTAAACCAAACTCAAGGAAGATTTTGCCTCATCCTATTTCACTGCTGCAAAGCTGTTTGTAAACAGTATTATGTTCTTTTTTTTCTTTTTTGGTGGTTTCAGATACTTGAATTTAAGGAAGTGAATATGTCAGAAAGAGAGAGAGAGAGAGAGAGAGAGAGATAAACGCACAGCCATACTGAAAAATAAATTCTCTTTTCAAAATCTGAGGAACCGGTGTATTCTCCATTAGGCTTGGTATTTCTACATCATGTTTTTTTTGTGCAATCTGCATGTACCAAGTAATACATCAGTGGGAATTTTCTATAGTCAAGATCCAGAATAAAATATATATATTAAAAAGGCAAAACTGGATGTTCAGAAACAGTTTCTGTCATCTGGTATCTGGTGCATAAAGCTCACATGAAGATAAATAAGGTCTCTAAAAAGATCACGAGACTATGGTAAGTTTTACAAATAAACTGCAAAATTTCTCCAAACAAGCAAGGAAGTACAAATCTCAATAATAATTACAGGAAGACATAGAATGCCAAGCAGCATCATACAATGCTATACAATTTAGATGAAGAGCATCCTCACATCTGTTGAAAGAAATTTGCTTACTTACCAAATGTCATGTAGATTTTTCATATTTTTAGATTGAATACATAATTGTGTACTATTTTTATATAAAATACTGATTTTTGACTATTTACTCTAATTGTTCTCTCTCCATCCTCCCTCCTAAGCCTTCCCTTCACAACCAAAAAAAGTATAAAAAATTCCATGATTTGCTCTGATATTCATTTTCTTAAATTGTGTTCTGCCCAGTCTAACTTTGTGCTATAGGAAACAGAACAGTTTTACGGCCTACATAGTACATGGTTGAGAAATCACCTGGATTTCTCAACACATTAAATAATTCTCTGTCTGAAATACAGATCCCATAAACTAAAGCTAAAATATCAATATTGGACACTATACTAAGATGTGTAATTCAGAGAATCTGTTTAAATGCTGTTGTCACAGCTAAGCTGACAAACGAAAAGGGAGTAGGGAATAGGAAGAGTTCAGAAGCATTAAGACCAGCAGTTTGTCAATAAAACGGGTACTACACCAGTTACAATGATCCATCCAATGATTTGCAGTTGGTCTTCATTACTTTTGCAATCGTGACATTCTTTCACATCCAGTTAAATGCTTCATTTAAGAGTGACAGGCAGCCTGAAATAATAAACCACATATGTGGACATGAAATAATTTAATATATCAAAAATTTGAGAGTAATGGACACCATATTTGCTTGATACATAATAGTGCAGATCAGACAGTCTCACAGGGGAGATGTCCCTCAGCAACTGCCTAGAATTAAGCCAAAGCCTTTAGTATAATACTAAAGGTCGGCCAAAAAAAAAAAAAAAGGAAAAAAATGTGTTAAAGATTGCAGGCAGATGACTAGACCCTGTCCCAAGTGCTAGCTAACTGAAGAGTACGTGGAAAACTACTGGAGGTGACATAAGAAAGTGCTGGACATAAAGGGATAACATCAAGTACTTGACACGTTACTGAAAGCACCATTTGTGAGAGACAGATTTCACAGATGGTTAAGGGGGAGTTACTTGAGAAATGTCCAAAATTCAGTTGATAATTGGAGGGGAGAGTAGGGAATATTTTGGGAGGCAGATCTTCCAAGACCAGCAGTACCCAGGTAATCCCATTAGTAATACCATGGTTATGAGCTGAGTGGGCGTATTTGTGTATTCCACGAGCATAATGAACATGAATTAGCTAGAGAGGAGCATCAGGTCAGGCCAGTAGTTTTGTTCATGTTTTACATGGATGCTGTTTGTGTTTCTGTGGATGTCTCTGAAAGTGGTTTTCTCCTGCCTGTTTTGAATTCTGTACAACCAGTTGTGTCTGTATTGTGCGGGTGCACCGATGCACGTGCTCAGCCCCACAGGATCTGGAAACATCTAGCAAAGAGCGGAGGAATACGTCTAGGTCTTGAAGCCAAGGCATTTGGCTACCCTTAGCAATATAGCTGGAGATTTGAGAATGACAGAGAGAAAATGGTTTTCTATTGGAGAGAGGAAAGGAGAATGTCAGTAATAAACAGATGCCTGAAGTTCTTCGTTTATCAAATGGCCTTTCCTATCAGTTATTGCCTAAATCCTATGATGCCACTTTCACAAAAAGGTACTGCTCACCAGTGAGTGAATTACAGCAATATAAAGCCAAAGCTATCATCTTTTATGGCACGTTATATTGGTACAGATACTTGATTAAAGTTTTGCTTTTTTAGCTTAATACTTTTGTGAGCAGATTCATCCTTTCACATTACTCTGGAAAAAACTAATTTGCAGAAGTATCTGCTGTCCTGTTTTGGCAAATGTCTCCACAATGCCTTCCCCTTGGACAGCACAGATCATGCTAACAAAAGCAAAAGGCAATGGTCTAATGAAATCTATTTGTCATCAAACCAAATAACCTTCCTTATATATAGTAAAAAAGGTTTACTAGTACTGAGCCCATAACTGCACATTGCTGGAAGCAAACATTCTGTTCTCAATAAACACAGCACATTGATAAAACTCCCTGATATTCAATTTCTGTTATCCAACATGGGGGAGAAGGCCTTTCATTTCCAGAGGTGTTGGTTTCTTAAATACTTAAGATCTGGGGCAATCACATCTTTCAAAAACTAAAACACTGGTCCTCAAAGTATCTCAAGGAGCCTAAATTGGACAGTCACTCTTTTGCAGGCATTAGAGAATTAGCACAGAATGATAAGGAAGGGAAACATCAACCTACTTTGCGACTTTGCTGTTTCTGGAGTCAACACAGCAAAGTGTAAGCTGAATTCTTATGCTTTTAAGTCTTCAGTAAACTACCACATATATCAACTACTGATGGAGCAGTTATTTTCAGAGACCTTTTACTCTGCAGCTCACATCAACCACAGTGTTGTTCTGGTTCTTAAGAAACAGTGGGCTTCAGTGTATTTGCATATTAAATGTAATGGTCTGAGCTCTTCTCTCACCATGCCTCTGCCCAGCTTCCAAAACAAATTGATTAAAACAGACACCACATTTAAACAGATAATTGTGTTCTACCACAAGAGGAAAAAAAACACTAACCAAAAAACAAAATCCGCTTTTAAATGTTGAGTTGTTCCATTGCCAAATAGAGAAAACTTACTCCACTCTTTTTAAGATGGAAAAGTGCCATTAGATTTGTTCAAACATTTTAGAGGTAAATTCTATAGAAATGCACTCCTTAATGCCAACGCCTGTACTTTCCATTGGGCTACACACAGAATACCTGTAATACAGAAAACCATTGCCCAAACCATAGCTAATTAAACCAGAATGATACAGCACTGGCTCTCAGGAAAGCTACCTGGAAGAACTACTTCAACATTCTGCAGAATAGTGTCTCAGGAAAAAAATAAAAATGGTCAAATGCAGTCAGTTACAGCTATTTACAAGGCTGCCTTAAGTATGATTTAAAGGGGTTGCGGATGTAGCTGTGGCAATGGGAAGAGTAATTTTTAAGCAAATTAAATTTTATACAAGTAGTTAGAGAGCTGTTGTTGATCTTATGATCACAAGGCTAGTAAGTTCAAAAAATACATAAATTAATTTTACCCAAGGAGCAGTCCAGTCTCGTTCAGAATCATTTACCACCATCAAAACATTTTTAGTTGTCAAGGAAGGAAAAAAAACCCCACCAAACCCAAAATAAAACCAAATAAACTGCCACACCCAAATAAAAGCAAAGTGGATGCAGTGTTGTTTCTGAATTTTAGCAAAGGAGTACACATTACTGCAAACTCCAAAAAATTCGAAGGAAAACCTTCAGAGAAGCCTGCTGTGCCTGTGTTTGCCAGGAACCCATTGCACTTACCCTGGAGTCTGTTACTTAAAATGCACCACTAAAAAGCACTCCAGCAGCTAAATTTAAAATGCTTTCAGTGCAGGACACATACAAAAGAGAACAAATACTGTTCTCAGACTGCGTAGAATGAAAAATTCTGCCAGAATTGCTTGCTGCAGGAGAAGCTGCACCTTTCCTAGGTCATCATGAATCAGCCTAGTGAGAGTGTCTTTCTGGACTGAGCTTACAGTTCCCCACTCCACCCTAATCTGAGCCCTGGTCTGCTGTGGGGCCGAAGATAATGCTTATATATGTTTGGAACAATTATGTTGCATAGACAAAAAGGAGAAATCTTTCTTTTACCAAATTCTGTCATGATGGTAACAGTTCACTCACTGCCACCTACAGGCGATACAATCTTGTTTGCTGTGCCTGAAAGAAGAGGCGGTTAGAGCAGTGCCATACTTGCAGTTCATTATTAACTTTGACGAGAGCTTTTATCCAAAGCTATGCTAATATCAATATTGCAGGGTGATACAGAACAGTGTTTCCTGCAGACAACCCCACAACAAGCTCTTCCCAAGTAAAGTAAGAAATTCCTTCTTTCTACCGCAGCGCACATCCAAGGCAAGTATTACTCTCTCAAGCATGAACTCACTCCTTATGTCCCCCAGTTCTCAAATACAAACAACAGCAGTTAGGAGGAACTGCGCTACTCTCTATCTGGGAGCAGAGTTACCAATCGGAGTGACTCTTGATGTTTTGGGAAGAATGCTCAAGGTGGCCAACTGTACAATGTTAAAACAGGATTCAGAATCATGTGCATGTGTTGAAATATGTACGGTTAGTGAACAGAATTGGGAAGGGGGAAAGAGGAAGCTGTCTGAAAGCCTGCTCACACACACAGGTCCAACACACTCACAGGTTACGTACTTTACAGTTATTCGGTGATGAACTAGGGGGAAGATACAAAAATGTTCAAGCTGTAGGTTAAAATATTCTACAGCACTTGTAAATAAGCTTTCTGGAAATTTCTGTGGTACGCAGGAGTGTTTAACTGAGACTTTTGACAGCACTGGTACAACACAAGCAGCTGCTGTTCTAAAAAAAATCCATGGATACAAAGGAATAGAAAAGCACTGCTGAATGGAAAAAACATTGCCTGGATGCATTGCCAGAAATGCATTTTGGAAGTAAACAGACACTTTCCCTTAAGGTGTTTCAATATCTTGTCCTTGCAGAAGACAGCTAAATTACAACTGCTCAGAAGACTCAAAGCGAGCTGTCCAACAAAGCTGTGGACCTCAGAACAGAGTTCCAAGCCACAAATTATTACCTGGCACTTTTATTGCATGATTCACGGAGCTGTTTGTTTGTTGTTATTTAGGAGCATTGTAGTAACAAGTTGTGTATAAACAACACTTGCAAATCCCGCAAGTCTTATGAATTTTTAGAATGAATGCTTATTCACTCTCATTAGTAGGATAGTTTAGCATTCCTCTTTTCTGCAAAAGACAAAATGACAACACAAGAACGAAAATAGCGTAGAGAATCAGAAAAAACCCCACCAACAACGAAACCAGAAACTGATAGTGACTCACACAGATTATTTTGGAGATATCTACCAATAGCTGCATATGCTAAAATCAAGACTGGGTTGTTAGAAAGAGTATACAAGTCCTGATATAGGATTATTCACTGTGTGAAATGAATGAATACAGCCCAATTTGTCTTCACAAGACAGAGAAACAAGTGGCAAGTTCTGTAACCAGTTGTAAAACACAACACAGTATGTTCTTTAAAGTGCCTTCTCAGCTAAACTATACAGAAGATAATAAGCGCACCTTAATGACAACTTAAAAGTACACACAAAAGACAGTATTTAACTGATTTACGTGGTTACAACCTAACAGTATTTTTTTTACTTTAACTTTAAATTCAAACGTTACATATTTAATGACAAGTAAAGTACAGCTGAAAGGACCAGTGAATCAAATCAATACTTCCAATTAACCCTCAGTTTTGAACAACCTTAGGACTTTAACCAGATGTACCTCAAGACACAAATTCTTCATTCTAGCAAGAAAGCAAGACAGGATTTGTTCTTTAGAGATGGTAGAACAGAGTATTAAGATACTGAAGTGTTATTCAGCTGTTTCATACCACATTCAGAAGGCAAGAAACATGTCCAAGCTCTTCATAAAGCTTACTTATATTCTGCATTTTCCTCCTGCAAGAGTCAAAGAAATAATGGCACATAAAAACAATAGGAAAGCAGAAAAAAAGGGAAGTTTTTATTTTAAACCAAACATCTCCAACTTTCATACTTATGAATACAAGTGAGTCTGAGAAGAGGTAAAATTCACAAATATTATCTACAAGTCATTCGCATTCTCTCTCTTCTTTACCTGCAAACCCTTATGCTAAGTCTTGCTCCTTCGCAAAAGGGTAGTAAGATCACTACTAGAACAACAGGTATACCCCTATTGCCTCCTCTTACCTCAAATTTGGAACACACTTAGATTTAATTCTTTTTAAGGCCTCACTTAATAATATTCTGATTGTTATTATTCATGTTCATTTGCTTTATCTTAAAAACTGCTCAGCCATACACGACTCTTCTATTTTCATAAGACCATTGGGCATGTACTTACAGAGGACTATAAATCGCAGCTAAGAGCACAGTGCTGATAGCTTTTACAACACACCTTCCTCCTTAACCACTTCCCAGTTTTCAGTCATTCAGGGTGAATTTAAGGAGAAACATACACATGGCCAAAGCACTGCTTTCAGACTCATCAACTTGATCATCCTCATAAAAAAAAGAAAAAGCACATAAGGGTCCAGAAATTAAGAGAAGCTGAAAACCACAGCTTCAGATACTATGAAACCTTAGTTACAGAGATGGCAGTTAAAAACAAATTATCTTAGAATGGCTTATAATTCCACCTCTCCTTCCTGAATCAAGCTATTCTTTCGATAAAGATTTTTGTAAGTTTGGTCTGTTAAGTGCTCACATATCATCTTGCCAACAAATTAGCATAAATGGAAGCCAGCACCAATATACTGTAGGATTAAGTAAGAAAAGTTAAGATACAGCTTTCATAACTCCTGAAGAGAAAATTAAGCTTTCCCCTTCCCCCCAATAATTAACATATAACATGATCCACTTTAAAACAAAAAGAATAGGACACCAGTGGATTTCTTGTGCTTGACCATAATATGACAGATAATAGCCCATACATTCTACTTGCATCATTCAGGAATGGCTCTGCCCAAGCATCTGCTCACACTTGGAAGTGATTTTTTCTTATCAAAATCTTGCCCACCTAACTGTCACATTTAACACAGCAATCATTATTTCCACTTGGATTTCATATTTGAAAAATTGATTTCTCAGCAAGGTGTAGGTGCACTAAAAACAGAAGAATAATGAGTTATTGATTTCTTCCAACAGCACCAATGATTTGAACGGTAACACTGAATTTGGGGAGTGAAGAGAAGAAGAACTTAGAAATTGAGAGTGCACTGAAAAAAGTTGAGGGAAAAAAATAATGTCCAGTTAAGTGGTATTACATTTTTACTGTCTATCATTTTATTAAAAGGAAAAAAAAAGGTAAAAAAGCAGAGCTGATCAAGTACCCATTTTTCTTACATTTAGACACAAAATAGAACAAAGTAGCAAAAGGATTTTTTCCCACAGATAACAAAAAGAGTTGTGCTCATTTTAAATCTCCCAGTGAAAATTTACTCCTTCCCTCACTTACAATTTTAAGCGGCAAATAGATTAGAGGGCCAGCCAAACTTCACCATTACTATATTTATTGTGAACCAATTTGTCCAAATCTCTTCCAAGAATGCAGAAGAATACTATGATCGATTGCAGTTAAGGTATTAAGAACTCCTGCAACGTACTAAATGGCATTGCTGTCATAATGGCATTGTGCCCAGAGTTTACATAACCACTAAAGAAGTGATAATAGTCTAGCCAAAACCACAGTTAGAATTGGACAATAGATGGTTTAAAATAGATGGTTCAAAACGTTCCCAGTGCTTTCTCCTCTAGGACAGCTGCCCAGGAGCACAAGTGCTTTTGCCTTTTGCATCAACCGGTAAGGCCAACGGGATTAGTATTTCTCAGACATGTGGCAAGGACAACATAAGTCTTCATGAAGCAGAAAGCAAATAAACGACAAACAACTAGTTCACTCTTAAAATTCTACAAGAAGACACCTGTTACTTCCTTATTCCATTTAAGAAGAATAGCCTAAACTACAACGTGTAATCTTTAAAGGCGCATGCTTGCTTACAGATTGGTTCAGTTCTTTTTAAGAATCCACCATGTTCCAAACATATATATAAGAAATAATGTTTATAGCTAGGATTTAATATTGACAAGGGCATCCATGACATTCAGTTCTAATATAGAAACACTTGCAGCAATTCAGGCTGCTGAGTCAGAAATTCATTTCTTTATATCACATCTAATTCACAAACATTCCTCACTTCATTTACTTGTACTAGTTCTTTTCTTTACCTGGAAAAATTGCTGAATTTTTAAGTACAGGTGCTTTGCCATGCCTCAGTAATTACCTCTGTCACCAAGCATAAATCCTTCTACTACACACCAGAGTTGGATATTCCAAAAACAAGGTATCTCAAGCAGAAAAGTGACATTTCCAGGCTAAGCCTTCAAAAGTTTTATTACACAAGTTAGAAAGTTACAGAAGTAGGAATTTCAGCCTTTGAAGTGTCTAGAGGAAAACTGACTGTATAGGTGAAAGACGACAGTGAAAGTAAGTAGACTAGTATCCAAATAATGCCCCTGGGTTCTGCCCATCTCTACAGCCAACTTGACTCCTAATGTGCTGACAAACAGCTTTGAACAGCACAGAGAGTACCAATATCACCATCTCATTCAGCTGTACCTACACATTGGAAGATGGAGGACAGTGCTCATGTGGTTCATAGCTGGACCTCAGTTCTGTGTCTTGTGCCAAAAGCTTTGTAAGAAATGTCACCACAATCTTCCTACATATCCATCTCCCACGCAAATGTCATGACAAGATTTACAATTTTCCAGGTGGCAGCAATGAAGAACATGCACATATGTGTATGCCATATTCATACACTTACTTGTTCATACTTACAGTGAGTGAGATGTGTCACCTTCCTCGCCTCCCCAAGTGCTACTAAACACATCAAAAGCTATTTCTGCACCTTGGAATGAACCCAAACAACAGGTGTTTGCACACATTTAAAACTCTGATTATAGCATGGGTTTTTTTGTGAGATTTTTTTCCCCACATAGGTGAAATACTCTCGGGCTCCTAAAGTCTGAAAGCAAGGGTTAGTACAGATGAGGACAGATGCAAGAAAAACAATCATCAGCTTAGTACAACATCTGTTGTATGCTTTTAGTGCAGTTATTCTGAAGACACAAAAATTAGCAAATAGAAGATTATGTGATTTTTAATAATAAATTCCAAGCTGACTACAGAACATCTTCCAGAACTAGCGACAGCAGTAGCTGGAACACTTTATGTTTAGACTGCTATTTATGCCTGGCTAGCTACAAAGTCAACTAACTTTCAGGTAGACCTGGCGGGTATCTTTTAACTGCAGATTCACATGCCTTCTTTTTCAAATCATTAAAAATGAATCATTTTCACATAAGACCTCAAGAAAGTAAGGTTAGATACTCATTTCCTTTGGCATAAACGTGATTTAGTGTCTCAGGCCTTTTGATGAAGGCCTGAGACAAGACCAGATGACAAAAAGATGACCACTATTTTCCTGATGGCATGCACACAAGTCCCTTTTAAAACATAACATGATTTTTAAATCATTAGCTCTCTAGCCACTAAGGAATGTGTCCAGACTACAAAGTAAGCTACCCTGCCGTAAGTAATAGTACCACTTTCAGAAGGTAATACAATGTCATAACATAGTTCCCACAGTCATCCAATATAACTCCCTGTAAAACTGTCAGCAGACAAAATACAGCAAACTGTTCTGCCTATGAAACTGATACGCAGGGCAGTAAAAAACAGGCGCATTATTGTATGTATGCCCTAGCATTACACACTTTTAAGTCCACATCCCAAAGTCTTGCTCCATTTTCAGGCATTGCTTGAGTAGAGATACTGCATCTACTTTATTTGAATAAACATTAAATTAAAAATAATAATACATGTGCTACACCCTATCACCTGCTCACTTGAATGAAACTTACACATGAGAAGAACGTGAAACACTCAAGAACGCGTTGGGTCATCTTGGGGTCCTGGTCTGCATTGCTAGACATACATCCATGGAAAACACTATTTAGAACACTGCCAGTGCAAGTCAGTCAGACCTGTTTTAAGAATTTGCCACTGTCATGGTTTAACCCTGGTGGGCAGCTAAGCACCACACAGCTGCTCACTCACTCCCCCACCATGGGACTGGGGAGAGAATCAGAAGGGTAAAAGGGTGAGAACTCGTGGGTTGAGATAAACACAGATTAATAGAAAGCAAAAGTTGCACATGCAAGCAAGGCAAAACATGGAATTCATTCATGGCTTCCCATCGGCAGGCAGGTGTTCAGCCATCTCCAGGAAAGGAGGGGTCCATCACATGTAACAGCTACTTGGGAAGACAAATGCCATCACTCCCAATGTCACCCCCTCCTCCCTCTTCCCCAGTTTTATTGCTGAGCACACCATTATACGGTATGGGATACCCCTTTGGCCAGTTGGGGTCAGCTGCCCTGGTTGTGTCCCCTCCCAGTTTCTTGTGCCCCCCTCCAGCCTATATGCTGGCAGGGCAGCGTGAGAAACAGAAAAGGCCTTGATGCTGCTTAAGCACTGCTCAGCAATAACCAAAATCTCCAAAACATAGCACCAACAAGCTACTATGAAGAAGATTAACACTACCCCAGCTAAAACCAGTAGAGCCACCTCAAGTTTATGTATACCAATGTACACAGCGTG
This sequence comes from Ibidorhyncha struthersii, assembly GCA_013398815.1. Taxonomy (NCBI): domain Eukaryota; kingdom Metazoa; phylum Chordata; class Aves; order Charadriiformes; family Charadriidae; genus Ibidorhyncha; species Ibidorhyncha struthersii. Next base: position 36,075 of record VZSZ01005876.1, on the reverse strand, counting down.
GGGAACAGGAAGAACTGGAGCTCTGTGCCCAGTCAGAAAGTTATGATATCACAGGAATAACTGAAACATGGTGGGACAACTCACATGACTGGAGGATTGCAATGGATGGCTATGAGCTGTTTCATAAAGACAGGCAGGGAAGAAGAGGATGAAGAGTCACGCTCTATGTTAAGGAGAACCTGGAATGTATAGAAGTCAGCTACGGCAATTGCGGAAGCCCTATCAAATACCTCTGGGTCAAAATCAGAGGGGTTGTCTCCAAGGGGGATCTTACAGTAGGCATCTGCTACCAACCTCCAAACCATGACAAAAAGGCCAGTGAAAAGCAATGTTTGGGTCACTTAAGCAAGCTTTGGGTCAACAGAACCTGGTTCCTATGCATGACTTCAACTACCCAGACATTTGTTGGAAGAACAATACAGCAGCTTACATGTTATCCACGAAGTTCCTGGAAAGTGTAGAGGACTAATTCCTCATACAAATGTTAGATATGCCAACCGGGAATGAGGCACTGCTGGACTTGCTACTTACAAACTTGCAATATCTTGGTTAATGACAGCCTTGGCTGCAGTGACCACAATATTATGGAGTTTGGGATCTGCTGACCATGCTGAAGGTTAGTACTAAGACAAAGGTTTTAGATTTTAGAAGAGCAAATTTCCAGCTGAGCTCTGAGCTCAGCTGGGAGGGACTCCATAGGAAGTTTCCGTAAAGGATAAAGGAGTTAGCGACTGCTGGGAGCTTTTCAAGAACACTCTTCTGGAAGCACAAAACCAGTTCATCCCCTTTAAAGGTAAGGGAAGTAGGCAGAGCAAGAGACCCCTTTGGCTTAACTGTGAGCTTCAGAGGCTGCTCAAAAAAACAAAAGAGAAGCATACCAGAGATGGAAAAGCAGATGAATTCCCATTGAGAACGACAAGGACATTGCCAGGGCGTGCAGAAATGCAGTTAGAAAAGCAAAAGTTCAGCTCAGATTGAAATTGTCCAGAGATGTCACAAACTACAAGAAAGGGTTCTTCAGGTATGTAAACAACAAACAGAAACAGAAGGAAAATAACAGCCCACTGTTAAACAGGAGAGGTGAATTAGTCACCAATAACACTGAAAAGGCAGAGTTTCTTAACAGTTTCTTCTCCAGCAGTGTTTGGCCCCAGGCCTTGGGAACAACAATCCAGGTTGATGAAAACACAGACCCACCGTCAGTGAAGGAAGAGCTGGGATGTAAACTACTACAGCAGCTTGACCCCTACAGATCAATGGGCCCTGATGCTATCCACCTGAGGGTGCTAAGAAAGCTGGCTGATGTCATTGCGAGGCCATTCTCTGTAATTCTTCAGAAGTCTTGGAGATCAGGGGACATCCCAGAAGACTGGAAGACGACTAATGTCACCCCCATCTACAAGAAGGGCTTAAAGAAGGATCCAGGAAATTATAGGCCCATCAGTCTTACTTCAGTCCCTGGGAAAGTTATGGAACAAATCCTCTTGGGGGCCATCACAAGTCAAATGAAGCACATGATTTGGAAAAGCCAGCATGGATTCACGAAGGGCAAATCGTGCTTGACAAACCTGATCACCTTCTATGACAAACTAACCTGCTCAGTTGATGAGGGGCGAGTGGTGGACATTGTCTACCTGGATTTCTCCAAGGCTTTTGACATGGTTCCCCACAACCTGCTCTTCAAGAAACTGATGCGTTACGGTCTAGACAAGTGGTCTGTGTGGTGGGCGGGGAACTAGCTGACAAGCCACACCCAGAGGGTGGTGGTAGATGGCTCTATTTCAAACTTGCAACCTGTCACAAGTGGGGTCCACCAGGGATCAATATTGGGCCCAACACTGTTTAATATGTTCATAAGTGATCTGGATGATGGGATCAAGTGTATCCTGACAAAGTTTGCTGACGTTACCAAACTGAGTGGGGAGGTGGACACTTTTGAAGGGAGAGGCACCCTGAAGGAAGACCTGGGCAGGCTGGAAGCGTGAGCTTACAAGAACCTTATGAAGTTCAACTAGGACAAGTGTAAGGTCTTGCGCCTGGGAAAACATAATCCAGGAGTGCAGCATAGGCTGGGATCTACCTGGCTGGGGAGCAGCTCTGTGGAGAGGAACCTGGGGGTCCTGGTGGACAACAAGCTCAATATGAGTGAACAGCGTGCTGCAGCAGCAAAGAAAGCCAACAGTATGCTGGATTGCATCAACAAGGGCATCACCAGCAGAGATAAAAGAAGTCGTTATCCCATTCTACTCAGCACTTGTCAGGCCCTACTTGGAATAGTGTTCAGTTTCGGTCCCTGATATACAAGAAAAGATGTGGACAGGCTGGAGAGGGTCCAGAGAAGGGCCACCAAGATGATCAGAGGACTGCAAAGCCTGCCATATGACAAAAGGCTGAGAGAACTGGGTTTGTTTAGCTTAAGAAAAGAAGGCTTAGGGGAGACCTTATCACCATGCTCCAGTATTTAAAGGGTGGCTACAAAGAAGATGGAGACTCCCTTTTTACAAGGGGTCACATGGAAAAGACAAGGGGTAATGGGTACTAGTCAGATAATCCAAATTTAAGGGAAAGTTTACCATTCATGAAGGTTTTAAAAAGTAATACCAGAACTAATGACATCACTGATGTATCATGGCAGGATTTGATCTGAGAAAAGAGAAAAGAAGGGAGAAAATCCACAATTCAAGTCAGAACATGCAACCTGTGATTACCTTACTCCTAAACAACAGGGCCATACATCAGTTGCAGAACTTCCAAGACCAAAAATACATTATTTTCTTAGATCCTTGAAGATCTCAGGCCACAGCCTTGAACTACCTGAGTATTAGTGCTGTAGATAGGATGGTATTTTTCAAGATAAATATTTCTTTATACTTCAATAAACATTAATGGTAGTTTTGCATGACTGAAAGACTCAAATTGTCATTGTTTCCCACAGAAGATTGCTTACTATTGTGTTCAAACCTTGAACTTGATTTGAGGTTAGCACGTCCTACCAACTGATGTATTAAACAAAAATGGAGAAGGTAGAAATAAAAAAACAAAAAACAGCTACCCCCCTAAGTCTTATGAAAGTTCTTAATATTTCAAGCACAAAGCATTTCTGCAATCTAAACATGGCTATTGTTTTAAATTTGTGGTTTTTCAACTCCAATGAACACAATACAGTTGCATTATTTTACTCATGTTGCATATAACCAGTATTTATTTATTATGGATCAAACATAACAAAAAAACCCCCACAGAAGTGTTTTGTTTGAATCTACGTCTTTTTCTGGAGAGCAGCTCAACAGAACTGCTGAAGAGCAGTGTTTATAGTGCTTCTCACAGGAAAGAGGACGGGGAAAGGGAGGGGAAACAGCTAAGACTTCATTCCAGCCACAAGATTTACTAACATTCTATGAGCAGTGGTGATCACTCTTAACCTAGCAATGATCGCAAACATCACTGAAGAAATACAGCAACATAAAAGAGTAGCCAAATGGGTAGACTCAGCTACCCTTATGATCTTTCATCTGTGAGCTAAAGGTTAAAAAGTAGAATCTCTGTCAACCACGACAAAGATGCATTCTGGTTTTCCTTCTCCTCACCCTCACCCTGCTTTGCACATCTTAGGACTAGGAACATAGTAAGTTTTCTAAATCTCAGATACCATCACCAAAATAGATTTCTTCCCATTCAGCTAGGAGGATACACATATAAACTGCACAACTAGGTGGAAAAATTCCCCTGAATTACTTTTTATTCTTTTTCTTGTTTGTTTGTTTAGGAAATAATAGTAAATCAGGATGACACAAAACTTTGATAATGCTCCATTTTTTTTCAAAGATTTACTGTTTTGTTGTTTATTTGCTTTTTGCCCGATTTGTTTTCAGTTTCAGTTTTGAGACACTGGCTATTGTTATACTTCCACGAGCTTACTGAAGTACCCTTCTGTAACTGAGGTTTTCTTCTCCATGCAAATAATTTTAGAATGATCTTAACCTTCTCCATTTTACAGCAACAACAGCAGATTATAATAAAATGCTGCAGGCAATATAACCACAGGCATACAAACACAAAACATTAAGTATTTTCTATGTAAGCAGATCACAAGGGTGTTTAACTGTCAAAATCTTGAGGTTAGGAAAAATTTCTTAACTTCAGTTTTGAATTAGTATGAAAATAAACTTTGACAGGACTTCTCACATCCTATCCTAGAGAACCTACATATATTTCTGCTGTGAGAATTTAGTTCACTTTCAGGTACTAAAGAAGGTAGTGTCATTCAGATAGATCAGTGTTTCCACAAGGACTACTAATACTGCTTGAAGCATTTAAATTTTTATCTGTTTTAAATACATTTATTTGTTGTCTTCAGATTAGCAGGACTATCTTCTTCATCATTCTGATATTTCACATGCAGTGTTATCTAACTATAAAAGTAAAGTCTACCGTGTTTTCACCTGATTTGAATTTTGAGTTTTCGCCAGCTTAAGTATTTTTATCTTGTTCTCCTTCATATGCCCTTCAGACACCCTACCACCATTATTACTTCTCTTCAGACCTTCACAATCATCGTGCATTCCTCAAGTTGTAGTTCAACATGTATTAAAAAGTGTCATACTACACACCTTCAACCTATGCTCCTACTTCAGTGTACCTAAAATAAGTGTAAGTGTTCTAGATAAGATCTCTACATCTGCTTTGGAATTAAGAAAATTTCTTGAGTCAGAAAAGACAATTTATTTAGGGAAGTTCTTCTGGCAAAGAGGTGCATTGCTGGTGAACATCTCACCCTTATCCCTGTTATGCTACTACATCCAAACAGATAGTCAGACATACCAGCTTCACCCCTTGAACATCAGGTTACTGTTCACTTACTGCCCAGTGTCTCCTTTCTGATAAAATTATGGCCTGATATGACAGTTTTCTCCAAGATCTAGAAACTTCCTGAGGAAACAGAGCAACTTCCCACACCAGAGAAACCCATGGGAATGGAGAACTCCCTGAAACCCAGCTCCCTCCCAGCACCACCCTTAATTAGGTTGATAATGCCTTTGGTCACCAGAGGAACTTCATTGAGCAGCTAGAGTAGTTCATGTTGTTCAGTGCCCTAGTTCTCCAGGTGCGCTGATGCTGAAATATTTCCAATAAATTTCCACTGACCTTGCATGTTAATTATTCAGAACTAAAGCATTTTGAAAGGCTGTAACTGAAAGTACAATAGCATTTATTTTACCAGCCACTGCCCCAGAGCAAAATGAGGAATACCTGTTTGAGAATTTCAGTGCCTCCTGGAACCCTAGAGGCTTGTGCTTCTGCAGTCCTATCAATTATCTTGAAAACAAAGAGACAGAGGATTTCATATTAGAAAAATAGTAGTAACAGACTTGAAATAAAACACCATTGATTTTCTAGGTCAACGCTCACAACACAACAAATGTTTTTCACAGTTTAAGAATACAACAAACTGAGTTCTCACATGAGCAGCTTCAACTGTCTACTGTGTCCGTAACAATGAACTCTGAGACCCACAGTGCAGTTTATGCTTATTATCCCAGCATGAAGCAATGCTGTTCACTTTTTACAACCCAGAGCAATCTAGCTAATCAGTTCACTGAGTAGTATCAGATGATGGTGTTTTAATGTTGATAGCACTTTCTGTCTTAGAAACTTGAATTAAGCATCTATGATGGCCAAAGCTAAAACTAGAAGAGTTAATACTTTCCTGTTCTCTGGAATAGGCACTGTATGACCTTACAGCTGTATTATGACTTTTTATTTTAACAGAAACCTGTGCTTTGACAGAAAGGAAAGGAAAAAAAGACATTAAAAAGAAAACAATCCATCACAATACAGTGCTAGGAAGTAGAGCTCTTCAGATGACAGCAGATCACAAATCCATCAGTCATTTGCTTACCTGGTTCATCATGATCCTTTACAGCAGTAAGAACAAATCTCTGGAAGTAAAGAGAAATCTAAAAGCCTCATAGAATCCAATTCAAACTAAGGAAAAGCAATTTGAAGACAACACCTTGTTTCACTTTTTACCATACCAAACATATGAAGCATTGTAACTACAGAGACTGAGAAAACAACTTTTTTGTCCTGGAAAAATTCTTTCCACAAATCATTTTAGACTCAGACAGAAAGTTTAAAAAAAAAAAAACAAAACAAAACCCCACAACTCAACAGGTTACTATGCAAGGAAACACATACTGCTGAAGCACCGTGCTATTCTGCTCTGAAGCAGCCTCATGTCTCAAAGACCCTACATAATGGAAGGGTTTTTAATCAGCCATGCATAGAGAACACACATGCCTGAATGTAATCATCTAAGTAGTGGATATAAAGGCATAACCTAGGAATTCAGTTCAATAAACAGGGTTCAGATTTTATTTCAAGTGATTTCTCACTAAAACATTGGTTGCATCAACAACTAAAACTATTAGCAAGACAGAAGATGGTTTCTGTAAAGGAATACAGTATGAAACGAAGAGATTTTTTCCTCATTGCACACGTATCCCAAGAAAGAAAAATGACAAAAGTTCACTTGTATCCTTAAAGGAATATGCTTTGATCATTTCTTCCCAAGTACAAATACAGAGCAAATAAATATTAATAGTCAAAAAGGAACTTCTATAATACGGAAGGGAATATATCTGTAAAACAGGAAAGCAGCTAAACAGTCAGAAATGCTAGCTAAGAACACCTAGAAAAGAAGAAATGTAAAACTGAAGTGACTTTCAAAGCTCATGAAGCATCCAGTCATACTGTTATAGGCAACATCTATTGTTTATCCTACAACAGGTTCATTGAGTTGGCCAATTGGTCTGAAATTATTTGAATAACAAATTTTGGAGGAAACCACCTTTTTTAATTCATGTTAGAGGTGAGAGCAAAGCTCTCCTTGGTCCATGATGATACCTGCTGCACTACTTGCAAAGACAGGCACAGCCTTATTCTAGCAGAGGTGTCTGGCAAAGGAAATGCAAGAAATCTTGCCACCTATAGATCATAATTCCTGTGCACCTGGGACATGAATTCTGCCATAGCAGGAAGCCTCAAAACTCCTTCCCAGAAGGAATTTCAGCCTGCGCTCCTGCTGAAATGCTGACAGTTTTAGAGGTATGGACAGCCTACCCCATCCAATCACCAAGTTTTCCACAACAATGAAAGGAGAGCTTCCCAAATAAAAAAATAAATTAACTGTTTGTTGTTTAACTCACGGACTGAAAGCATCCAACTGATCTTCACTTTGGAAGCTCCTGGTGGGAAAGCAGTTTAAGGAGTTAGGAGTTTAATGACAGTTAGGTATCCATAAGCTGTAAGTACCTACAAAATTCCCTTGTAACCCCTTCCCCGCATCAACTCCAGTGTTGCTATATTGTACCTAACGTATTTCTGCAATTACCTACTTTGAGCTTCAGCTGCTTTTCCAGAAACCAATGTCACTAAGCACGAGTCAAAGAACTTGATGAACTACTGAACAAGCTTCATTTAAAATTGAGAACTGCTCAGACTGAGAAGCCAATTTTCCTTGTGCGTCTGAGGATGACTAAGCCAACATTTGCCCCAAGCAGGCACATTCATGTGTGCACACCCACATGCTTTATGTTATCATTCGTAGAATACCTTGAGGAAACATACAGGAGTTTCTATGTAAAACAAACTCTATTAGCAGCAAAGTCCTAAACCACACATTTCAGAACAGATTTGAGTAATGCAAGTCCAACTCCATTATGTTCCATACTACAAAAAAAAACTAAACCAAAGGCTTTATGTCAGTTCAGTTAATAAATGTTTAGCTGTTAGCCCATTCTTCAGAAAGAAGAGGTCATCTGATCAGGCTCTCAAGTATTTACTAAATAAGAAGAATAAATTCAACTGTGGGGTTAACTAGGCAAACCAGCAAATACCCATTCAGGAACATAACAGTGACAACTTCCTGCCACAAATGTATCACAGGTCCTGTACTGTACTTTGAGATACCCAAAGAGACATGCTGAAATACCAATGGAGATTTTTTTTTTGTTTGTTTTATTTGCTCCATTACTATGGGCACAAAAACAGCTTTGGCATTTCCGAGGGTTCACATTACATCATCCTGCATTACACTGTTAGGCTCAACTGCAGACATTCATGTTAACATGATTGCATTTCCTTGACTCATCATGAAAATGAAGCAGCCTCATGAAAAAATTTAATTCATAAGAAATTCTGAAAGACACCACACACATGTATTCACAACAGATTCACTGGAAGAGAGATACCATCATAAAGTTTCTTCCAGTCTACAGCAAAATGAGTCGCAGAGCTAAATGCAAATTCCTACAGCAATCCTAAGTATACAGTTCCATTGCATATTTCAGTGTGTTTTAAAGTCATTTTTCCTAAAATAACACCCTCATGCAAAGTGCTCTTGTTGAATGATACAGAACTGTCTAAAGAGGCTTTTTTATTATTATAGATATAATACTTAGCAGTTCATCCCCATTTGAAACAACAGTCTGCTTTTGTCACATAGAAAAGCTTCAGACTTGTTTACATCTCTGTGTATTTTCAGATACAATCATGACCCATTACTTACAAGCAAAAAAAAAAAAAAAAAATCATCCCAGGACATTCCAAGTTTAAATTCTGATTTTATAGCCACAATAAAATACCATCCGTTTCATCAAAGTATAGAGACTCCTAAAGAATCAAGGTGAGCACTCCCATTGTTACAGGACAATAGAAGAAGCTTGCTTTCCCAATTAGTTTAGTTTTGGGCTCTATCCCTCAAGCACTTGCTACAGCCTGCACTATCCTTAACCAAGAATAGCCTCAGCTAGGATTGCAATAGTACAATACTCTGCCATCTCTGCAGCAAGCAAAAAAATCCAAAGCAATCATAATTTACTTGGCAACAGCCATATTTTTCCTCATAAAATTAAGAACTTAGGCTGACAAAACCCAAAGAGAGTGAGTTACTTGAATTTACTTCTACACAAATATAAAATAGGGATTCTTGTTTGTCCTTCACATGCCTGCTGAACTCTAAGCACGAGAAGAAATGCAAGTTAGGTGATGCCACAAGAAGTCCTTTTAAGATACCCACTCAGGCCTGCCATTCATTCTCAGCAATCAGTGCAGATCTGCCTTCAGCTGGTGACATGAATCACCTCCATTAAGGAAAGGCATGTACAACAAAATAGGGTATTCCTGCAAAGCAGGGAGCAGTACCCATACCTGAACTACCAGAAACAGGCATTCCTGATGATCAGAGTCATCACATTGATTTGCACAGGCTGACATGCCCCAAATCTCAGCAGGATTAATTCATATACCCCGTGTATTGTATTCTCTACTATCTTGCTTCCTCTTCTACATTACCCAAGTCAGAGCTATCAATGAAGATGCTTAAGGTGCTTAAGTGTATGTGTAACACTGGACATAAAATGTATGTCAGTAGCATGCAGAAGGCAAAGTGAACATTCTTCCACTGAATCAGTGTCTTTTTCAGGTTTTCAGTAAAATGGACACCTCTGAAGATGGTACGAGTCCATCTTCACAGCCCCACTCAGCTACTTCTTAAATTGCAGACAAGTTGTGGACCTCCTTGACAAGGATAAAGTGCGTATTAACAATTTACAAAAGTTCAAGAGGAGACCGGACACATTCACGCAAGGAAATCCACAAAGGGTTACCTAAGTATGGAGAAACCAGAGGCATCTCTGGAATTCCTTGAGAAAAGACCAGTCAAAAACGAACAAGAATTAGGAATATGTATTGGACACACCCTGCTCTTTTACTCTTTGTAAGTACCCACTCTTAACTTACTTATAACCTCCCAGCCATTTATCAGAGATAGGACATGAGTACACAATGATTTGGTTTGAGACACTACATATGCTCCTGTGGTATAGATTTTCCAGGGCTCTTGACATGGAAAAATCTCATTTCCTTGCACTTGACCAGTTCAGATAACTAGTATCTTTGTAATAGCTAAAAATTAGACTTCTAGACATCAGCATCAGTTCTAGGCTAGTAAAGATACTAGCCAGTAAAATTTGATGTTTTCCAAAAAAAAAAAAAAGTGGAATTGCATTCCAGAAAAAGTTTAAAAAACAGTGTTCTCTATTGCTTTAAGAATACAGTTTATTTTCTCAATTAATCCAATAAACAAACGCCAAGAAAGGTTCTTCCCAAAGACAGCATCCAAAAAAAGTTTCTACCCACTTCACCTCAAAATAATGGAATTAAAATTGCACATGACTTCTCCAAACATACACTTGTCAATTCTTGTTTCCTCTTCAACTCTAATGATCACTGAAACTGGTAACATGGTCAGCTATCGTTCACACGTCTGCATTACTGTTTCGCTCATATCTGAGTAAGTCCTTTAGTAAGACATATCCCTAGCTTGTTTGTGAATGACAGTCACTCTGTGCCTATGACATGATGGTTCTCTAATCCTTTGTGGGAGCACGGCCTTTTTTCTCTGTCTTTATGCCTCTGAAATACAGAACCTGCAACCAATATATTCACGCCACTGTTGGAACCATAGAGACCTTTATGAATTTACCTGTAACACTTCTGCCCATCATTCCAAACCATCCATGTTTCCACTCATGTTTCTGCTAAGCCTGAAAACACCACCCTGTGGTTCATCATTCATGTCACCGCTGTCACTGCAATGAGGTCCGAAACTATTCTTGGATTAGATGTTTTTGAAGCAATATATAAAAACAGAGGAAAGATTTTTCTACACTATCTAACTCAGATTGCAACAGTAAAGATTAAGGAAATTATGTTTACAGTGTATATCAATAGTTAAAACCTACAAGGACAACTAGATTTGTACTCTAGTCTTGACCTATTCTACCTTCACCTTGCTGTTATCTTAAAGCAGCTTAAGAGCACTGGTTTCTTTGCACATCCATTCAAAAATGGAGACAGTCAGTCCATTCCAAAGCGCATTCTGTGCATCTGTTCAGATACCTGTAATCAGATGCAAGTGCTCACCACAAGGACAATTTACCTACTTCTAAGACATCATTATCCTCATTCAGTTTACCGCCTAAACACTCTTTAAAACTTATTCCCACCAAGTATAATCCTACAATCTTCTTGTGTTTAGAATTCCGGTAACCTGCACATTTCTCAACATGTGTCGTCTCTCAATTTTTGTGGTCATAAAAAGGGGTGAGGGACAGAGAAGTGCACATGCATGCACATACCTGTCCAAGACATACCTTTTAGTAGCAGAAAGCAAAGCACTTGTAGTTTGGCAGATGCTTTCCTCATGGAAAGCAGCAGCCCTACCAGCTGGCAATGCTTCACAGAACACTTGTCCACAGACTGGAACACCTGAGAGAGTAACATCTGAAAATGCTTTTTGCTGAAATTATTTATACCAGATATAAGATAATTACTCTATTCTCCTACATATAATACATCTGATAAATCGAGAGTTTGACATTCAAAGTCTTTATCTCAAAAATCTCTTTGTAATCAGAAATGAGATGGCTCTCCTGGGTGTATTGAAGGCTTACCCATTTGTGTGCAGCCAAAGCATTCCTTTGCTTGCAATATAATCCTGAAGTGTCAGTGTCTCAATGGCAGCAATTATTTTATGTAATGCAATTTTTTGAGGGATTCAGCTATTCAGAATATTGCAAAAAATGAATTCAAGTGACATAATTTCCAAGTACAAAGCTCCTGTGTTCTTCCTGCAGTTAAGAGTGACACTACTGAAAGAAAAGAATATACTGCCATTGCTTCCAATTCAATTTTCTGTACGCTACACAGTTTACAGAAAAAAGCCAAGGTAATTGTTAGGGTGTGGAATATGGGATTTGGGTTCTGTGGGTTTGAGCCAGGGTGGGTGTGTGTAAACACACTCACACAAGATTCTCCACTAGTCTACAGAGCTTGCAGATTTCTAATTCCATGCACAAAACTGTGCCCAGTCCATATTTTTGTTACTATCTCATGTAAACCATTATGTCTACTACTTTCAAACACCAGAAGGTCAAAGAACTGAGCAAAGCAAGTTTACAATGATGGATTTCATGCTTAGCTTCTGCACTAGACAACAGTCAGGAGGACTCCCAGCTGGACGTAGAAAAGAGAAAGTCTTGGAGATCATAATAAATAGTCTTATTTCTGGAATCCTGCCAGGAACTCTGATTTCTCTCTTATTTTGAGTTAACATGATAGTTCTGTGGGTCTTTCTGACTCTCTGCTTCATCCACATTTTATCTTTTTTAACCTTTCAGTAAGCCTCACAGTACAACCTCCATTTTTGATATGCACAAGCATTACACAATCACAGAATGGTGGAGGTTGGAAGGGATGTCTGGAGGTAATCTGGTCCAACTCCCTACTCAAGAAGGGCCATATAGAGCCAGCTGCCCAGGACCATGTCCAGACTGTTTCTGAATATATCCAAGGATGTACGCCATCTGGGCCCAGCCATTCACTCAGTTTTCAACTCACCTCACTCTCTGTTTATCCATCCCATACATCAACAGCTCATCTATGAGGATCTTATGTGAGACAGTGTCAAAGGCCTTACTGAAGTCCAGATAGACAATATCCACTGCTCTCCCCTCATTTACCAGGCCCCTCATTTCATTGTAGAAGATTACCAAGTTGGTCATGACTTTCCCTTGGTGAAGCCATGCTGACCACTCCTGATGATTATTTTGTCCTCAACGTGCCTGGAAATGATTTCCAGGAATAGCTGCTCCATAACCTTCCCAGGGATCAAAGTGAGGCTGACCAGCCTGTAGTTCCCAGGGTCCTCCTTCCTGAAGACAGGGGTGACATTTGCTTTCCTCCTTCCGGCACTTCTCCCAGTTGCCATGATTGATCAAAGATTATTGAGAGCGGCCTCGCAATGACACCTGCCATCTGCCTCAGCAATCATGAGTGCATCCCATCAGAGCCCACATATGTCCTGTTTGCTAAAGTACTCCCCAACCTGATCATCTTCCACCATCTTCCTTTCTCCAGACTTTCCTCCTGGTCTCTAGGACCCCTGAACGCTAGTCTTGCCAGTAAAGAGTGAGGCACAAAAAGGAATTCAGTACCTCAGTCTTTTCCATATCCTGTGTAATCAGGTCCCCTGTCTCCTTGAGCAATAGGCCCACAATTTCCCCAGTCTTCTTTTTGTAGCCTACATATTTATAGAAACCCCTCTTGTTGTCTTTCACATCCCCGGCCAGATGCAATTCCATTTGGGCTTTAGCTTTCCTAACTTCATCACTAGATGCTTGGATAGGGTCTCTGTATTCCTTCCAGGCTACTCGTTCCTTGCTACATCCTTTGTATACTTCCTTTTTGTGTCTGAGTTTTTGTTTGAACAAGGAGCTCCTTGTTCACACACGCAGGCCTCCTGGCATTTTTTCCTGACTTCATATTCACTGGGATGAAACTCTTGATTTTGGGGAGGTGATCCTTGAATATTAACCTGCTTTCTTGGCTGACACTTCTCTCCAGGCCCTCCAGTCCCACAGAACTCTTCCAAGTGGATCTTTGAAGCGGCCAAAGCCTGCTCTCCTGAAGTCCAGAGCTGGGAGCTTGCTTTTCACCCTCCTCCCTGTCCTCCACCATCTCATGGCCACTGCAGCCACTTTCTTCCTGGTAGTCTTGCATAGTTTAGGGTTAGGTGGACCAGGTCCTTCTGGCTCCTCTTGAACTTTGAGGGTAGTGTGTGGAGGAATTCCTGAAAGGAAAAGGTCATGATTTGATTCTGGTGAGCAACCCGGGATTTGAGCTGGGTGAAGAGGCCTGCACCTGCTGTCCTTGATCTCTCCGTGACCGGCTGATAAGGAGGAAGAAAGAGGGCCTTGCTTATCATAAAGGCAGGACTGAGTCTGGGAACAAGACCACGGAGGCGAGGAGAACCAGCGTGTGCTATGCGCGTGGACAGAGGGCCTTAACCAATCGAGTTGGGGGGCGTTGTGTGTGAATAAGGGGTTTGGACCAATCACTATGTTGTTGACAACGCATGCTTCTGCTGTGAGTCTATATATACTCTGCTAAAACACCTAATAAAGGAGAACGATCATACTCATATTGAGACTGCGTTGTTACTCCGGGCCTGATCCCACTCCAACTGACAGTAGTGAACCATTTTGCGGTTTTAAATCGTTAGGTGGGGCAGGAGACTTCCTCTTGGTGCCAGAAGTCACCAGCTTCCGTCCTTCCCCTTCTCCAGAGATTTTGCTTACCTTGATACCGGGAGTAGACACTGCCTGCTTCTCTGTTACAGATGGGGGCCGAGACTCTTCAAGCTGTTGAGTCTCAGAGATGATCCCATCTATGTCCCTTTCATCTTCTCTGAAACTGTGCAGCCTGTTCACTTCCTCCTGTAACTCCTCCCTTGGTGGCACACCTTCTGCAGGACACGGCTATCTCTCCTGGTGTCAGAGGCAGGCCCCAAGCACTCCCTGAAGCCTGGGATTTGGAGGGCTGCATCCACCATCTGAACGAAGCTCAGTCCGCATCAAAGCCTCTAGCCTAGCAGAGGCAGCTGCTCCAACATCTACTCGGGAAGCTGCTCTGTGGTGTATTATCACCATGTCATAGACTGTTACGGTGGTCCTATTTCAGCCGAGTCCCCTTTATTTTTCCCCTTTCTTCACAAACTACTGCATCTGTTGGTTGTCTTATTACACTGACATCCCCTCCTCAGACTGCAGACCTCTCATTGACTACATCTTGCAAATTTTGCTCCATGGGCCTCCCTCTGAGGATAAAGGAGCACCAGAAACATGATGAACTGACTGCAACCACCATTTCCCTGTGCCCCTGCACTGCTTGTGAGGTGAGAAGGTAGACAAATTGGGCACGAAGTTAAACCTGGGATTTGCATGTTATGGGAATTACTATAGCAGGAACTCCTTGTTGCTAGCCAGGCTAGGAGCGTGCGAAGGAATTCATTGCAATGTTAAACCCTATTACCTGGCCCAAAGGGACCACAGGTGGAGATTACAATGGAAATACCTTTACGTTGTTGTAACTCATGATTTGAGTTGCACGATATAGAAACCACTATAGCAGGAACCACCTGAACCAACGGAGGACAAGCCTTACAAGAAACACTGCAAGTGCAACACTGACCTGACCTGAGCTGGCTTTGGTGCCCAGTAACTCCATGCAACACATTTCCACCATCCAGAGTGATCACCATAACAGATGGAGCCCAAAGTCACAGGCTAAATAAACTCAGTGGACATTTTTTGGACAGGCCACAGGGGTGGTCCATAGACTAGGGGAACAATATCTGTGTACTATATCAAAGGATGGGAAGGGGGGTGGTGGTGGTTTGGTTAATGAAGATATATTGGATAGTGAGACCTGAGCATGACATAAACGGTATGGAATAAGGGGTGGAGAATGTCCTGGTTTCAGCTGGAATAGGGTTAATTTTCTTACTAGCAGCTGGTATAGCACTGTATTTTGGATTGAAGGTGAAAGTAATATTGGTAACACACTAATATTTTAGTTGTTGCTAAGCAGTCAAGGACTTTTCAGCTTCTCAAACAGGCCTGCCAACAAAAAGGTGGGAGGCACCTAAAAGGCTGGGAGGGGACACGGCCAGCACAGTTAATCCCAGCTGAACAAAGGGATATTGCATACCGTATGATGTCATGCTCAGCATATAAAGCTGGGGGAAGAAGGAGGAAGGGGGAGACATTCAGAGTTTTGGTGTTTTGTCTTCCCAAGTAATTGTTACATGCGATGGCGCCCTGCTCTCCTGAAGATGCCTGAACACCTGCCTGCCAGCAGAAAACAGTGAATGAATTCCTTGTTTCACTTTGCTTGCGTGCACAGCTTTTGCTCTACTTATTCAACTGTCTTTCTCTCAACCTGTGAGTTTTTTCACTTTCACTCTCCTGATTCTCTCCCCCATCCTGCCTTGGGGGGAAGTGAGCGAATGGCTATGTTGTCCTACTTGCTGGCTGAGGTTACCACGACATGAATATAGGCAAAAGTCTTGGCCCCACTGGACTGAACAGGACTCTTGTAATAGATTCCATCTGTATCAGAGTTTCAATATCCATTTAAGTGTATGACAAGCATAAGATGAGCTGTCCAGTATTTAAGGGCTTGATCTCATTTTCTAAAATAAACTGCCCTAAAGTGATACTGCTATAGAAGAAACACACTATGCAGTCACATGCACAAAATCCCACGGGGGGGAAAAAAAAAAAAAAAAAGCAGGTTTCTGACAATATGTGTGGATCTGCCAATAAATCCCAAACAGCAACAGTTCAAAAAGATAGGGGCCTTCAGTTCTGCTTGTTCATAGGCAACACTGCCATAACTTTTGCTCTGGAAGTTTCCACATATACTCTTTCCTCTACTTTCAAGAACATGACTTCTAACTGCAAGAAGCCATTTCACCAGATTTTCCTCCCTTCTGGCATCATACTAACAATGCAGCAACCACAGCAAGGCACTGGAAAGGGGGGCAAGGGAAGTAAGTAGATTTTATATGGAGACATAGGTAATCATAAGGAAAAAGTACTTTTAGAGATTCACTTAAGATTAAATCTTAC
>VZSZ01005876.1:0-19520 GCA_013398815.1 Ibidorhyncha struthersii | reverse complement strand
GGATTAAAAAAAAAAAAAAAAAAAAAAAAGTAACACACTTCTTCCTCCCAAGTTTATACAAAGGTTTGAGGCTTCTGGTCTTTCCAGCCCTCCACCTAGAGGCTGATGTTCTGCATTTACTGAGGCTATTTTTCTCAAAACTAATTTTATTTTTAAAAAAATATTCACAGACATGACAGCTTCACTACTGGTGGAACAGAAAAACCTCTTTCCTTTTTTAACGTTTTCAGTAGTGCTCTACATTTTTTCCGCTTAATGGCAAAGCCTCAGTATATGCTTTTATTTCTTGCCTATAGGTTTCCCTAGGGTTTTTGAAAGACGACAGTCGTTCTACTTCTGCAGTAACCTTTCAAGATGTAATCACACAGAAGCCAACATGAAACATCTGGACAAAGTAATCAGAGAACGAAGAGCAGACTTTCCTCCATAGTGGAAAAAAAAGTGGTACGACCATCATCACTTTAGTCTTAAAAAAATAAGTTAATGGAGTATTAGCTGTAACCTTTTTGTCATATGTTACCTTAGCCTCTTCCCCATTCAAAATACAAAAAAGCAGCTAGTTAGGCAAAAGAAAAAAAGTTTTCCTCTATCTATTATACACCATAAAACGTGCGCTTTTTTTAACTTTGGTGACAGTAAAAACACTTGCATGGCATTATGACTGCAATATGCATGCTAAACAGAAGAGAGAGGGAAGAGGGAGGAAAGGAAAAAGCTTCAAAAGACAGTTATTCGATACTAAGGAATTCTGCCAGAAAGTTATACAAGTCTGCATACGTAGGAAGACAGCACTCCCGCTCATTGCCCAAGTCCATCATTTTTAAAAAGTCTCTATAGAATATTCTGCCATTATGCATGTATTTGAGTATAGTTACTTTATGCCTACCTTTGGCATCTCTTCCATGATATTTTATGAAGCAGAGATGCTCTCCATGTTCCTAGTTCTTTCATGATGAAAATCTGGAACTATGCATAATCTGTGTCCAATTATATTGATTTACATCAAGTGTCAAGCAATTTAGGAGCATAACTTTATTTTCAAAAGCATCCAAATCCCTTAAAAGGCTTATTTTTCATTAAAAAAAGATAAGGGTTTAGGAGTCATTCAGTGACTAAGGCACTTTAGATATTATCCGCTTTTAATGACAAAAGCTTCTTTTGTGAGTTTTTCTAAACAAACTATAGACTCCTAGTGCCACACCTTCAGTCCTCCCCATTTCCCCATATTCTCTGCTACAGTTCTACCTTTACTGTCTTTCCATTTGAGCAGAAAAAAAAGCTTAAAATAGAAGGTTTTCAAAAGATGTAAAACTGAGAAAAAGTGCTCTGCAAACAAGTCATTATTCAGCTTTTAAATGTAGTCACTGTTGCTGTTGCACTCCATTTTTCTTGGCAGAATTCTTAAATATAAACAGGTAGAGATTTCAAATGAATCAGTTGTGGTGTAGACAAGAAGTGAGTACAATTGCATTGGTCAAAATTGTGATGTTAGTAAAGCTACAGTATCACATGATTCAATTTAGGATAAGATCCTTTGGAAGATACAAAGGACAAGGATACTTCCAAGTCATAGCACTTAGCTAATTTGCATTACAGGAGAGATGCTTCTTATAATAGCATTTATACATTAAAACCTGTCTCAAGTTTCCTCAACTGCATTGAAACTAAATAGTGTTTTATTTCAGTTTTGGGTTTTGTTTTTTGTTTCCTCTGTGACAGAGCAAACAGCATTTCCCAGATGCTTGAATAACACAGACTTAGGAAAAAGTGGGGTTTTTTTTTATACTGCAAGATATATTTTGGTCTTTTGCATACAAAACTCAGAAGTGAGAAAAGCTAATAAATTATTTACCCCTCTGTACCTCAGACTGCTCAGGAAGTTTCTCCATCCACAGCAGGAAATACAAAGTATGTGGTGGTTATGTATTGTGAATTCATCAGCCACAAAACTCTTATGAGCCATGACAGTCCAGAAATACATTCTCAATACTCTGCAAGACCATTTTCATAGAAGTTGGTCTACACTATTCACACTCTACACTTACATATGTTAAAACATTAAAAGCCCTAAAAATGCAAAAAAATACACCAATTTTTTTTTTCCTCATTGAGCTATAGTTCATATGGTGGTTTTCCATACGCCAAAGATAAAAAACTATAGCAAAGATATTGCTTACAGCCACTCAGTTACAACAATGCTCAAACTATGTCATCAGAGCAGGAGGAGGGTACTATAGGCAGAAATCTGGCAACTAGTTGGCAGAAGAATTTTTCCTTCACAGCTAATCAGGGCCAATTGAAAGCTTACTACATGAAGTTGTCCACAGCTTCCCACAAAATCAGACTTTTTACTCAATTCAGGCATTTTTTATTTTTATGTAATATTTAACTAGCTCTTCAGAGAAAGCCTAATAAAAAAGCTGCTCAAGAAGCAGATGGAATTTTGACTGCTGAAGAGAGTTTCAGGGAATGGAAATCATCTTAAACTTTGGAACATCAGTCCTTGAGGCAGAACCTACTCCTGTTTGACCAGGCAAAATAGAAAGACCATGGAACATGGGACTTAATAAAACCAGATGCCCAAAAAACTATGTCAAGATGGTGTCCTGCCAAATTTTTATGTTGTTTTGCCATTACTGGGGAAGCTCTGTTTTGCTAAACCAAAAGCTATAGAAAAACAACTTAATTTTCTTCACAAGGTACCATTTCTACTCTCATTCCATTTTTTATAATATTTCAGTCCAAGAATCACACCAGCAGACTGAAGCCTAAGAGAAGAAAGATAACCTGTACTTACTCTGCTGCTTCAGCTCAAACAACTTAAAAAGACACACCCAGTTTCTGTAGAACAGGAGAAGGAAGGGGAGAAAATATGGCTGAGAGAAAGAGTAAGAGAGAGGGACTCGGTATTATAGTTCAGTGGCGCTTTATTCTGTATAATAATTAGGGGTCACAAGATTAGAATGAAATACAGCAAAGGCCCTAGATTTGTTTCACTTTTAAACCCAAAGTTAAATCTCCATGCTTTTAAAAACTGAATTTTAAATTGAAAAGCGGAATCGGATATTCTCCTTTCCCTTAAAAGCTGAGCACTACATGTTACTTAAATAATAAACACATTTTACTCATAATTTATGTTCATGCTTCTGCACTCCCGATACAGCTGTGGGAATTCACAGAAGCAGATGGAAAAAGGAGTTTAATCTCCTTCCTCAACATTCAATATTTTAACATTTACCTGTAAATTAAAATCTGTTTATTAGAAATACATTGTCACCACTATCACTTTATGCTAACTACTGATAAATTGCATGATTATACACAGATTCTAAGGATGCAGAAATGAAATTGATCACTCTTTCGTATTACACATTTGACTCATTCATTGCATCTCCAGGGTACAACTTGGTAACAATAACTGATCCCAGCTTTGTCTGTTTCTTCTGCTATTTCCCTTTATTAGATATAAATATTTAATGCAACAAAACTAGGAAAAACCCCTCTCAGAATTGCAATTAAATTTGAAGTAGATGCAGTGTCAAGAACTGAAGCAAAACAGAAGAAAACATACAAGGGTAAATAAGTTGTTGGAAAGTTACTTCACAAGAGAGTAGAAACAAACTTTCTTAATAAAACTAAGCCATTATGAGGTAAGAACGAGTCTTGAAATAAAGAATGCATACAATTTCTTCCATACAACAATAGAAAAAAAAAATTAAACTGCACTAGAGCTTTGAAAAATACACAACTATTTAAAAAAATCTGGAAACACTGGCTTTTGTAACAAGAAGGTAGAAAAACTTCCTAGTAGTTTGACATAATCACTGAGTGGCAAGTAAATAACCTTCCAGGTTTCTGTTGAAGTACATCGTCTAAGACTTGTTCCCATTCTCCTTCCACTCCCCAGTGGATCTTTATGAAGCTTTTGGCAGTTCATTTTCCAGAAAACAGAAACAGCAGTGCCACCCAGTTATCTCCATGATATGTGAGTATACTACACTAACAATTTTTCCTTTGGTGCTCCTCCTACTTTCAGAAAAAGACCTGAATTCTTTTTAGGACAACCTGAGTGAGTCCAGCAATGCAGTATTTGCTATACACGTGCACACACACACCCCACCACGCCCCATCACCCTCCACCCCCCATCATTAGAAATTAGCATTACACAGGTCACCTGCATATAAGAAATGGATACAGCCCATCCTAGAGGTTCTGTTTTGTGCTCAACACCAGCACAACATTTTTGATCTGTGCAGATGGTGGTGGATCCACAGGAGGGGAAGCTTGTTCTGTGTGACCTTTACAGTTGTTTTGCAGGGCAAAGTAATTGCCTAAGCATAGAAAAATGGTGCACAGGTACAGATAAAAGTGATATAGGGAAAGGTATTCCAGGTTTATAACTGACCAAGTGGAAAGGGGCTGCCTTTACAGTGAGCCAGAGGAAAACACACAAAAAAAGACCACACAAAGATGAAACACCAAATAAGGAAAAATAACTCCAGAAGCTACAGTCTTTCATCCACAGAGGTAAAAAGATGGAAAACTTGATGTACAGTACAGTTTCTGCATAATTCTGTCTCAGTTTATTACCCCAGTTTCAGTTCATGCTAATTAGAGCAAGCTCCTTTTGAAGTTTCTGTTATCTATGGACTTAAACATGAGTTATGCCCACGTTCCCACTTCCTCTGAATAGAGCATACCAAATATCATGGAAACTATTAGAAAAACCATTGAAGAAAAAAAAGAAGGAAAAAAACAAATCACTAAATACAGTATTTTCTACTCTCATCATTATTATTCATGGTAAAGGCATTTCATTGCCCAGAAATTATAATTTCATCCAGGAAATCTAGTATCTCAGGCCTTAACTTGCACACTTATAGTTCAAATTTTAGAATTAGTCTCGGTGCATGAAAAGTTGTGCCCTTAATAAATGTGGTTTCAGATTTACTTCACACACACAAAAATAGCATTAAACTTTTATAGAGAAAAAAAGACAGAAATAAGACTATAAAAACAAGGACGTTAGCTGAAATGAACATGAAATGTCACTGATTGCACTTCTCTGTGCAACACTTTAAAAGTATAATGTAACTCATTATCACAGCGTAATGTTTGATATTCACTTTTAAATACATGATTATACATTCATTCATGTAGCATCAACAAAAAAGCACCATGTTATACATTCAGAGCTGGCAAAGTTTTGAATCTCCACATGCCTTTCCTCAGGTCATTAGTCTTTTACTAGTGGTTCAAAAATTGCTATATAATCAGGACTACACGAGCACATATATAGCTCTCTAGAAGAAATAAATCTTCATTATATACCTCGTATTAATAAATATCTATCATTGGGGGAAAAAAGAAACTGTTAATAGAAGGACGTTACAGACTAATCAAGGTGTCCTTGGCCGACATACAGTGGTATTTCACATAATGAGGACCATGACAAAGTTTGTGTTCCAAAACATTTTATGTCATTTTAACCTTGCCACAGGCACCAAGGTTGGTGTTAATCACTCCAGTCAAAGCCATTAACTTTGAAAAGCTAAAACCTAAAAAAGGACATTAACGAACTCAACAAAATACCAGCAGTTAATACGTAGGCTCTTTAGCTGAATTCATTAATGGGACACTGCACAATATGTGCCTCAGAGTAGCAGCAGCCTTACAGGACACCGCGTTCTGTACATAACAGAACTGATTCAACTCTGAAATATCCCATGCAAAAAACTGGTCAGCCACAGGAAAATTTCAGTTCCCCCACACCACCAGTCTACAACGTTGTAAGACACCAAATGAATGAAGGCAAATGATCTCATCTGTTATTTACTGCTTAAGTGTCTATTCTCTATATCAGTGGTTTCCAAACATTTTGATCATGTACCCCATCAGTAACAAAAACCCAAGCATGTACCTCCAATATATGCATATTTATTTAAAAGTTACATGCATGTACTACTGTACTAATAAATTACGTACATTTTATAAACTACATAAAAAAAATAAAAAGGATGAAAGATGAAACAAACAGTATTTTTAATTTTTATTTTACTTATGAAAGTTACAAAAAATATTGCTGTCCCCAAAAAATATATATTTTTTTTTTTTTTAGGGAGAGTTATGTGATCAAATATGCTCCATTATTTTTAACAATCATGTTTAACACTTTTGAACCAAACCTTTGAATTGCTGCATCATAAAGCTCAGTTTATTTTGATACTGATAATTTCAATTCTTTTTGGCCAAGTTCTTTTCAGGTCTGATTAGGATATCATTGTTTTTACCTCATAATGTGGCTGACAAAGAGCTTCTACTAGGAACAGGAGAAGTGTCATGGTCTGCCATTTTCTTGTTGTTCACTTGCGTTCACATTATTAGTATTATATTCAATCTACAGTTTCTTTGCAGGAATGTTTTTAAGACAATTGTCCATTTTGTGAGGGCTAGTTTATTTAAAAATAGATAATATAATCTTTAAATCCACTTAACTGGACACACATGAACTGTAATACATCACAATATGCTTAAATGAACTAGTGAAGATGCCACTGTCAGCCTCTCCGCATTAAGAAGTGTCCATTCTTCCCTCAGGATACCTTGTGTACCACACCTTACATGTGACCATGCAATATATGGACCAAGAGAGGGCATCAGTATCAAGCTGTATATTATAAGTATTAGTAAAACTTAATTTTTTCTTTTTTTTTAATCTAAAAAATAAACATAAATAGAAGCTCCAATATTTTCTCCAACACCCCAATGGATCGTTTTGCACACACCTCACTTTGGAGACCACTGCTCCGCTTCTCTCCAAATAAGATGCCACATTGTATTTATTAATAGAGGAATGATGACATATTACCTAATACACCTACTTTGACAGGGATATTAGCTGCACACAGCTCTTCCACACCATCTGCCATCCACAGGCCTGGAAAAAAGAGGCAGCATTAGTCAGTCACTCCTGTTTAAAACACAGAGAATTAAGACCCAAGGAGGTAAAATTAATTGAACTGTGTTACCATGTCTGTTGCTGACAGGACCATAAACAACCAATGCAGGCTTCCTGGCTGGGCACTGCTGGAGACAGACACCAGGTACTGGTAAGCTGCAGACAACACAAAATACACAAGGCCAGAAGACAACCTCATCTCAAACAACAGGAGACAGTAACTAGAGGCCTAATCAAACATGTAATATTTAAAGTCTGCATAATAACAAATGGCTGTACAAGAAGTCTTACTAGATAGAAAAGGAATGATTAAAGAAAACAATTAATACTGGTCTGATTTCAGTTGAAAGAACAAAAACATACAGAACTGGCATGGCAAGGATGAGTTTTTTTGTGAACAAGCCTCAGCCCTGCTCAGGATGATGTGCTCCTCTCATGCCTCCATCCAAACCATTCAAAGTTTCCCTATAAACTTCAAAGGAAGGACATTGAGTGCATAACAGCTGCAGAGAAAGGGATTATTTAATGTCGGATGTTACATTGCTTTTATCATGACACTTCCTACATTTGGTGGTACATGTATATTCTTTGAAAGCTCCAGATTTTGAAACCCAACTGTTAGGTAAGCAACTCTTCTTTAAGTATAAAGTCTCCAATTGCAAGAAAAAATATTGCATACCAAGTGCTCGCTCACAAAAAAAATGAATCTTTTTTTTTTTTTAATTTATTCCTCACCATCACTATGTGAGAAGGAAAGACACACAAGTTATTAAATACGTAGGATTGTCCAACACATCTCTGAAAATCCAAATTTAATTTCAACCCAAAAGACAAGACTGCAATCCCAGTCAAATTCCACGTATTTTTAGTCTCCAAAGTATTATATTTGCCATCAGTACCTAAATTGCTACACGACACTGGTCATCTCTTCCACGGCATAGTAAGAGTAAGGTCTCAGAGTTACAATTGCCTGTATTTTCAAAATATCATCAAGTAAAATATATATTAACAGCAGAAACATTCTTCAGTTATTCATACAACCATCAAGTCCAAGAAGTGAGAAACTTGCTTGCTCACTTACTAAATAAAATATAACATTTGGATGGGATCCAAAGTCCTCTTATTANAGACACTTTTGATAGCGGTATTCATGCTCCACAGAGCTTGTGTCATCAAGATCACTTTCTAGTAGCCTCTGGTATTCACTGTTTTGTTCATTAGTATCTCATGAGGCCTTTTTAGAAGTTTTGTTCAGCAACATCACAGATTTCCTGTCCCTTGTACTGCTCAGCTCTTAAAACTTTGTTCTATATAGACAATCTGTAAGCAAAGCATGCTGCTTCAGTATACAAATTGGTGGGACAATTTTCTTTAAATGTTTTAAATTATCATGTGTTCATCTTAACTGTGCATAACAGTAGAATAAAACTGATGATTATTTGAGATTTATACATAGGTCATCACTGGTATTTTTTCTTTCCTTCCAACTTACACACACAGAGAAATCGTCAATTTGATAGAGAAGTTCTATGTATCTCTTGGATAAAATTTCCCTTTTGCAAGAAGACTATTTCAGGTACAAACATATACCAGTGATACTACTAACAAAACAATTATATACAGCTCCATGATTCTTGAATATCAGAAAAGAGTAAAAGTCTAACATGTTTTGCATTATCTATACAACATCATTCTTTCAACAGTAATTGATATAAAATGCTAGTCATAACATACATTTGATTGTGTCAGGTTCAGCTAGTTAGCATAAAGAAAGATGTATGCAGCACAGAAAGAATCAAGACTTCTGATTTTCTCAGCTTCTCTTAAAAGCAGGAGGTAGAACTTCGAAAAAAGAGGCAACTTTTTAAAAAACAATTAGCAATCAATTTGCAAATCCCATCCACTGAGTCTCAGTTGAGGGAACAGTGACATTACTGCTGCAGCCAAAAGACTCTAGGAGTATTGGTATAGTTACAGGAGCAGGATACAAGTAGCTCCCAAGCTGGCAGACAATCCCTCTCCTGATGTTCACGTCTCTCTTTGTAATCTACACTCCTTGAAAAGTCACTCTACCAACCAGACTCTGCAGCCAAAGAGTGCTTTGAGAGAGGTACTCACGCGTTGCTGCCACAGGCCAACTACAAAACACTCCCTCACCTCAGCAACCTCCTGTGTATGAGCTGCTTTAAGCAGTTTGTCTGTAAGGTGGCCAACAGCTGCACAGCCTAAGTTCAGTAACACCTCTCCGCATATAAAGGTCTGTACAGTAAGATTTTTCCAGTGTGTTTCTGTTTTCTAGGTATACCTAATAACTAATCACTTTGTAAAAGTAACCATTAAACAAATGGCCATGAACGATTCGGGATGAAGAACCAATTAAGCATGCACTTGCGAAAGAAAAGCTTCCTGCCTCAGTCTTGCTTGCTTGAAGAAGCAAACAGCCAAAGTTCTAGGAATAGCAACCAGATATTGGGGAAAAAAACCAAACAAATAAACAAAAAAAGCTACAGACATGAAGAGATCTCCCCTCACTGAATTCAGGCTGCGTGCTATTATCCTGTAATCTCAAGCATTTAGCCAGATTCTTGAATGTGCAGTTTGACAAGCCAGCTTCGGCACAGAGCACAGTAACAACAATCCTACTGAGTTTCACAAAAGCTATCCACCAATACATTTATTCAGACATGCAAAGTACCCTCATAGTTAAGCGGTTATCCATATGTAGACTGGTTAATTTAAACCTATCACACATGTGTACAGTATCAGAGATAAAAACCACCACACGTTGGACTCCTTTTAAATTAAAACAAAATTAGAGGGAGTATAGTATGCAAGAGTACCATGTAAGTTAAATACTGACAAGTGCTGAGGGTTCACATAAAACAACTCTATCACAGTTTTGCTGAATATAAACTTACACGCCCTCAGTAATGCACATAATGCTGTTTAAATTAACCTCTAAATTCAACACGCTTACACTCATTTATCATTCATCTACACTGAACTCAACAGTTCAGAGTACATACATGCAGTAGAACTCTAAATTAACTAACATTAGGCACATTCACTCTGCAAGACAAGTTTCCACTTAAGTTAAAATCTGAGCCTTAATTTTCAGACCATTCCTCCCAGTGTTTCCAGAATTTCTGTTCTCTTCCTACAGCGTTTGGAAACCTCCTTGAAACAGAATACCAAGGATGTTTCAGGTTGCCAGGGAAGACCGAGCGCTTCCTTCATGCGGCAGGAGCTGTGAACTCTACAAATACTTTGGCAAGGGACTCCTGAATTGCTCTCTGTGCTTACCTTAGCACTCCTGTCTTGTTTCAGTGCAAAAGAAAACAAGGGATCTTCAGTAGAGACAGGGAGGAGACAGCTACATACCAAGTCATTGAAAATAAACAGAAATTATCAGCAATATTCTAAAACAAAGGTTATGACAGTTTACAAACATCTGACTCAATTAAAGCAAGTCTGAAGCTTAACCACAGCAAACCTGTTTTCCTTTACACATTCTGTAGAATTACTAAGCAACATCTATTCTTCTTTAATGCAGGAAATTGTCAGTATGACTTATTATCAGACCAGAAAGAGTCAATCAGCTCTAATGATTCTGATCTATGCCATTTAAACAAGGGGATCTCTCAAGCCCTCAAATATTAGGCGCTTATTTTTGTTGTTCCAAGCAAATGACCCAACTATTAAGCTACCAAGTCAGTCTCATCATCAATGTCTTGAAGGGCTATTCATCCCAAGCCAGTATGTTAGTATGTTCCTTCTTTTCCATTTCCAACTAGCTAGCCCAATCCTCAGAGTGGAAGGGAACACTTTCTACTCCAGACATACCGGGACTTTAACAGAGAAGGGCTCCTCCTACCGTTGCTTCTTTCATCTAGTGGGCTCAGTCACAAAGTGGTTATTATTTCTGGTGCCAAATCTACCAGGTAAACCCCATGAGCATGCTCCCAACACAGTTTCTCAGTCCAGGGTTTATTACTTAACTGATGAAAGCAAAAAGAAATAATTATTTCACTTACAATGTTTTCAGAGTGTTTTTGAGCAAACAGAGTACTTGTGAATTAACACTCTTAAAAAAAAAAAGGCAAAGAAAAGTCTGTCCTCGTTCTATTTTTTCCCTCAAAACACCCCTCTGCTTATACTACAGAAATCACTTTTAGCAGACCCCATCCTCTCGTCTCTACAGCCATCAACTGTCCTAGCATCTCTAGCAGAGAACCATCTTTCCTGCTACAATGACAGCTTTCAAGAAATAGCAACACAGAGAGCTACAGTAAAATGGAAATGCCTTTATTAACAAAGATAAAAAAACCATCAAGTACTTGATTATGCTTATGTTTCCAGATATAGCAGTTTGGAGACTTTGTAACAGCAGGAGATAATATGCTTTCTACTGCAAACCATCATTTTAACCTTCATTTATTAATGTCTTCCTCATGGAAATAGGTTAAAAACACCAGCCTCCTGTCTTCTCAAGGTAAGCTCCCAAACATTCCTTCCAGCTAGGCTTCATGCTAAACCTACCTCAGATCTCCACCCAAAAGAACCTTTCATTTTAACAAGTGAAGCACAAACACGTTACCTGCCTTTCTTCAGTCAGAACAAGCAACACTACACACACTTTTGCTTTTAACTAATCCCAACTCCACATGCGCAAGCACCAAGACCCAGAGTACCTAGCATTAAATGGATAGGACCCACTGCCCTCTTGAAGTGCCATCAGGCTGCTCATTCCCACGCCTTCAGCTGCAAACACAGTGTAGGTACAAACACTAAAGCAGTCTGAACATTTAGCTACACCTTCTCCCTCAGCAAGCCTACCCTTCAGTCTCCACGCAAGACAATTATACTACGTAAAGACAACATCTGCTCAGTGTGCATACCTACTTTCCAAGAACATTCAGAATCATCTTTACTGAACTGACGCATTGAAGTGCCTTCTACTCCTGTATGCACTCCAAAGCCAACACAGCTACAGGTGAGGAAAGTATGCTTTGTTTGAATATACAAATACTGACACATCATCACATTGCCTCAATTTCACCTGCTGAGCCAATTACTCTCCATAAACCCTGGTCCCACTGAAGACAATTAAGTGCATCTGTGCAGACTTACAGTCATGGTCACATGTGTAACAGGGCATAATTTCAAAACTGGTTATTCCACCCCACCAGGCCCTCCCATGTGTGAACAGTCAACAGCTGCTCTTCATAAGATATCTTTTGCAGATAGAGACCACTTAGGTATTTTTAAGGCCTTACCCTAAGCCCTAACTCAAATAAATTATGCTAAAATAAAAAGTTCTTCTGTGTCCTCTGGACTGGCACAGGACATAACATAGGTCATGGGAGCTGTACTCATCCACCTTGGTGCCACATAATGAAAACCATAATCCATTTAGTACATTTTAATGACACCCCAACTGCATTTGAGTTAGCCTTTCACAGCAGTAATTTAAACCTGGTAAGTTCCCACAGCAGCTACTTAAGGCATCGGAAGTCCCAGTTCAGGAACAGAGTGTGCCTCTGGTACTCTCTGATCTCTGTCTTTCTTTGCCCAGGGTTATAGGCTGCTAATTCTGCAAAACATGAAAGCATAGTACACAGAACGAACATCATGGATAAAGCCACATACACCACATAGATGAGGCTTTCATTTATATAATCAGGGCTGTATAGGTGGAAGACATGGGATAACTACATAACTGCCAGTTTGACCTCCAGGTCCTAAAGGGAGTCCTTGGGAAGACTGATTCACATTTTCTTTCTCTGTACTTCAAAACTGAGCACAGTTTTGTGTCAGTTTCTTGAATGCAGTCTAGTGCTCCATCCATTAGCTAATAATTGCTCTCTAAAAATATTGCTCCATAAGCTTGTATTATTCAAACATTACTTCCCTAGACACAGAAAACAGACACAAAGATGTACATAAACTGTATACTGTAAAGGCTGCAGCGAAGGAAAGGAGGAAAGGGGGGTCATGAGGAGAAGGATGCTTTTTCACCAGCTACCTACCAAGCCTTTTTCCTACCATCATCTGTGAAGTCTGAAGCAGTTTAAAGCATTATAACGTTATAATACTTGGGGTGGGGAGAATAAAGAACCCACTGGCCTTAAAAGAAAATCCACATTTTCCAGGGCTTATATTAACAAAATAGTGAATGAAAAACTACACATTGTGTTACCCTATTAATAGCTCAAATTACATAATAATGACTAGACTCTGTAATGAGATAGTTGTGCTTTAAAGGGTGTTATAAATTGTTTCAAAAGGAGACAAAAATGAATGGATTACAAAAGATACCAGATACCTTAAGGTGTCTGAGGGGAATGCTTCATAGATATATGACTGCCATTAAGGTGCAATCCATCTTTAACTTAATTATCCCTGGTAATAGTAGTCCAGTAAAAGCATAAGCTTCCTTAGGACAGAATAGTTTACACCTCCCCAAGAGCAAAACTAAAATCTCCACTAGATTATGGTCCTGTCCATATATAGCATGTTTTTAGGATTAGATACTTTGGCTAATTGTTTTCCAAAAGGCTGTTTTCTCACAAAGGGAGAGCCCTAAGGAAGAGTTGAAGGAACAAGGATATCGACCAGCTTGCTGTCACCAAAGACAACCCTTGCTGGGGCTTCTAGTCCAATTGACAGGAGATGCTAAATCCTCCCAAGAAGCAAAAGGGTCTCAATTCCCCTCAAATCCCCACAGAATTGCTGGCTGGTTTAAAGTGTTTTCCTCAGACTGAAATCTCCGGATCGCTTCAGTCAGCAAGAAAACACCTATCCAGATTGCATAACCAAAACAGTCTGAAAATGGTAGAAGATTGGAGAGAATAGAAAACCTGAAAGAAACAATGTCAGACACCTATATTCACAACCCTGCTTCCAAAGTAGAGAACATTAGCTGACATTCCAGTGTCTTCCAAAAGAATCAGAATCAGAAATTGAAACTCTGTGAAGTGCATCACATCCTTCCTGCTCTACATGGAGTCACACGACCAAGGTCTGCAGTACACCAAGGCACCCTGAGCTTCTGCTAGTCTGTATCGAGCTCCATGATGTAATTCATCAGGGCTCTCCTCCTTCCCATTTCTCTCCATACCCTCTACCTTAAAGAAACTTAAATTCAAACATCTACATCAAAGAACATAAGACCAGGGATATAAGCAAGTTACTCAAAGTAGGTAAGCTAGGGAGCACAACACTGAGAAAAAACAGTGGTTCTTGAGACTGCATTAAAAACAGCAATGTCTGGGGAAAGAAACCTATAATAAACAAATCAAAGTAGGCACACCACGTTATTCAGCTATACATCATACCACCTACAACAAGAGGGCAAGACTTTCAGGCAACACTTACTCCAGAATCTCCATCTACTTGAAAGAGCTACAACATTTTTGAAAACTTAAGTTATATAACTGTATACTATTAACACATCACTTAACTGCTTTGTCTCTTCCACTATCACATTGCTGGAAATCATCAGTTAAGTTACACTGCTGTAAGACAGGAGCTATACTTGTGAACTTAGCCCCAAAACTGTCAGAAAATATTATTTTGATGTGCCGTATTTAGCTTTTCCAGGAAAATTAAAAGAAAAAAGCTGTCTTAAGTGCAATGCCAATGCTCTCCTTTCCTAACCAAATTGCTCCTCTCTGCTGCCTCAGTCCATTTCCCAGCACACGGAAAAAGAGGACTTTACCTGCCCTGCTTTCCAGCTGGCAAGGCTTCCCAGCTGCTCCATCTTTAAGATCAAAGAGTGTGACCGATACTGCTCAAAGAGCCCGGCTAGCATTAAGTATTCACAGAAGCCTCATTTTTCACAAAATGGATCATTTTGTACATCTAATTTAAGAATCTCTGGAAGACAGTTTTTCAAGAAAGCTAATTAGCTCTGAGCCCTCTCTCCCCTCCTACAATCTGATTTTTCTCCCATCATCTATCTGGGTCCAAAAACTCAGGGCAATTGATCTTCCTTTAAGCTTTTTTGG
This sequence comes from Ibidorhyncha struthersii, assembly GCA_013398815.1. Classification (NCBI taxonomy): domain Eukaryota; kingdom Metazoa; phylum Chordata; class Aves; order Charadriiformes; family Charadriidae; genus Ibidorhyncha; species Ibidorhyncha struthersii. The sequence goes on along the minus strand of VZSZ01005876.1, from coordinate 4,552 downwards.
AATGAAGTAGTGACTGCCATTCCTGAGAAGAAAAAACTCTCTAAGTCACTGTAGAATAAGAGCAAAACACACATAAATACACACACTGAAAAGGAAAGGAAGAAGGTTAAAGTCTGTCTAAAGGAGCTTGCATTAAAAGATCAGAGGCCAAATGCAGAAGTTATGTCATCACTTCCTCAAATAACTCTAGCAGCTGATGGACTGTCTATGGTATGACTCTGAAATAGCTTTGTACTGCTTTTCCTCACACCATTTTGCCCATATGTCCTGTTGTGAATATACGTGCAGGTGAGGGGAGAAACTACTACATTACACTTTTGGGTCCTCACTGTACTGACAGGTTAGGAACAAGCTACCGTCTGACAACTCAGACAAACTAAACTACTAGAATTCTGCCTTCAGACAAATTTCTCCATATCTCCCCTGCTAAAAGTGCAAAATCCTTTTTGAAGTAATATTGAAGTAGGCTTACTGTGAAAGTGGCGTAAGTTCCAGCTGCCACTAACGGAAGTGACAATTTCAATGTTCATCAGACAGATTCACAGGTTCCAAAATTAAGAATAGGTGCAAAGGCAATAATGACTTAAAAAGGGGCAAACTAATTCCCATTATCTACTTCACTACAAAAGAAATAAGAACAACAATGGATCCAGCAATCCTTTCCTTATAAAATGACAGCTTTTGTTGTCCAGTCTGTAATGTGCTTTTCTACACTAGGCTGACAAGAAGTCTTTTCTCAGGTTGATGGTCCCATTATTTCTCATCTTAATATCAAAACAGTACTGCAGTATCTCAGACAATACTGCCTGTAAGCTACTGTCTATCAGGGTCAGAAAGTCCTCCAGGTTTTTCATCTGTTGTGATATAGTAGGAGATTATTTTAACTGGCACCACTACACTCTCTGCAGTGGTCCATGGGAAAGTCATCCCATAACATCTCTGGTAGGACAAATAGAAAACATTTTGATCCCTGGACTTGGAGTCTCATCAAGACTAATGATATGCTGTGACCTTGGAAAGGGTGAGATTAAAGTTTATTTCCAATAACACCACGGAAAAAGTAAGTAAAATTAATTGAACAAGTAAACTAAAACAAATTTTCATGGTTTTCTCTTCCCTTTTGAACGAATATGCAGTGCCTACTTCTTTACTCTTCTTCCAGAACATCAATGCACACCATCACCTCTCACTCCTTTATCTTCCCTGGCTAATGTTTCCTCTAGCCTCTGTGCTGAATTCCCTCCTGTTAGCCTAAACCTTCTCTAAAGTTATACAGATTTTGTGAAATTTAATTTTAATGGACAGACTTTGGCATATTTACCAGGCATCTTAGAGCCTGCAAGTTTGGGTTCCCAGAAAGAGGTGAGCATCTATTTCTTTTTATTTTTCCTCCTTTTTGGATAAGCATTTCACAGTTCCACCCCTGAAGATCACTTTTAATTTGTGTACCACAGACTTGACAAACACTCTCAAAACTCCCTGTGTTTTAAGATTTCATCCCTCTTACAGAGCAGGATAATGCCAGTTTGTGAACTTGCCAAGAAACAGTCACCACAGCAGCCCCTGCTATTTTACTCCTCTCTGCTAGTCTTCACCACATTATTTCCTTCATTTCTGCTAAGGCAGATTCTGACTAGTCAGAAAATTGCTGGTTTAATTTTTCTAATCAGAAGTCTTTAATAATAAAGACCCACAAGCAAGCCTCCATGGAATCACTGCCATGGCTCAGCAGAGAACAGAGCTTAAAGCAACATTTGTTGTGTCAGGCAGATATCCACTTACGCAGTCAGCTGTGAAACCTCTGCAGGAGCAGGCTAGTTTCTGGGGGTTGGATTCCCAGCTATCCCTTCTTTTTAATTGTTTAGTTTTAATTGCTTCAGCTCAGCCCCAGCAGTTAAGCAGAAGATTCTTACACCAAACAAAAACCTCCAAAGTACAACTCTTAAGGCAATGACTCAGCACCGTCTGTGGCAGAAACCTGTCTGTGAGAGGACCCCCCAGCAAAAATTACTGATGGGCGAGGTGTTCAGGTAGACAAAAGGGCACGTCTAACAGCAGAAAGGCCCCTACAGTGCAGACGCAGGGAAATGCTGTTGCTATTGTTGCAGTATGTATGTGGAGTGGTATCTTCAGAACCGGAAATGATATCTGTAAGTCTGTCTGATGCACTTCACAAGTTTCAGTCTGCAGCTCACGTGTATAAGAAGTTGCATTATTTTTAAAAGCTGCATATATGGGGAACCCTTCAGTTTAGTGCCCATAATTTAAACTCCAGAATGCACAAGGATCAGGAGTGTGCAGGAATGGTTTAGAGTCACATTCACAACCCTTGCCTTCAGGCAGCTACATGTGGCATTTCCTCATGTGCTTCAGGATTTAGCTCCCAATTTGGATATTGGCATGAGACTTCAAACTGAAAAACTTCTCTCAAAAAAAAAAAAAAAGGATACCAGGATTAAAGGTGAAATCTATTCTGAGGAGAGAAATCTGGACTCCACATGATCCAGTGTGAATCATACAGAAGCCGCTTTATTGATTTACTACTGTCCCTTATATACAGTCTATCTATCCCTGCACACGTTCACGCATTAGCTGACTGGTTAACATCCTTCTACACGCGAAGAGCACGCCAAGCTGCCTTGTCTTCGATTGGTTCTTTGGCCCCCTGTTGATCTGACTCCTCTCTGGCTCTTCTTGGCTCAGTTCCTTATTTTGCTGTGAAGCAACCATTGTTGTCTCTGTTTTTCTCTCCTCAAGATCACTTCAAGGACGAGGTTTACAGTCAGTCCACCTCCTTGTATGGCTGGTTCAATTTTCTGCTAAATACATTCCCACACTAATTACCCCTTTTTCTTCTTGAACCAGCCATGCCTTTTTCATGGTGCCTTCAATCATATTTGACACCTTACTTAATACACAAGATACAAGCATTAACATAACAATAAACACAACTAAGATTACAATACCGTGTTTTACTAAATCTGCTAGCTATCCTGAGATACCCCAGCTCCCCAGCAACCCATCTAAGCCCCAATCACTAATGGTTAACTTTTTCATGTTATCTTGTAGCTGCTGTAGCTTCTTATGAATTGATTCTGAATGGTCTGACAAATTCATGCAACACATTCCTTCAAAATCCTCACAACCACGCCCGTGTGCTAGAAGTAAAATATCAATCGCCACTCTGTTTTGCAATGTAGCATACCTTACACTGTCTACATCACTCGCTTTCTGCTACCGGCCAAATTTGTGGTATTAAAATGTCTCACTTACATTCAAGACCACAAACTTGCACTTCCTTGGATAACCTCCATATAAATCTTCTCCACTCTTCCTTCTGAGTAATGAGTTGAGGATTACCTATCTCTTCGTGTCCCGTTACCACCAGCAGGTTAGCTGCTTGTTGACCTGCTTCTAGTTCTAACACAAAGCACACCGCGCACCACTTCCGCGCCAGTAAAGCTGCGCTATACTACCTCTTGTTGCTCTTCCAACATTGGCATAACACCCAAGGCTCACAACGTCCACAACCAGGACACCTGATATCCATCACCACCACTGTCTTCAAGTGATTCATGTGGACCTGATTGTTCCAGCAGCCATGGCTTTACCCATTTCGCCTGTACCCATCTGGTTCCATTATCTGTGACGACACATGCATACCCTCTACCCCATGTTATCAACTTACATGGTCCTTCCCATTTCCCTGTTGTCCCATTCTTAACTATCACTTTACATCGGCCTTGTTTCAGATCTTCCATTTCGCCTTTTAGTCCAGCCCCATGTTTTACTATTGGTGGTACTAAACTATCCTGTGGTAACCATAAAAAATTTAGTACACACACTGCTTTGTTCAATCTATCAGTTGGAGACAATCCCAATTCTCCCCCTTTTTGTTTTTGAAGCTGATGTTTCAATGTCTGATTCATACGTTCCACCATAGCCTGGCCCATCAGGGAATGTGGAGTGCCTGTAATATGCACAATGCCCCAAAGCTGGAAAAAGGATTGAGTGGTTCAAGCAATATAACCAGGGCCATTGTCAGTTTTGATTTCTCTTGAAACCCCTAAGGCGGCAATTGCAGAACGCATGTGACGCTGAACATGCTTACTAGATTCCCCACTCTGAGCTGTAGCCCATACGGTCAAGGAAAAGCAATCTACACAAATATGCACAAATTTCTGTCGTCCAAATTCTGGAACATGCGTTACATCCACCTGCCAAATTTCTAAAGGACCAGTACCTCTAGGATTAACTCCATTCGCCAATCCTCCTGAAAACTGTTGACAATCGGCACACGTGGAAATTATTCCATGGGCGTCAGCATCTGTCAATCCAAACTGATGCTGCAATACTTTTGCTGACTGATGAAAAAACTCACGTGACTGCTTGGCCTGAGTAAATCGATCTACCGATAGTGCAGCCCATAGTGGTGCCACAAGCATATCTGACCTTTGATTGCCTTCTTCTAAACCCTCTATCAAACCTGTGTGACTCCAAATGTGTGCAAAAAAATATGCACATTGTTGCTCAGTTAACAACAGCCATAATT
>VZSZ01005875.1:55521-93729 GCA_013398815.1 Ibidorhyncha struthersii | reverse complement strand
TGTTTTGGACATCTTGTCAGGAAGTATTGGAAATAATCTGACCACCTGAGCCCCTCCTGAGCACGTACTGAGGCCCCATCCCTGCCACCAGGAGCCAGCTCCCAGGGGCTCTCTTGACAAAGTGGGCAGACACCCCCGAAAACCGTGACTGAAATGAAAATGGGGACTGTAGGTGGATGTCCCTGTCTTAGGTAGAGAGGTGCAAAGTTTTCTGGCTTCTGGGCCAGGTGGTCTGACTCCCAGATTGTCTTGAAAAGGAGAGCTACAACGCCTTTAGCAGAGACAAAACTACTCCTCCGTCCTCTCCTCTTTGATTGCTTCTGCTGGGGCAGGACTTAGCCCTGCAAACCCTGAGGATCAAGCCAAAGGCAAATTGTGTCACTGGTGCAAGTGGAAAAGATCGTGCAGCTCCTGTCTCTAGCTATCAACTTGCACCCTGCAAGGGCAAGCAAGGGGGCTCAAGAGGCCATGCCGGGGCCCATGTCTCTCTGCTCCCCTGAGGTTTCCCTGGTTCAGGAGAGCCAGTACATCTGGTGAACATCGCCACTTACACCATGCTGGAGCACTCTGCTGTGCATCGTCCACCCCAGAAACATGGCCTGCACCACATGAGTGTATGCCCGAGACCCAGACACCTCAAAAGCTTTCTTTAGCCTTGCTGCATATGTGCCAAGACTGACACAGTTTCCATGCTTCTGTTGGTTCTGCATAGGCAGAACCGTACATGCAATGTGCCTCCTGTTCAAAGCCTTCTGGAGGCAAAAAGAGGGAAGGGATGTCAGTAAGTGGAAGCATGCCCTGAAGTCCCTTTCTGTGTTAATTCTCTCTTGCTGAGGTGGTGGGGCCCTGAGGTCCCAAGGGGAGGGAACACAGAATCGTAGAATCATTTAGGTTGGAAAAGACCTTTAAGATCATGGAGTCCAACCGATAACCTAATACTGCCAAGTCCACCACTAAACCATGTCCCTAAGCGTGACATCTACATGTCTTTTAAATACCTGCAGGGATGGTGGCTCAACCACTTCCCTGGGCAACCTGTTCCAGTGCTTGATAACCCTTTCAGTGAAAAGATTTTTCCTAGTATCCAATCTAAACCTCCCCTGGCACAGCTTGAGGCTATTTCCTCTCATCCTATCACTTGGCACTTGGGAAAAGAGACTGACCCGCACCTCATCCTGGCAACTCTCAGAGCTGATAATGGCTTGGGCCAAAGACAAAAATGTTCTGGAGGAAAGAGAGAAGTTTGTGGTATGGTGCTCAACCCACTGTTTTACATGTTAACCCTCAACATCTTCTTGAACTTAAATTTCAGTTACCAGTTTTTCACTGGTGAATCATGAATCTGCACCTGTCCTTGCATTGTGTGTCCAATGCTGTGCTGAAGACCATCCCTGGCATTGCAGTGCATGACTCCTTGGCAGCTCAAGCGTAACACTGGTGACACTGAGCTTCTTACTTCTTGTCCTTAATCCTCTCACTGATGCCCTTCTCCATTGTTGCTGACAACAGCTCCATTCTATCACTCAGGTCCCTAACAGGAAGGACTCCTCTCTCCTCTACATCCTGACTTGGCTGTGAACGTCTTCCTACTCCTTTCCTCCATACAATTAAATGCAGATCCTTTGTTGAAAGGTTAACCATACCTCTTGTCCTTCAGGTGCCTTTCCTCCCTTCCTAGAACTTCTTCCCTTGCAGTCTCACTGGGAACTCTCTCACTGGGAACTCTCTCCACTCCCCATCACTCAAAACACAACACCCCTCTGTGCCTGCCACTGTTTCTTCTTTTTGCTCATTTCCACCAGCTGGTTTAAATGTCTCATCTTTGTCTTGAAGGCCCTCATACCTCCGTCTTGTTCAGCAGTCTGATCTTCTCTCTTACCTTGCTCCCCTTGCTCCAGTAATGACTCCAGTCTTTTCTCCGCGTTGTTTTCTTCCTTTATTCCTGCCTGCAAGACTTCTTCCACGCTGCATTTTTAGAGCTAGACCTGCGATCACAGGCTCAAATCTTTTATAAAGAGTACTATACTTTCATAAAGTATTTCTGGGAAGCTGGCAGATGCTGCATAAAACTTCACACACTACCAGTTCTTTCACAAGGTGCTAGTATAAAGGCTTGAATCTCCAGTTGGCACCTTCCTCTCTTAACCAATGTCTGTCTGTACGACCGCAAGCTTTTCAGACAAGGGCTGGCTCTGACTGTTGTCTCTTTTATGTTCCTAACTGCCATGCCTTGCAAGTAACTTTGTGACAAATGTCGTAAAATCATGCTATAGATTTAGGATACAAGCTGTATTTTTTATTATAGCACGTGTAAGAGCAACCTTTTTTTGTAATATTGGGTGACATATCCTGCTGTGTTGAGATGGGAATTGGGAATGCAAGTACAGACATTGGTAACAAATGTCAGAATAAATGTCTTACTGCCCAGTTGTTGCTTTGGCATTATCCTTTAATCCCAGTTTGTTTTTTTTTTTTTTTTCTGTAAATGTTCCAAAAAAAGAGCTGAGATATCTCTCTCTCCACAGTATTCAAAATACCTTTAAATTTGAGTGAAGTCCTCTGCTATTTCTTCCCCATTGATTCCGTTGTACCTGCATCTCATAGTGATGATACCTGCTCATTAAGGAAGATATACTGGTCTCATTTGCAGTAAATATCATGAATGCCACAATTTTAACTTATTAAAATATTACCTTTCATAGCTTTGTCTGTCAGCTGAATGTGAGATGATACATGCATGGTAGAGCCTGGTAACAACCGAAGTAAAATATCCAGTTGTGTTCTGCAGCCTAGGAAAGCATTAATGTTTTCCCCATCTGTTCTCACTTCCATTGTAGCATTTTGCCTGCCACATTATATTAAAATACTGACAATTGCAAGCAAAGCACAGACTGAATGTTTGTTCCTGTTCTTATCGTGCTCAAACAGACTTTCATGTGGTTCTTATTTCAGCATCACAAATAGAAATAATACTTGCTGATTTAGCTGCAACATTCCCATGTTACTGTGCTTGCACCTGTAATGTACCTAGTAAACCAGCGTTTAATGAAAATTGAACTGGATGAAAAGTATTTTATTTATATGTTTTGTTTAGAAACAAATACAAATTTTAGCAACAGCCATGAAAGGCAACATTGTACACAGCTATGGATGGAGAAGAATCTGAATCCAGTATACATATAATATATTGATTATATAAATAAAGGTTTCTAATATTATATTAGTGTTATGTCTATTAAAGCAGTATATAATCAATGAAATCTTTTCTTTACTAGCTGCTGTAGCTTAATCATAAAATCCTGGCTTTCCCAGCCTGGTGAGTTGTATTCCCAGAGCAGTATGTGCTGTTTGCTAGAGGCCAGTCATTAATTATAAACAATAGGTCCATCCTTTACAGTGCGTAAAATGTGGAGCTCGCTCTCAGTTAAAAGTGCGCAGTTTCAGTTCAAAACAATTTTGTGGATCTGGATGTATTTCATATCTGCACTTTCCTCTAGTTCTGGAGTTGGTTTAAACTTTGTATTTCTCACTATAGAAAATACAGAAAGCACTTCTTGGTACTTGGTGTATGCTGTGAAAAATCAATCAATCTGAAAAGACAGAGTTAAACTGTGTGTATGAGAGAATATGTATGTATTGTGCTTATCATACCAGCCCTGCGTGTCATTATGTTAGCCTGATCAGACAGACAGTGTTACATGTGTGTTTATAGTGCCGGCTTGTGAGTAAAAGTGGGACAGAAGGACAGAGTCATATAATCAATGGAAACTCATTTATTATACAAACAAGCATCTCTGCTTGTTCCAGACAGATTTTCCTTATGGACAGGTGATGGTGTGGCCTTCCTTTTGGGCAGATGGGGGACCAGGCTTTAGAAAAGATGAGAACTATGTTTGCAATCATGTCCTCCCATCTTCTTTTGTCTGTTTTTGGCTCTCTGCTCTTACAGGAGTGTGTATGTAGAGAAGCAATGAGTCCCAGCAGCCCTGCCTCACTCCACACTGGTGCCAGCTGGTTCCCGCTGCTGCATGCAAGCTCTCAGGGCCAAGCACAGGCAAGACATCTTAAACACAGCAACACTTTAATAGGTTGAGTGTGGAATCACTTTAGCTTAAATAAAAAATGTTCAAAAGACAGGTCCTGTAGGTAGATTCCTTTCTTTCATGTACTGCATGCTTGCTGCTCATTTTAGACCAAACCAGCCTTTTTAACCTGAAGATATTTTGCTGTTCATGGCAATGTACAGCATCATTCAGCAATGGCATCATACAGCAATGGCACCATGTAATTCAAATCATGGGTTATTTTTACCCAGGGTTAATTCTCCTTGAGGTACACATCAGATTTTCCCATCCTTCTGCTCTTGTTCAGGGTGAAGTCCCACACCCTCAGAGGTGAAAACCGTTCTCGGTACCTGCCCATATACTCCCATGCACCTTGCTACCCATGACCACACTGCATTGGGGCAAATCCCAGTGTGAAAATCCTAAATAGTCGGATAACCTTAGGAAAAGTCAGAAAAATATTTTTGAAGACAAACCAGTGTGGCAATTCTGATTATCCAAGGATGCTGAAGTGACTGAAGAGCCATTGTAAGGCAGAAAGCATCTCCCCACGGGAGAAGGGGAGGGTGTCATTCTTCATTTCATCTGTAAATTGGCTCTCAGAGAAGAGGGAAAAGGTGTAATTGTTAATTGTCTCCATGCAATGGTTCCTGAAGTACTGCGATGGTTGCAATGCAGGGCCCAAATACTGGATTAGGCTCAAGCCCAGTGAACTTTTAGCATAGTACTTGCAGGCAAAACATAACCAAGTGCTACACAGCACAGCAAACTGCAAAAGCCAAAAACAGCCTTTAACAAACTCTCAAATTTGATGTACAGCAAGAGGCGGAGGATGGCATGGGGCAGGTAAGGGAACAAACAAACTAGTGTCAAGAACAAATACATTGACATTGCAACCAGCAACTGTTAAACAGGTATAATAGCTAGTTCCCTCTAACATGCTCTGACCAAATCTGTCATTATCTCAAACACTTCGTGCCCCATGTTGAGGGCCAAAAAGGACTGTGGTGGGCTCACCCTGGAGGGCAGCTCAGCCCCATGCAGATACTTGCTCGCTGCCCTGGTGGGATGGTGGAGAGAATTGGAAGGGCAGAAGTGAGAAAAGTCATGGGCTGAAATAAAATACATTTTAAGAAGTAAAGGGATGAAAAAAACCCCAAAACAAAACAAAAAAACCCCGCCAAGTGATGCAAAAGCAATCACTTCCCACCAACCAACCGATGCCCAGCTAGCCCCCAAGCAACAGCCCCCTCGGAAAACTCCCTCCCGCAGTTGTCCTTTTATTGCTGCATGTGACATCATATGGTGTAGAATATCCCCTTGGTCAGTTGGGTCAGCTGTCCTGGCTCTGTCCCCTCCCAACCTCTTGCCCGCATCCCACCTGCTCACTGCAGAGGCAGAGTGAGAAACAGAGAAGGCCTTGATGCTGTGCAGGCACTGCTCAGCAACAGCTGAAACATCAATGCTGTTCTGGTCACAAATCCAAAACACAGCCCCATACAGGCTGCTCTGAAGAAAATTAAATCCATCCTAGCCAGACCCCATACAATCCTGTAACTCTGTGCTTATGGTGTCTTTTAGATTCTAGATGTCTAGAAATTTAGATTTCCTCTTGCCCACAGAATGAAGAGGGTCTTTGATGACACCAGGAGAAAACGTCAGAGCCATTTGTGAAATATGGTCCTGAGTGGATCCCGTGGTGAAGAACAGAGGGTCAGCTCAGAGTGCCACATCCCTGGGTCTGTATCTCATGCTGGGAAGCAAAGAGGCAGGTTTGGGCATGGTCAAAGGGGCAAAGATACTCAAATGCCTGCCTTACTGCCTGATAACACTCTTTATCCGTACAATGTAACTTCTTGTTTTCTTCTTATTTTTGCATGTCACATTTGATATTGCTTCCCCTCAGAACTGGTGGGTGGTGTGCACTAGCCACGATGAATGCGGATCAAAAGAAATTCTTTCAAGCCTAATCAGTTTTACACCTTAATTCACCTGAAGTATGCTAAAACACAAATAAAACAAAATATAGCTGATAATTTCTGTTTGCCTGCTGTGCTTGTGTCGAGGAGATTTTTCTTGAAACACTTAAAAGTCTCCAAATTCAAGAAACCATGCTCACTTTGAAGCCTGACAAAACACATGAATTAGGACAATTGCTGCAATGACAGTAAGTGCATAAATTTTGAAGCACGTGGAGCATGTAAATCTTAAGGAAAGAATAATTAAAGACATGAAGCTATGTGGAAAGTAGGGTAAAATGCAATACAGATATACTAGGATAGATGGCATCAGGCTGTCTTGGCAGCTCTTTCTATTTTTCCAGAGAAAGGAAATTATATGGGTCTCATATGGCTTTCTGTAAACACTGTGTTAACTACTCATTTCTTTTGTGAAATGTGCTTGACATTTCTGTTCAAGTTGTTAAATTTTAGATGGATGGATGCTGTCAGGGTTTATTAATCACAAACTCTCCTAGTAGCCCTCCTATAGCCCAAAGGCACTATATAGGAAAGTGCTAACTAAGGTATAGAAGATGGGAATTTGTATGAGAATGGATAAGGAACTGGTGAAAAAGGAGGCAACAGTGGGCTGTGCTGCAAAGGAATGCATCAGGTCACAGAGCAGTGACCAAGATGTCTCCTTGAGCACCAGTCCTAGGACTGCTCATTTGAAGTTTTCGCTGATGACTGTGACTCAGTAAGTGCTTAAAAAGCAAAATTTCAGATTGCAATGGACTTGGGTGTTGTCAAAACAGAAGAGGGCCAGAATTTCATAAAGGAAGAACTAAACAATCTTTGCTACTGCTGAGTTAAAGCTGGCATGAAATCCAGAGCACAAAATGAAAGTGCAAGGTCTTGTACTCAGGGCCTAACAGATACAAATCCCCCTAGAAGCTCCGTGCTCCATTAGAAAGCAAAGACAAAATAGGACCTGAGAAGAAGAAGGAGCTGGATACATGAGTTGATCACCAGATAGGTATAGCTCACTCATTTTATATTGCCATGAAAAGGGCGAATGTAGTTCCAAACTGTACCAGGAGAAGCATTTTCAGCAGTGCTGGTACGAATGGCAGTGTGAGAGGGCCTGGTGAGACTCCTGGAAGACTGTACAGGCAGGATCACTGATTTTTCAAAAGGACTGGGAAAGAGAAAGGATACTGGGATAGCTGGGGAAGGGAAGGCTTAAAGGAGATCTGGTTTCTGTGTCTAAATTCATGTTGTAGAAACTTCACAGGTGAAGAGAGCGCTATTTAAAGCAAGAAGAAAGCTGGGACAAAAGCATAGATATGTACCCTCATCCTGAAGATACTTAAGAAAGAGCCTCTAGCTTTCGTGCTGGGTGTCTCTATGCCCCGTGTGCAAGGAGACCCCAAGAAAGCAGGTTCTCAGCTGTTTGATGCTTGGGCCAGGGGAGTCTAACCAGAGCAAACAGTGGCTTTTGAAGGAATGCTTACATCACCCTAGCCCCTTTAGCTGGCATTAATTGGTTAGGGTGGAAAAGAAGATTTAAACATTAGGCTTTTGAATTGCCTTAAAATAATTCTGATATTTGAAAATGCTACTGTCCTGGTTTGAGCAACACAGGATTAATTTCTCTTTCAGTAATTTTACTTTTCAGTAAGGTCTCATCTAATGCTAGGGAAAACTGCATTATCAGAAGACTCTAGTGTCTGAATTTGTGAAAATATCGACTTTCTAGACAGCTAAGGCATGTGTGTTTCAAGGTCTCAGTGTTTTTGAGCTCACCAGGTGCAGGCACAAGGAAGAGTGAGACCCGGGCACTTGACCCAAGCTGGCCAACAGAATTATTTCATACCATGAATGTCACATTCAATATAAATTAGAAAGTTTGCTGAGGAGTTTCTCCAATTCTGTGATAGCTGCGATCCTGAGAACTTCTTGCCCAGTGCTGGACCCCTGGGGCTCTTCCTTCCTCCCGAAGCCATAGCGCTCTCAGTGTAAGACATTTGCTGTCCGCTGCTGGGAGTGCACAGCTTCCCACTGGTATAATTGGCTGAGTATAATCCTCATATATTTTATATTGGTATCAGGATCAATATTGGTTCTTTAGTACTATCAATGTTAATTATTTAGTCTTATTCTATTAAATCTGTTTATATTTCAACCCTCAGGTTTCCTTGTTTTTTCCTATTCCCCTTTCTGGGTGGGGAGGGGTCACTGGGTGATAGAATAATTGTCTAAACGGCAATAAATTGTTGTGGGTTCTTCAGACCATAACAACTACCAATAATAGAGAGATGGCTGAATAGAACATAAAATTTTTGCATTGAATATAGATTTCCAGTCACAATAATATAATTTCTTTTTGAGACATGACTGCTAATTTTGATCACTGGACATACAGTTGCAATTATTTCTCTCCTTAAAGTAATGTAATAGCATTAGAATAATATTTTTTTGGCTAGTTATATAAGACTGAACAAAATTAAATGCCTGAATCTTATGTTAACACACCTTCAAACATACTCATGTTCTTGCAACAGATTATTGTCTTTTTCTGCCAGTTAAATTATGAGTTTTCTGAACCGTGTAAACTGTCATTGACTACTTGGAAGAAGAAAAATGATATGTTTTGCCAAAAGGACAGACAAATGGTGTCCCAGCGCCAAACCGTCCTGGAACTAAGTAAGGAACAAAGACATAGCCTTCCCTTCCTTACCCTTTCTAAGCATTTTTCTTTCTTGACTTTGAAGATTTGCTAGACTATGTAAATTGGTACATTTTGTGAAATTAAAAATAGCCTATCTTTGTGGCTTTGAAACTATCATTTGTATCTTGCTTATGGGTGGAGACAAATAGTGGAGGGGAGGAAAAAACTGTCCACAAAATTGTCAAATAATAGAGATTTCCTCAAACATAATTGCAATTGCCCTAGTTGATTAGTCATGGTATTTGCAGATGGGCTTACAACAGCACTCCGCAATCACTTGATAGAAATATTTCTGGCAGAGATGTCTTTGCTCTGTAGACAAACCAAACCTGCCTTCTGTTATACAGTAATTAGTTTTTTAAGTACTATTTGGGAAAAAATAATCTACCTTTGAATTCCAGTCACTAGAACTTTTTATATCCTTGTCTGCTGACCTCAGGAATTAATTATAAATGCCTTGTCATCTTGTCTGGATCAAGAAAAATCTAAAATTTTAAAATAAAACACGGAATGGTAGGCCCAGTAATGATCACAAGATTCATTATGTTCGTTCTTCATTACATGTTTTTTTTCTTAAAAATAACAAAAGAAACAGCCTAGTTTGCAAGAAATATACCTACAAAAAGCAAGAAATGATGTTATTGTGATTATATATCACTTCCCCACTGCTCCTTTCCTGTTATAGTTCATTTCTACCAGCTTATAGTGTTCCTGGTGATGCTGCTTCTCTCGATGCCTTTCTGCAGACCTGTGGAGGCTGTGCCCTCACCAAAGGGGCGCAGTCCCACATGACAGGGTCCATCAACAGTCCCAGAAGCAGCAAGCAACAAACCAGGGTCAAGGTCCAGCCCGGGTGTCTAGTGAGCAGCAAAAGGAGATGGGACCAGAGACAGGCACACCTAATGAGGTAGCTCAGGCAGGATGGGGTGCCCAGGTCTGAGCTGCACTGGAGATCATGATTGTGTGGGTTGGGGTCCCTGGTGGTGCTGGTCTGGGCAATTAAAGCCTGTTAGTGCCCTCAGGGCTCTCTCAGTTTTCTGCCTTTGGGTTTGTGGTGGTTTTTTGTTTGTTTGTTTGTTTACCCTTTCTCTTTTCCTTTATACTTAACCCTCTCCTTGATGCCTTAAAGTTCACTTTGATCTCATCCAGCAGTGTCAGCTAGCTTGTTTCCGTGTCTCACAAAATACCAGTCTGCTTGTTACACCCCAGCTGGGAATGTTGGAGGGAAATTAGCCATACAAAGACCATTGCTATAGCAGACTAGTGACTGAGGACAGAAAGGCCTGAAATCTTGCAAGCCAATGGATTGCAGTGACAATTTCCATGGATCTCATAAGTCAGTCACAGCCCCTGAGGGTCCTTTTAACTTCTGCAAAGCAGCAGCACTCCACTGACAAGCTGAAACCTCATATCTCAATCCCTCCTTGCTTCACAGGGGATGAAATCTTGATACTCAGGCCAGTCTGCTAGAGGAGGAAGGGGGGTGGATGAGAATAATTCCTCCCTGATCCTGGAAATAATAAACTAGGTGGGCCTGATGCTTAGCAAAGGAGCAGTCGGCCTGTCACAACTGCTGTTCTTCATTTGTGCCCTTCCTCAGCGTATGCCCAGAAACCCACCAGTAAGGCTGACATTATGATTTATCCACGATAAAATCAGTGATCAAAGTTGAGGGAGAACACTTTTATTTTACATGGGGAAAAATGGTTATGTGGCAAGAATCCTGCACACTGTCTCACTGGGAAAGGGGATTTGCATTGCCATATGAAATAGGAATGAGAGATTAATTAGAGCTTCAAGTGTTAATCATATCAGGGTTGGTAGTTCTCACGTAAGAGCTGCACAAGAATGATGTGCATATTTTCACCGGAGACCATACAGTAACTGAAATCTGTAAGCCACTGCTACTTCTTTCTTTCATAGATTGTCTGAAACATGCCCAACACATTGAAGTAAAAGAAGTAAAGGATAGTAAAGGATAGTAAAAGCACTGCAACAGGTTGCCCAGGGAAGTTGTGGAAGCTCCGCCCCTGGAGGTGTTCAAGGCCAGGCTGGATGGGGCTTTGAGCAACCTGGTCTAGTCCCTGCCTATGGAAGGGGGGTTGGAACCAGATGATCTGTAAGGTCCCTTCCAACCTAAACAATTCTATGATTCTATGATAATATTATGTATTACAAGCTTGATTTGAAACTAGTTGAAGAAATATCCTTTGGACTCCATTCCTTACCCTTGCTGCATCTTATAGTGTGGAAATGCGTAAACGTCCATAGTCATCTGTGGTACATTTAATCGTACCTCACTCAAAATTATGATAGTCCTATTCCTGTATATAATACATTAAGCTGGTACTCTGATAATAATTTCACTTCTCTTGTTCACTTCTTTTTGAAGTACTGCATCTCCACAGGTGTGCCATCTTGGTGAATATAAATATGCTGAATGCTTTTAGAGAAAGCTATCTATATTGAAATCCATTGTAGCACTGTTTATTAATATTGTAAAAATGGACAAACTACTCATAAATGATGTTTAGAGGATAAACCTGTGTTATTACAGTACTGGATGTTTCTGTACTGGTTGCTGTTTTTTTTTTTTTTGTAATTGATGCATTATACTTAAAAGGTACTATCTTGCTGAAACATTAATTAATTATTTGTTTCTTTTCATACCCTGGATTGCTGGGGAAGAAGGTAAAAGAAACTGGAAAGAAATGTTTGCGTAACTCCAATAGTGAAAATCAAGGATGTACATGGGATGAAGACGTGTAAGATTTCCAGGAGTTCTTTTGTCATGGCTCATGACACCATGAGCCATGTTTCAAAGGCAACTCTGGAAAGGCAAGACATTAATTCCGTAAAGACATGGGTGTTCTTCAAAAAGTGTGGAGTTTCTGACTGTGTCCTTTTTCACTTTGGAGTTCTTCATCTTTGGAGATGCCAGGTATCTCCCATGCAAAAAATAGAAAGGAACTTGTCTAGCCAGCATGGTCACTTGGGTTGCCCACAATACTTTTCTTTCCCAATATATAAGCTAACAAAATGTCAACTGATGGTGGCCCACAGATAGATGATAGTTGCAAGATACAAAGTGAAGTATTGAAGACCAGTCTAGGCACTCCCTGTTCGTGCATGCTTGGTTGGAACAGGACATTTTGCAAACACTACAGTGTGGCTGTAGCTTACAGTCTTTGAGTGTGTAACAACCTTAAGTTTGTCAGAGAGAATAAGACACTGGCTTGTAAACCATGAGCAATATGCAGCCTGCATATTAACAACCATTGAGATAGCTGGTGTCATTGTAACAGATGAGCAGAAAGAGACAATGCTACAACAGCACTTTTAGGGAGCAAATCTTGCTGAGTTGCCCTAACTGTGTACATGGAAAAAATCCAAAGATTCCTAAGCAAACAACAGAGAGAAATACAAGTCCTGTCTTCATTACTTTAAATGTAACCTATCTTTGTCCTGATGAGTAGTCAGGAATCCTAACTCATTATTATCCAGGAACAGTGTGGAGCAGGATGCATTTTAGTTAGTAGCCTCTGGTGCAAATGTGCCTGAAGTCAAAGCATACATATTTGGATTCACCAAACATCCCTCACATTAACCATTATAGCATGCAAAAAATGCATCTTTCCTGTCATAGTATACCACTATGATTAACCAGAAGGGGAATGTGGTCACAGTTGCCATGGTCATTATTCCCATAGTTATAATTGCTAACTGGTTACTGTAGTCTCTGGTTGTATTTGGGACAATTACAGATGGTATATATGAATAATCTATTGCTTGTTTTGGAGATGTGGCACCCTGTAGTGTAGTCTGAGACAACTTTAGCATCAACTAGTGTCGTGTTTCCACCAGTGTATAAAACACTGCGATCCCTCCTTCCCAGTTTCACTCAGTCTGTCAAAGATAGGTCTCATGGTGAAATCTCCTTGTAGTATCTGTAGCATTTTCAATTTGCAAGCCCATAAATATTTTCTTCTGGCACTGGAGAGTGGTTTGAAGTGGATTTAAGCCTGACAATATTTTTCTTTATTACTTTTCACAGACCCCTATTAGCTAATCCAGGAACAAGGCTGCTGATTTATAGAGCAATATACGCATCACTGGTCTGATTTCTTGGGTAGCCTGCATATCATTAGTTCAGCAAAATAAGAGTGGTATTTTAGGGATTAGAAGTGCCAAGAAGCATTGTTTCTCATTAAAAATCTAACCTGACGAGCAAGTTGAATTAGTGAGGTGCCATGGTAGTAGGGTTATGTCATGCTCAGGGTTAGATATGTTTCTCAAAAGAGGTTTTAATCTTTTATTTTTATGGTTAACTGTTACATTAGAGCAACCACAGAACTACAAGACAAGAGTTGGCTCATACATGGGAGTCTTGAAGACTGGCTCAAGCAGGTTTGATGGTCTAACTGTAGGTTTGCTATCATTGTGACAGTTTCTGCCATCATGTCATGCTCCGTTTTATGCATTCCCTGTTTAAACAATGAATAAACAGCAGAGTGTTACTCATCACAATCAAATACATTTTCTAGAGTCGTATGGGTTATATTTGAGACTACAGATGTGACCATATATGATTTCTGTATTTTTTGAAGAGGTTTAATTTGATTATTTTAATTAATTTGACTGTCATTTTATTTTTCTGAATAGAAATCCTGTACTTGATCTTTATTAGTCATGACATCTAACATTCTTCAAATGTACAAATCAGAAGCTTATTTTTTTCTTTTTTATTGATTAGCATTATAGCCGTCAGTCCTGCCCTGAATTTGATGCAAGCATTAGGATAGTGTCATTTCTTAAAGAGATATAAAAAACCACCCCACCCCTCAGTTATTATTTTTAACTTTTCAACTCATGATATAAGCTTTCTTGAGAAAGCTATTTGGCCTAAGAAACATTTTCTTACTTATCTTAATTTGTCCTATCTCATATTCTTAGTTTTATAACTGATTTCTTTATAATTTTGTGTATTTTAAACAGTGACCAATTTGGCATGGTGGCTTATTTAAATACATGTATATGCATACATACTTTGATTTCTCCATATATCAATATATCTGTGTATCTATGTCTTTCTATATGATATCTGTTGAAGGTTTTGATCTCTTTATGCAATTGATTCAGAATACTCCCCCATTTACTTGTTTATTTATGTTTCTTAGACTATACACAGTGTTTAAGTAAGTTTGTCTAAAATTTCACTCTTGCCCGCTCGAGTAGGAACAGGAGGTGACTGCAAGACTGGTTTCATTGCCAGTCTAAACAGCAAGTAGCTATAATTAGTTTTTAAGCCCATGTTTACTGTTTCTTTCCATGAGTCACATCCTTGATCATGTAAAAACTTGTTACTGAATTTCATGGGTAGATTGGGAAAATCTTAATTCATGTCTATATTCTCTATGTATTGGGGTGTGATCAGAAGTTACAAAACTCCATGCATGTTTAATTTTTGAAAGATAGCCTAAAGAAATTTGGAGGAGTTCAGTCTTTTTATCCCCAGTTGACATTTGGTGGTAGAATATGTTTCTGTCATGCAGAGAATAGAAATAGTACAAAAGAAGTTTTGCTACAGAGCATTTTCTCTGTTTTAATGGCATTTTGTCCATTGTATTGTTTTTGTTTGTCAGATCTTCACCATATGCAGAATAAGTATTACCTGTGCTAGTTATTTTTGAAACTTTCAACTTGAGATTCAGCGATAGGTATTGATGCGCAGGATTAGCTGGCTCTTTGAGGAGCTGAGGAATTCTAACCAGGTACATTTGTAATTTCTGGAAGGATATATGGTTTCTCATTGAAGTGTCTTCTGTATTAAGATACTTATAACCTTCTTACACACTGCTCCTTTTTCTGGCTGTATCTGACTTAATATTTCAGGCATTCTTGTGGATGATGTAGGACTAACAATGATGGGATTTGCTCAAGTTAACCAACAAGCCCATAAGAGAGAGGAAAACCGTCCCCAGGATTCCGTGCATAGAGTCCAAATAACAAGATTGCACAGCCTACTTTAAATTTCTACCTGTTACTATAAGACAGTGTTTTAAACACTGAATCAAACCAAATTCTTTTTCAGGAATAATTGGCACTGATTTTAGCACAGATTCTGAGGTAGCTTCTGTAGATCCAGTATTATGTGTTTATACTTGAGTTCTTGTGAATTAAGGGGTTGTTCTGTAAAATTAACAACTCAAACACTCAAGATGCCAAGATAGTTCGCCCTGCGTAACTGAAGTGGTTGCCAGTGTAATGGTAAAGAATGACTCCTGAATGTTTAAATTTTGAAAAACACACTAAAATGCAGGCTGTTGGCTGTCTGCTTAAGCGTTGCCTTATTTCTTCTGTTGTCTTAGGGCTAAGTTTCCTAGGAGAGAAAGTGAACAATAATCCCATACAGCTGTCAGCCCTGTTTCAGGGCTTGTCACTATTGTACCAAGCAGCAGCAACCATTGTGCCCAAAGCTCCTTGGACTAGGCTGAATTAGAAGAGTCCTACTGCAGCGGGGGGAGCTCAGACCATTTTTCAGGAACTGCTGGCACAGTGTTGCCACCAATGTGTGTGACGTACCTGCACTTCTCTGAGCTGCTTATTGCCAGTGTTGCAGTATATCTGGGGGAAATATTCCTCTGTGTTCTCCAGGCACATAACCAAAATGGGAATTTTCCCAGGGGTGCTTCTTAAATGGTGAGTCCTGATCCTCTGAGGCTCACAGAGGGACTGACAGAGGCCTGTAAAGTTTCAAAAGGCTGTAAAAAGACAGACACATAATTTTAAAAAATTGCAGTCAGTGTTCAAGGGTCTCACAAAGACAAAGGATCAATGACAATTTTAATTATTCTCTCAGAAACCTTGAGTAACTTAACAGTGCATTGTTCCTTCTTGTATTTTTTCACTACACGTTTTTGGGAAGCTTTGAATTCTGCTCTTAACCACATACTTCATGCAGTGCTGACACTAATACAATTACCATTTTGAACATAGGCACACGATGCAGTGAGATGGCTTTTCAGCAGTTGCTAAATGCCCTCAGCAGACAGCAACACCCCTTGATCAGTTTACTAGCCAAGCCACAGCTATATGTGATAAAGCTGTGGGACACATATTGCAGTTCAATCTTGGTACAGAGGCAGTTGTAGCCAAGGAATGCAAACGCTGAATGGGAGGGCTGGATTTCAGGCCTTGCAGGAGCAGTGTTGTATCTGCATGTAATTGGTTTCATCTCAGGAGATGAGGAGATGAGACCACCTCACCAGGGCAGTCTGCATGCAAGTATTCAAGTATTTCAGATGTTCTTCCAGTTTATCACATCATCTGCATAGTCAAGGTCTGTGAAAGTCATCTTGCCAATTACTCTTCCTGAGCTTGGGTCGCCTACCCAAGGTGGGTCACCACCTGCCTCTGGCATGGCACAATAACAAAGAAGGATGTAGGAGAAGGCTTCAGCTGCTCGCGGTTCTCTTCCCTTCATCCACCTCTCTATTTTTGCCCTGTGGGACAAGATAATGACATTTAGCAAGAAACCTGCCTTCAGTGCCTTACAGCAGCATGTGTGAGCTCTCCACAAAGATTACGCATGTGGCTTTTGAAACATGCTCTGTCTGTGTCATATTGAGGCCACAGCATATGCTCATTCCCTTTCTGCTAAAGTGAAAGTAAGTAAATGGCCACACAAATACAAGAACTGCAATGCTGAGAAATCAACCCATGGCACACAAGAATAATTTAAGCAGAGGTATTGTCTCAAGAGTGATTATTATTCAGGCCATTTACAAGAAATCTGCTACAAGTGCAGCATGTAAGTTATTTTCATTCATAGGAACGGCAGGCTGAGCTTTTAGAAAATAGCTCTGAACTAGACTGCATTGTCATTCTGCGGAAAAAGCAGCTGGTGGATCTCAAATTTGGTATTTTAGTTTCCCACAACTTCAGCTTTTATGAGTCTTCCTGGTACTAATACATGCAATTCTGTGTTTCATAGCTGTGCTGGAAATAGCGAGGGAAGTGACATCCAGGAGACACTGGTTCATTGCCTTGTGAGGAAATAATTTAAAAGGAGTCTAACAAGGGATTAGCTTTCACACTGCTCACATTATCTGAACGAAAATCC
Source organism: Ibidorhyncha struthersii (assembly GCA_013398815.1). NCBI lineage: Eukaryota > Metazoa > Chordata > Aves > Charadriiformes > Charadriidae > Ibidorhyncha > Ibidorhyncha struthersii. The sequence goes on along the minus strand of VZSZ01005875.1, from coordinate 76,872 downwards.
CTTTAACTGATGAAATATTTGAATAAAACTCATTGCTGGCAAGGCTAATAGTAATTTGAAAATCCTGGCTGCCAAATGGGGATCTACAAGAGGAGGAATACTCGGCAGAAAATTTTGGTGTGTTTTCAGAATGAGATTACACTACAACAATATCCGTCATCCAGAAGTTTTCTAGCCAAATCCACCCACAGTCCTATGACAGGACAGGGACTAGATTTCAAAGGCTATGGAGAAACTCTGCCTAGCCTGGGCTTGAAAACACACTGTAAGTCATGTAAAAGGAAAGACTCAAATCGTAGTAATAACTTCTACTACTCTGAAATGATTGAGAACAGATAGAGATTATCTTTCCCTATTAAGAAGCAAGTAAATCTCACCATTTGATATATTGCTGTTATCAGATTCAAAGAGACAATTATGAACTAAAATACTGTCCTTGAATAAATTAAAATCCTGGGCAGTTTTACAGCATTTCAGCTGAGTGTTGCAGTGCAACAAACCCTGAGTGTTGTTGATTCCAAAAGAAGAACTGGGGCATTATAGAAAAAAAAATTAAACTATCAACCAAACCCAAGAAAATAATAAGGACAAATCCATCCTCCATAACTCTGAAAAATCAGTTCATGCAAATGTCTAACCTTATGTGAAAGGGACACTTATTACTGTCCTGTAAATGGTGCTGTTTTAAGAAATGGCTAATCAATAGCTGTACTCTACTTTCCAGAACACGAAGCCAGAATGGGTTCCAGATGGGCCGGGGGTAGGCGGTCTGGAAAAATAAGAGGCAACTTGAATTGCAGTTTGGAGGAACTAGTGGTGTTTGTTAACTGCATTAAATGCCGCAAATGTTTGTTTATTGGTAAAGAACGATGTAGAAAGATTTGTTCGGATGGCACTTCTCTTTTTCTGAAGGCACTTCTCTGAACAAGCTTTTTAAGAAAAGAATACCACATACTTTACCTCTCTTGTCAAAGTTCAGAAAAACATGGCCCTTTTTAACTTTCTGTTTTCCACTAAGGTTAAAATGGTACCTCTGCTAAGTGATCTACTTCTTTCTGCGCAAAATCTCCATTTCACCAAAGTTCAAACCTGCCAAGAATAGGAGGATTTCAGTATTTATCGAACGAAAAAATAAACTATAATGCAGACACATTCATGGGGGAGTTCAGCTTTAAAATGTGAAGGTCATGTTACTCTAACTTCTGCCTTCACTTTGACGTCTTTTGGTAGCAGAAATTGATATTTGTGTACATACATGAGCCAAAAATGCCCATTCAAGTTTTTTTTTCTTGCTGTGTTCATTAAAACTAATAAGGATTTGGCAATATGATGTTTCTAGCTGGCTTTTTAATAGAGCATTATAAGAGTCACCAAAGCTCAGCTATTCCATCTGAAAATCTTTGCTGTTATTTCAGCAGGCTCCAGTAAAGCAGGTAACACATTGCATCCTGCTGCTGCCAGGGCAAGCCCATCTCCCGCCAGGAGTCCCGGAGGTTCAGAAGTAGCTCAGGCATGTTATAAATCACCTGACACCTAGTAGAATAATTTAACATCAGGTTCTACCATTTACATTTTCCAATTACTATAACTATCATTTGGTGTCTCTTAAAAGTTGTACTGATTTGTCAGGAACTCAGTAAGAAGTCTGTACCTGCAACTGTCTGGGCAAAGGAACAATCTCCCTCCAGTGTTACATCCCTGGCCTCTGCAGATCAACTGACTGCTGCCATTTGAGTTAGTCATTGTGATGCTAATCTGTATCTTCTTGACCATCTTCCCCAACTAGTGCATTCTCTGTTTCTGCTTCATTTTGCATTAGTTTTAGATTTGTTTTTCACTTTTTCAATCATCAGTCATTAACTGCAAATTTTGTCTCATGCTTGAGCCATTATTTGTTGTTTGGGGTTGTTGGGGAGTAGGCAGAAGACTTCTGATACACTGACTTCTTATTCCCATCTCCTCTTTGGTGAAGTAATTGAATTCTTTGGTTTACTTCCCACACCTCAGTCAGTGACTTAAATTGTGGCAACTTTCCACAGCTACATCCTGATTGCAAATGTACATTTACTTCACGTTTTGTCCTCATAAAGAAGGTTTTTCAATATTCAACCTTTATTTAATAGCAACCCAAATTTCTTTTTCAAATGCACTGCAGCTTCCGTTTAATCATTTTGACAGAATTATGGTTAAGGTTTGGTTCTACTCCAAACAAAAACAGATTCCTCAAGTTCTATTCTCCCACTGGTCTGACTCATTGAATGCAACTGGTTGTTATTTACAGCTGGCTGACAGCTGTAATACATTTGCAGCCTTCACTATGGCAGTCTATCACTGGCAGGAAGCTTTTAGCAAATATCCTCGTTGGAGCCATAACAAAATCATTTCGCAATTCTGTTAATAGTGCACTGCGCCTCACATCGCAGATCTGTTAGGTCCTGTGTTGCTGGGAACTCCTTTGCAATGCTGTGGTAGCATGGCAGAGCAGCATCCATCAGAGTAGCAGCACAGCAATAAAACCAGAAGAAAGATGTGAAGACAGGGAACAAAAAGGATGGCTTCGGACTTCCACTGTCCTCCAAAGAGCCTGCAGTGGAAGTAGGACACAGCAGCGCAGTGGCAGAGGTGCAGGCAGAAAGCATCCTTGTGGCCCACTACCACTCTGCACCATTTCTCCTGCTTTTTTTCAACAGGATGCGAGCTGGGACACATTTTAAAATTGTATTTTCTTTATTCCAAATATAAGGTGAAACTCAGAAGGAGTTTGGCTCTGTATTGACTGGATATGACCTTTATCCTTTCAAATATTGTTTTCCTCTTGATTAACATGCCATTTATAATGTATTAGTGTATTCTTCTTATGGACTACTGGAACTTAGGTTCTTTTTTCTTCAATATGAAGCATATGAAAGGATTTTGTCTTATTTAACTGTCTCTTTTCCACAAACTTTTTTCTTTCACCCAAAGGAAAAAGGTTAAACATGATGAAAGTACTTGAATAGTGATGTTTCTTAGACTGTTTCTGTTCTGAGTTAGTTTGTTCATTGTTAGAAATATGTCACAACTGGCATTTAAATTTAACACACTGGCTCTTTTCTTTTCTTTTGTCCACTCTTTCTTTTATATACCTCTGATTGAAGCACATGCTCTACTGTTTCATTTATATGCTAAGTTCAGGTTGTAGTTCCATCTAAAATAAGAAGCAATGGGAAATTTTAGCTTGGTTTATATTTTTGTATGGTTGTAGTTAACTCGAGCTGTAAGAACTGTCCCTTAATTTAGATGTAACAATTTTTTTGCCTACATTCTCATTAGCTATTATTTGTGTTGTGTTTTAACATTGTGAGCTTGGAGAGTAGCATGATTTCATTAGATATCTGAATTCCTTTTCCAGTGCTATTACTAAGTAGCTATATTATTTAATGCTTATATGTACTTCTTTTAAAGAGGTGACGTGATAAGTATTAAAATCATGACTGCTTACTGCAATTAACGCAGTAATGAGTATAACAACAATTACTGTACAGAAGGCAGGAGAAGAATTCTTAATGCTTTCTCACAATTAGTGAAGTGTGCTAAGCTGTATGAAGCACTGACAATTGCTAAATATACCTTAAGGACTGCTGGGTGTCAGGCGCAGTCCTCAGTGTATTACACTAGCCCAGAGAGTTTCAGCTAATCATCAGAAGAAATGTCTTTCTTGACCCATGTGACCCTAGATCTCAAACTGGCCTGAGCAACTTTTGTGAAAGAACTTCCTATTACAATTTGAATATCCCCAAATGGTCTGTTGGGAAAAAATGTCCTCATTGAAAATTCCAGTTTCCTACTTTTATGGAATATAACCACTGCAGGGCTGAAGTTGTGTAATATTATCCAAAGGCTGACATCCATTTCATTTGATTTAGGTTAAGATAAGCGGAGTGGAAAGTATTTATTTACAACATCTTAAAGAGCCAGGGCAGTTCCATAGTTACAAGTGTTTGTAAAAGGCATCAGTGAAAAAATGAGAGAAAACTGTGCTTTAATCTTTTTATACAAAAAATTAAGTCGAAAGTCTGCCTGCAATCAGCCAACCTATTGCAGGCTCTTTGCTGGCCCACACAGTCTCTCTTCATCCAGACTTTATGTCAACAGTTACATTTATCAGAACAAATCTCCTTCATTGGTCTCTTTCTTGAAGTTCTGCTTATTCATCTCTAACATACTTGGAGATTGCTCCAACACTCCTCCCCTAAAACTAAGGACTGTCTCATCTCTTTCAACAAACAGAGGTCATTTTAGCAGGTATATCCTGCACCTGATTGACCTATCATGCTGCTTAATAAAGGAGTAAACTTTCCCCAACTTGTACTCCAGTGCAAAGTGTGTGTGTACCTCATGAGCTATAAAGTTTGGTATTTGACAAGCATTCTTAATACAAACATACAAATGAGATTCATCTGTGCAGGGCATCACTGGCTTTTAGCTGAGAACAGACAGTATGGGAGTTACTTACTGTAGGGTGATATTAGCATTGTGATGACTGAACTCCAGATCCTATCTTTGAAAGGTGAGGTAATAATGGTATAACTTCAAATGAAGCAAGCTTCTAGGTGTACATCAGGCATAGTGCCAGAAACAACCTTAAGAAAATAACAAGGGAAATAATGATGGGTGCTGCAGAGGCAGGTGTGCAGGAAATTTCCAGGAGCTGAGCTACTAAAGCTCTCAAAGAGAGTCATGGTTCAAGGAATTGCCTGAATATTTTGCTCTACTGTCAGAATAGTCATACAGGAAGAAATAAGGTTCACTTTACTTTTTATCTGGAAAACTTTTCCATAACAGGTATGAAGCTTTTTACGCAGGCAACAAAACCCACTTCACTCAGCAATGGGATGCGCTATCTGTGGCATATTCCTTCTGTAAAGGAATACAGTGACAGTTTCACAGCTCAGCACAGTCATTCATTGGTGAATATTGTACATTAGATAGGTAGAATCCAGTTATCTACTCTGGATTTTTTTTTTTGTGTCCAAGTGTCAGTTTTTTAAACGCTATGAAAAAAATAGTTAGATTTATTAAGCCATTTGTTCATTTTTGTCTCTCTCCTCTAACAGGTATTTTCACAGTTCACTTTGCCATCTTGTAATTTTAATTTCACTGTTAAACATTTCCAGTGCATGCACACCATCGTGACTGTCTCACCCTATTTTACACTGGTTTGGTAATAAATCACTGTGGTAATAAAACACACTGTCCTGTGGGAAAGTTGGAGCAGAAAACAGAAAGACACAAACTGCTCTTCAAAATATTTACTGAACCCGATTATATGATAAAAGAAAACTCTTTATGTATAACTGCTGAATCACAGGAGCAAAATGTGGGCGGTGGCAAATCAGAAAGTGCTCCTTCTTTACTAAATCTGAGGGAGGTGAGAGCTGTGGTACAGCAGTGATGTTACTCAGACACAGTCTCTGTAACTGGAAGAGAGGATGCTGGAGCATTTTCTTTATTTCTGCTCTTCCTTTGCTCCCTGGTAGGGACTGTGACTGTTATTTACACTACCCTGTTATCTTCTTTGTGTTTTCACTATATATGGGATGTTTTACATATCTTAGGTACCTCTGTTCTCTTTGTGATGCCCCCAAACCAGCTCTGCCCAGGTCCCAAGGCTGTCTTCCCGCACTGATGAGTCATTGACCTTCTGTGGTTTGTGTTTACACCCCAGTGTGGAGCCGGGCCTCTGCTGTTATCCTCCACCTGCGCTCCCGGGGGCCTTGGCCATGCTACTGTGAAATCCAGCAAGCTTATGGCACACAGTGCCAGATCTTCAAAGGGGAGTAGCATCCCAAAGCTCAATATTAGCATAATAAGCCCCATTGCCTTAGCTCCCTGCACAGTCAGTGTAGAGAGATAAGCTCTCCAGAGAGAAATTCAAAGTGGTGAAATTGGAGTTTCACTCCCTTCTGAAGCTCCTTCTCAAGGACCCCAGCTCTGACTGTTGACGCTAGAAGAAGCCCAAGATGTTCAGTCTCAGTAGGGTATAGCAGCCTTTGACTATGCTGCCCACCATCCATCATCCCCCACCTATTGCCTCCACAGCCTGGCTAAGGAAGCATAATTGGCCTGAAGAGCAATCAGTGGGGGATTGCTGTGCCACACTGACAGGCCGTGCTAACAGTAAATCCTCCCATAAACTAGTTCAGCCAAGGAACTGAATTCAGTTGTTGAAAATTCAGAAAGGAACAATAACATTGGAAGGATACACTTTAATCTCAATAAAATCAAAGGAGTGATTTTGTCCATCTGGTAAAGTTATAGTAGCACTACACTGTAAGTCAGCTTTGAGAACCCTTAAAGGACAGAGAGGTTTGTCTTAATTATTCTCACTCATCAGTCATTCTGCTGCTACATCTGAAAAGATTTTTTGGACAGACCTTCTCACTAAGCTCTTCTCACTTCATTCATATCTTAACTTTCCTAAAGAGTACTTACACCACTGGCATTCATTCCTGTGATGAACTTCTTGTCTCTGACTCTAAGCTTCCAATTTTTTTAATATCCAAAGTCCACAATGAAATTGTCTCAAGCTTTGGATGAGTTCTTGTGGATTATAAAATGGTTTTATGGAGGAATAATATAAAAAGATATGTCAGATATTCATATTATATAAAATTTGTAAAGTAATGATGCTATTTGGTGAATATCTGAGCCAAATATCAATGGGTAAATTAAATTCCCACATGCTAAACAACTCCGAATACCTTTGGACTTTTAGGTTACAATCTTGTTATATCACTTTTTAACTTATTCCTTCTGCTCATGTCATAGCAAACCTGTTCTTATGCAAGACATGCTGGTTTTGATGGTAAAACCACCATGAATAGCTTATTATTTAATTATAGTTTACTGATCCCTAGCAAGAGCTCCTTGTTGCTCCTGCCCTTTATTTTTGACAGGGTCAAAGGTCATTGTATTGTGCATCAACCTGATGCACAATACAAATTAATTTTTTTAAAGCTACAAGCGCATAACTGCAGCAGCCCAAGAGTATGAAAATGGCACGTTAGGCCAAAGGTCCTTCTAACCCAGCAACCTGTGGCAACCAAGAGCAGATGCCTAGTGCAGAGTACAAAAAACAGTAATCCTGTAGTGATATTTTCTGAGAGTGATGTCCCTCTACTTAGCCCTCCATGGATATTTCTTCTTGCATTTGCTCAATCACTTACTGCACCCATATACACCTTTACAATGAACAACATTATCACTAGAATTTTTGTAGTTTGTTTACTCATGTGGAAGATCACTTCCTGTTGTTTGCCTTGCATCTGCTGCCTGCTTGCTTTATTTCAGAGTAATATCCCTGTCTCCTGTAAAAAACAATTGTCCTGTATTTATTCTCTGTGTTGCTAATGGCTGCAGAGCTCTCTATTGTATTCCTTCCTCAGCAGTTTCTTTCTCATGTTAGCACGTGTTCTTCACAGAGTTGGTCCAGACCTTGATCATCCCCGTTGCCTTTCTCTGAACCCATTCTAGTCCCTAGGATGGGAGAATCATAACATCCCAGAATACCCAAGATGCAGGCCATGGGTTTCACATAGAGAAAAAAATAATGTTTCCTTGTTCTGTTCTCTATTCCTGTCTTTGTCATTTCTAGCATTTGATTTGTTTGTCTGACCCAAGCACTTGAGCACTTAGTTGACACTTTCATAAAATTCTTGATTCTAATAAAAGACTTTTTCCCTGAACGGCAGTAGCAGTCAGCGAGGCCATTATTTTATATATAAAGTTTTCCTGTGAGAATCATCTGATCTTTAATACTGTTCTCACTTTTGGTTTTGTTCCCAGTACTCCTGGCCTTTGTTACCAATAACCCAGTGATGAGTTTGAAAATCTTGTTTTGCTTCAGATCATTTTCAGCTGCTGTCTGCTTTGCATGTTGGAAGTACGGATCCAATTATTTGATGTAAATCAAAGCTTCCAGGCTACTACTCAATTTACATTCTGCTTCAAAGCCATGCCTAATTTGAACAGAAAAGGTTAATATCCTCTCTTTTTATTCAGAGACATATATTTTAATTCAACAAGGTTTTCATCACACAAGACAGTCCAAATATTTCTACCTCAGACCACAGGCAGTTCTTTTTTAAAAATAAAATGTCCTAATACTTTTTCTCACACAGACATTTTCATCAGAATTTTTTTTTTTTTGCTGTTAAGTTACTCCTGATCAGATCTATCACCCTTTATTCTGATCCCACTTCATTCTGGAAGTCCTTCATAACTATCCACTTTTCCTTCAGTAGCATGTATATTCCATGTGGAATGTGCTAGGTATGAAATTTCCTGAATTTCTGGATTCTTGTTTTTTATAAAACTTATGTTGTCGTCTGACAAACTGCATTTGGTCATGCTGCATTATTTTTTGAGATTCAAGTGTCTTCCTATGAAGCAATTCAGAACATTCTATGCTGTCACTAATTCTCCTGCCATTACCTATCATCTGGTGCGTTTCAATCTCTCAAGGATAGAGATGCTCTTTTTCTGTTGTGACTGACACTCTACTGTGTCAGTGCCATAGAGCTGGAAACTGCAGTAAATGTGTTTTCCCTGTTTGCCCTCTCTTCTTGCACCACACATTGTGTTCTGACCAAAATTCATCATTAACTGCTTGCTTATTGTACTAAACATTCATTAAAGAAACCTTTTTGGGGAAAAAGGTTATCAGCAATGTCAAAGACACAACACATGATGTTTGGATAGGGAGAAGAGAGGAAAAAATGAAATATTTCTTGTCCTGGTGGTGGTGGATAATCACTGAAACATTATATCTGATGCAGGTTGTATCTGCAATTATATGCTAAATAAAAAGATGTAGCAAAAAGGCTTTTTACTTGATGTAAATTTCTTTACGAATATATATGATTTCTCCACTTGCAAAAACATATTTAGTAATTGATACTGAAATAATTAATATCTCCTTTTGTATTGACAGATGTGGCATTTGCAGTAGAAGAATTTTTGTGTATATGCACTGCGAGGAGACACTGGAGTCCTTAATAATTTTTGGTTTTACTCATGACCGATAGTTTAAATTGAAGATAATGCTGGGGTTATGAATAGACCATTAAACACACTTACTAGTTGCAAATGTTGATGATAAGACTCCTAGAGCTGAGTATCAACCACATGATAGAACCACATGAAGATTCTGTAGTGACCCTCAGAGGAATTTACCATCTTGAGTTTTGTGTTACCTTGCTGGACTAAGAGCTGATGTAAATGGCCGCTGCTCTGGAGACAACAAAGCTGTGATGGTTATCACAGGGAGGCTCTCATCTGAATTCTCATCTAGGTTTATGAATGCAAGAAAATTATAGTTTCTTTTAGAAACGGTGTACAAATGTATTAACTTGACTTTTCATTCTTTGTTCTTTTGTGTTTCAGAACTGGTGTGCACACCATGCCATGCCTACGTCATATTCAGCTTTGTTTTGCTCATAAGCTTGCTGTTTGCTGTGCTTATCCTGCAGTTTTATGTCTCTTCCTCTGCCTAGGGAGGCATAGACTCACCCTGTGAACAGAAACATTAAAACTGATGTGGCCACTAGCACAGTGAACATTGGTGATGTCTTTTATAAGTCACTTTGTTTTACATAACCTATGCAAGAATTCAACTGACTAACCACTTTTAAGAAAGACGTGCGTATGTCGGGGTAGTAAGAAAAAACTCAGACAGTTCAATTCCTTCTGGCTTCAAACCTAGAAGCATGTGTGAGGGGAAAGTGCAACACAAAGACATTGGGCTGTTGGGCAGAGAGAAGCAGCTGGAGGCAAAGATTTCCCTAGATGGTTTGAGAGGACCACAAAGTTTTACTGACAGGGTAAAACTCCCTTCAACCTTACAGGTCTTTGCACTGTACTCTACAACGATGTGTGCATGCATCCATTTTGCCAACGTCAAAAATAATAAAAAACAAAGATAGGGAACAGAAATAGCATTCTTAAGTTAATTCTGAAATGTTCAGTTTGTAGTAGGTGGTATCAGGAGAAATTAAGATCAGATAACTAAGGTAATTAAATGACGTTTGTGCAGCAGGTTGTTTCAGGTCTGCCTCTTTAAAATCTGCCTTTAGTAGTGTGCTGTTTCATCAGTGGTCTATCCAGTATAATGAGACTAAATGAGAATTTTGACCTGTTTCATCACTTCTGTAAACAAGCAAATTCAATGAGTTTCAACTTGTACATTGGCATAATTATCTAGCTCATCTGGAGCTTGACCAAAGCCCAGTGAAAATCAATAGCAAGACTTTTTTGAGCTTTAGTGGATTTTGAATCATGCCTTTGGAACTTGGAATAAGGTGACAGAGAGGAAGGAATCCACCTTTGAGCATAAAAAGAACAGATCATACTTTTGTATTGTGTTTTGATCAATTAATGACTGACTTAAGTGCAGAATTGAAAAGAGACCTCATGATGTTTCTAATTGCGTTATGAAGTTCCTTGATAGACATCTGTTATAAAGAAAATAGGAATAGAAATGAAATAAATTTAATATTGGTAAAATTGGTATTACAGTTTGAGAAACCTACAACAATTTATTGTCACTTAGACAATTATTCTATCACCCAATGACCCCTCCCCACCCAGAAAAGGGAATCAGAAAAAACAAGGAAACCTGAGGGCTGAAATATAAACAGATTTAATAGAATAAGACTAAATAATTAACACTGATAATACTAAAGAAGCAATATTGATCCTGATACCAATAAAAACTATGCAAAGATTATACTCAATTATATCAACAGCCAGCTGTGCACTCCCAGCAGTGGACAGTAAATGTCGGACACTACGAGCGCTATAGCTTCGGGAGGAAGGGAAAGGCTCAGGGGTCCGGCACTGGGGCAAGAAGTTCTCTGGATTGCCGCCACCAAGGAAGAGAGAGCACTTTGCAGCAAACTTTCTAATTTATATTGAATGTGACATTCATGGTATGAAATAGTCCTGTTGGCCAGCTCGGGTCAAGTGCTCAGCTCTCGCTCCTTCTCATCCCTACACCTGGTGAGCTCGCAAACACTGAGACCTTGAAAACCACACACCATAGCTGGCTACAAAGTAAATTTTTTTCACAAATTCAGACACTAGAGTCTTGTAAAAGTGCAGTCTTCCCAAGTATTAGAAGGTAAATTAGTCCTGTGTGGCTCAAACCAGGACAATTGGGTGACCCAGAATATAAAAGAGGGAACCATTTACATTTCTTAATTTTAGTTCTGAAGAAATATAGTTAAAGGTACTAGCAAACAATATAGCATTTTAAGTTATAAGTCAGAGATGGGTGCTAGGTAAGGGCTTTAAAGTTCTGTTGGTAGCTAAAGAGGCAGATGGGGTCTTGGGGTCAAATATATAAGCACTGAAGGATCTTAAGTAAACTATTTTTGGAGCTCTTAATAGCCAAAAATAGTAATAATTTAAATAAATTGGTGGTTGTTGAATATTGCTGTACAGTTTTAGGGTTTTTCTTAGGCAAGACTCCCAGTAATAACATGAAACCAGAGTAGTGCTGTGCTTCTGGAGTAAAACCACTGTTTAAAGTTACATGTCTAAACACAAGATCTTATGCAGAACAACAGTTCACTTCAAGGACTAAATGAAATAATTAATCAATTTTAACTCAGGGCCATGTTTTAGTAATATCAGTGCAGAATAAAATATACTACAATAAAGTGACAGCATAAAGAGTGTCTCCATTGGAATCTCCCACTGGAATCTCATTGTTGTTCATTCCCTTTATGTTGAACGGTTTCCAGGAATGGAGATGGAAGACTATATTATTCTTGAAAAAAATACCTTTTTGCAGCTGCTAGGCAATGTATTCTAGTCTTGGAATTCAAATTTGACTAAAGATTTCCCTGTTGCAAACCTCATTACTTTATGACATTATTTACTGCAACTAAAAATACCACTAAGGGTGCCTGTTGAGACATCAAATTGACTTCAAAAGGCCAAATAAGCTCATTAGGTGTATTCAAAAGATTAGCTGCATCCATTATCTGTTCAAAGTAAATTAACTGACTTTTGTTTAAAACCGGAAATCCTTTCTACAACTGTGCACATTTTTTTCAGTGATGATTACAAGACTAAACATATGTAAAAAAGTAATCATAGTTTAGAATACATTTATATCTAGGTCTCTCCCCATCAAAAGCTGCTCAAATCTATTTTGTTTCAATGTAGCTTGTAAAAGCTGAAAAAAAAGTGAGGTGTATCAGTCCTCAAACAGGAGTCTACAGGTATCTAATATTCTGCCAGCACGGTTCTCTCCCCATTTGAGTTGCTCTCTGAACTGTCCAGACTGATGCCATCAAACCAGACTTAAGCAGCTAAATGTTGAAGTCTAAGAGACTTCCTCAATTACTCATCCAAGCTCTTGCATGGCACCAGTTATGTTTGGCCTTTTGAGCTTGTCTATGGAACTAGGGAGGTTTAAAGCTCCAAAGGGGAGGGGAGAGTAAATTTAAGTATGTGGGGCTGAAAGTGGTTATACTAAAAAAGCTTATTTTTTAGCCATATCTTAAGTAATTTATTGTTTACCACCTTTCTCTTCCAGGCACATTTAAAATAAAAATACCTATAATTGTAGTGTACAGGGAACAAGTGTGATAGTATTTATCAGATCTAATTTCTGATAAACAGCAGAGAAGATAACCCAGAAATTACAGTATTTGGTATGTTGTATTTGATGCTTAAGAAACTGTTTTTCAGATTTGTGAATATCCAAGATTTTTGAGGCTCTATTTTGGAGCTGTTTGGTAATGTGATGCAATGTTTCCTCTTGCTGCACTTGGGACCGTGTCTGAAGATCAAGGAATTTGCTAGATTTATTTTGTGACTGCGCAAATGTGAAATGTTATGTTTTTGTTCCTTAATAATAGATTGGAGAGAGTGAATGACTACTATAAAAGAACAATGAGACTCTGACTGGAAATAGTAGTTCACCACAAAGAGAGTTTAATAGACACTTGTGAGTCATCAAAGGGGTATTTAAAAATGTATTTATTGCTAAAGTTGCCATAGCAGCGGGAAACTTTAAAACCCCATGGGTCTCAAGTATGGAAAATCTGTGATTCTGCAGCATTTTCTAAAATTCAGGCTCTTTTGCATCAAATGGTAAATGGGGAATAAGTTCTACAGTCATAGGCTTGCTGGAAGATTGTCCTAAAAACTACACCCTGCTTCTCTCTTAAATTGTACACATGCCGCATTGGCACCCTTAACTATCAGATGTCTGAGATACTTTCCAGCAATCTACAGGTTCAGGAAAAATGTAAGCCAGGAACTGTATAAACTTTTAAACCCTTTCTAAAATAAGAAATTAAAAGATGCCCCTTAAATGAGAGGATATCCAGAATGAGGCAGTATGCAGTTCTCAGGCTTGACTGAAACAAGTATTTACTGACTCTAGAAGCTTGAGAATGACTAAAAATATTTCCTTGTATGAATTCATCACCTTCACCTTTTCAGGAATTAAAACTCATAGATATGAAAGTGAAACACAAACAATAATGATGATCTCAGTTTCTGAGCTGTGGCAGAAAACCAAAACTAAAAGTGATCCCAAACTTTTCTTTTGTCCTTCTTCATTTATTCTAAAGAAAAAGGCACACACTGAGCAGTCTTCTGGATTTACATGTACTCTTGGGTATCTTCCTTAATAGGAAACTAGGATCCTTTTATAAAAAGTCATAAGGAAAATTTCTTTTAAATAAAGGAATGACATTTAAGACCTCTGTAGCTTTAACAAGGTTTGAATACGTATAGATTTAACAAGGATGATCTTCCACCTGTCTTTAATTTCCTCATAGATGACAGGACAATAATGAGAAAACGGAAGCTTCATAGAATGGCTAATTATCTGAAAAAAACTCTTGTGATAGTTACAATACTTAAAAGAGTGGTCTAAGATACCTTTGAAATTTTGGTAAGTTGGAAGAATGAGGCCCCTACTGCAGTGGGACAAAGCTGCTTTCACAGAAATATGAAAACAGCTAATTTCTAAAGAAAAATAGATGTAGTTTTGTTATCACACAGCAGCTCGCCCTAAAATAGGTAAGAGAATACCCACACTGATTTTACCACCTGTTTGCTCATCACTGCGTGCTAAGCCTCTCCTGTTTCTCCCGGTTCTCTCAATTTTCCCTTGTATGAACACTCCCCTAGAGAATCTGAAACAGATTAATCAAGTCTGAGGAGCCAGTGTTGTTGGTAGGGGTTCCTAGGAAAGTACTGTGTGTTAATGAGATGTTAGAACAGGATTACTGCAAGGTTTGTTTTTTACCAGATTATACTACCATGCAGTAGTAATGGATTGTGTCACTGCATGTGTGTATATTTGGAAGTGAAACAAATATCTAGAAGAGTATTTATCTCACTTAAAATATACTTGGTTGTTGTTTTAGTGAATCTGCAGACTGTATATGAAAAGCCTGAAAAGAGCATTAAGACGTGCTATTGATACCTGGCTAATCACTGTTTTTCTAACTTCTATGTCAGACGTAGGACTCTTTCAGATTTCTCTTACTGTATCAGTTTACAGGATGCATCTTTACCATGAACACATTTTGTTGCTGGACTAAGACTGCTGCAAGGAACTTATTCTATCCTTAGGTGGTTTCAAATGTCTTTAAGGAATAGCTACAAGCCACAAAAATAAGTGGTGAGAGAGGACTACTTGTAACTCTGTTTTTTTAATTCAGTTAATCTACTTTTAATTTTTGCTTCATATTTCCTCCCTGTTCTCCTTCGGGAAGCTTTGAGGAGCACTGGGATCCCCACCACTGCCCGCTGGCTTCCTTCCTGGGGGTTGCCACTGGAGATGTGCCAGCTGACAGCAGCTGTCCCTGGGTCCTTAGCCCAGCGCCTTTTCTCAGCTCAGGCACAAACAGGGAACACAGTGCTAGAAGGGGCTCTGGCTCAGCTTCAGTCTCTTCTTTGCGGGTACTCATTGCATGCTGCCCTTCACAGAAGTGCCCAACTCACCCCCAAACTAATGATCACTCATTGCCTGTCTGTTGAAAAGGCTTTACAGAAGTTCCCATCTCTGGTAGTTCAGAACCTTGTTCCAGTTTCTGCCCTGACCATACTCTCAGCTGGCTTCTCTCTTCTTCACCTTAACTTTCATCTGTTAACTTGATTTCCCAAGGGAACAAGGCTTATATGATCACACAGCCCACAGCCTTCACCCTTGTGCTTACATCTGTTTCCCAAATTAAAAAAAATGATAAACGAGTAGAGGTCTACGTGAGAGTCAGTTCCCTGTAAAACCTCGTTGTTTGCTGGGGGAGCGACAACTAAATTACTCCAACTAGAAGCTGTTCTGCCTTGCTTGCTACTAGCCCATCAAAACATGTTTTGCCTAGCGGGAGACAGAATGAGGCACTGCCATGTAGCTCATGAACAGGGGAGAGAGGCTTTGTCTGTGTGTGTTTTGGGGTGGAGAAAAGAGATGCTATCTGTGAGTTGGTGAGGTCACCGACAAACAGGGACGTGGGTGGAAATACTAGAAATGTTGGGGCGAGAGGTGATAGAAAAATGCAAGAGACTTGTATTTTTTCTTCCCTAAGGCTCGAAGTGTAAATTGCATTAAACTGAAGGTGAATGTCTGCAGACAGTCTTATAATGTTACAGTAATACACTGATGAGGGCAAACTTTATAGTGTATAGCAGCAGCGTTATACGTTGGCCACTAGAGAGCAATAGATAACCAGTAGTGGTACGCTTGGTACAGCAAAACCTGAGTGTCCTACAGCCATGTAATACTTTTAAAAATACAGATGCAGAAATTAACATCATAATGTAAAACGACCCTCTTGACGATTCTCAATAGTCATAATGCCCTCCAATCAAACAAAATAGCAGGAGAGAGTATGCTGGTAATTAGCAGCAAACTGTATCAAAAGAAACCTCTAGAATGCATTATATAATATATGCACTCTGCTTAGCCACTTGAAGCGGGACAGGATCGTACAACATTAAGATCAGCTGCAGAAATGCAAAGCAACAACTATGCTGGTTCCTTCAGTCTCAAAGTCCAAGCCTGCATTATGAGGGGCAGGGAAACTTTCAGAATTGAAACTTCTTTTGCTGCTATTTTAAATCCTGAGTATTTGTCATTGTATGTGCAGTTAATGCTTGCACATTTCAGAAAACAAAGATTACATTTTTTTTTCTAAGTGCTCTGAATGCTTACAAAGTAGTATATTTTCGCCCTGGAAGCCAAAATGTTCCACTCAACATAATTCAGACCTACAAGGTGCATTTGCAGTATACATACCCAAAACAGCTCTTTCCTCTCCATGCCCGAAGTTCAATAGACTGTGCTACTACATTATTGCAGCCTATAGCGTGAAAAACCATATTCACCTGACTATAGTTATGATAGTGTCCTGAACGGGGATAGGAGAAGCTGTTACGTGAGGGTACTGCAGTGGCTCAGAGACATTCTCTATGGCTCCAAACAGCACGCTTTTTCGTTTTCAACTTGGGTTATTGTAGCGGGACGTTCTGCCTAGGGGTGTGTGAAGTAAGAACATTGTCTTGAACTTTGCCCTACTTGTATGAGTTTTCTGGCAGAAAACTTCCAGACATGTAGGGAGGTCATACTTAGTGTCCTTAGTGTTGAAGGACACTGAGGATTAGCCTGACTCAGCATCCCCAAGAATAAATGTTACAGGGTAGGATGTGAAACCACACGTTCTACAGGGTAGGGCATGGAAACACATGTTCCTAAGGGGAGAAAAAGAATGATAAAAATAAAGTGTTTTGCTGAGCTAGAAGGTTTGGTTTAGCAACAAACGACTGGCAGCATTCACTTTATAGTATAAAAGCCTAGCCTCATCTTTGAACGACAGGGATTCTAGTACGCTCCCTCCATAGCAGTGTGTTTGGAATGCCTCCCTTGAGTGGGGATGTCCCTCAAGGTTACCCCTTAAGGCTGAGTGAGAGCTACCCACAGTCATCAACATGGGTGAGTAACATCAACCTCTATAAAAATAATTACTTATCAAGCTAGCTTTGAACTATTGATTTAGTAAATTATAATGAATAGTAGCTATAGCATTTATACCATGTAGTAGATGTTCTGATTAATGTCCTTTAGCCTGATCACACCATTATCAATTATAATAAAGTTTTTTTTCTTTGATTACATATATACAGTTTAGTTTGCCTTCCTTAAACCCGTGGGACTGTTATAGCTGCTGGTTTTCTCAGGTCTTCCAGTGCATTGCTTTCTCCCTTTTTTTGGGGGGGCTTGTGAATTTAGTAACACGCAAAGCAAAACCATTCCAAGAAAAGCTCCTAGAGCACCTGATTAATCTCGTAGCCCATTTACTCACCCTCTTTATTCTCTTTCCTCCCAAGCCTTATCCAAACACAGCTGTTCCATAGTTTTGCAGTTGAGCTGCAAATTTGAAGCTCTACAGCAGCATCTACCTGTGGCTTTCATGGCTCTACAAACCAGGATCAGCATTTCATGTCAGACAATCTTGTTAGAGGGTGGAAAGAAATGCAGACTGACAGCAGGACAAGCAGCACCAGTAGAGGAGTCATAGTGAACTCTGGCATGTGGGTGCCCACAGCACATGACAGGACCAGTCTCACAGGGGATAGCAGTGGTGCAAGGATGCAGGAAGGGCATTCTGTCTTTGCTGTAGAAACTAGGACCCACTATGAAGTAAAATAGGCTACTTGCTTGGATGCTTCTCCTATTTGCCAGTTAGTAGTGTTACCACCAGCACCTCCTGCCTAGGAAACAACACTCACCATTACTAAGTCATGACCCTCCCTTTAGGGTCCTCAGCACTGATGCTCACAAGTGCGGGGTTGGTGAATCACGGGACAAATTGAGAAGGAATAAAAGACCTCGCAAGAGCTGGGAATTCAGATGTCACCAAAGAAGACTGTCAAACTGCAAACGGAAGGGGAGTGATAAGGTGGTAATTGCAGCAGAATCACTCCTTCCCTGGTTGTCTAAATAGGTTCACGGCTGCAGACTAAGCAAGAAAGAGGAGCTATGATTTGATCTGATCAGCCTTGAAGACAGCGTCTTCGAAGACAGCATACACGTGACAGGGAAAGGAAATGGAGTAGCTTTGAATGCAAGGTTTGAAAATGCGGGGAAGGGACTGAATTTATGTAGTGGAAAACACTGAGGAAGACGCAAATTGACTCTCAAGCTTTCCGTAACAAAGGCTTTTCTGCATGAGATTGTTGAGTCTGGCCTTATTTAAATACTGAATAATCTATTTGCATTTTTTTTACAGGCAATTGCCTTTCTAACATCAGAATAAGTTAGCTACACATATCTAAGGAAGAGTGGTAAAAGTGTTTAATCAGTGTTGTGTATTGGATGACTGATTCCATTTTACTGATATGAAGTATATTTACCACACTCTGGACCGTTTCAGATACAGATAGATGAGCTGAAAAAAACATTTCACGTAGCAAAATATTTCTTGAATTATTACTTGTGTTACAGAACATCATCTTTTATTTTAGTAATGTTTCAAATTTTTCTGGTTTTGAAGAAAACTATCTGCTAAGTGTAGCTCACAGTTACAAAAATTTGCAACTGGCCTGTGCCAACCAAGGAGGGAGGCTAGGAAACAAAGTATAGAATTACAAGGGTAAATTCACACGCATGAGGTATGCCAGCCAAACTGGGTCACTGTGGTTTTATACAGGGTTCTTACACCCTTCAACCATTCAGGTACAACACAATTTGATTAATTACTAAGACCCACACTACCGATCACTGATGATAGTAAAACTTTGCACAGCAACTGTATTTCTGCAGCATACTTGCTGCTTGACTATTGATCCAGACATCCCTGCAGTCAGTCTTGCTGAAGTTCCTTATCTATGATGGCAGATGACACTGGGAGGGTTTCAAAGATGTGTTAGAAGGGCTAGGATGCTGGCTTTATCTTGGTTGCCCGTGGGTATCCTTTATCCTTCATGGACAGCTCTAAGCTTCCAAGAAAGTCCTTATTTCCAGGGACTGGCCGTCCTTTAGTTTGTTTTACATGAGCATGAACAAATACCAAAGTCTCCAGTAAAATTCCACTATCTCATTACATTGCAGTGTATAACGTGAACTAATATATATTAACAAAGTTCATACACTTCATATTATAAAGACTGATTGATATAATAGTTAGGGAAGTTAATTTTCATAACACCACACAAGCACCTTTGCAGAGTAGCTGACACAAGTCACTAAGTGCAAATTCTCCCTGGTGGCTTTCATGGGATCCACATAAACGATTCCCACCTGTAACTGTTTACATTACAATGTGCACTCATGATTTTTAGCCCTTTATTATATCGTCATCTTTTTTTTCAGACAGAAGCTTACTTAGTTGGTCCTTCTGTGAAAGCTGAGAGCAAAGTACCTTTGATCATACTTTTTAGCTTTCACTGAACCTTTTCCACTACTATTCTGTCTTTCCTGAGCTGAGGGAACTTGGAACCACACACAGCTTTCAAGATGTGGTCAAATCATGAATTTACGCAGCAGCATAAGGATGCTTTGTTCTCTGTTCCTTTTCAAATCCCAGCATACAGCTTGTTTTTCTGAACTCTATCAAGCACTGAAGTGAGGTTTTCACAGAAACATATTGTAATTCCAAGATTTTGCTCCTGCAGAGTACTAGTCAGTTTGGAGGTCATCATTTTATATTTGAAGTTAGGATGTTCTTCCCCACCGTGCATCACTTTTATCTATCCAGAATGTAATCTGCCATTTTACTGCCTAGTTATTCAGGCTTATAAGGCCCTTCTGCAGTTCTTCAGTGGGCTTTTGTCCTTAAGTCCCTGAAAAGCTCAGTATCATCAGAAGGCAGTCACTTGAGTTCCCAGCTCCTTTTCCAAGTCACTTCTGAGTATGCTGAGCAGGACCAAGCACAGACTGCTACAGCAGTGCACCTGTGACCTCTGTACTACAAGTACCGCACACTCACTGCCACCCCCTGCGCTCCATCATTAACCAGTTATTCATTCCAAGATGTTTGGTTTTATGCCATTACTGTTTAGTTTCTTTGTCAGCCTTTGTCAAAAGCCTTCCAGAAATCCCAATAGGCTCTCTCCGCCAGAGGACCTTCTTCACAAGTTTTAAAAATGTTCAATAAACTACAATGTTCCAAGCTCTACTGTTAACTGTTTTCTTACACTGCTGATCAAAAGACGTAACAGACTCTGTGGGCAACATCTCAGTTTGGAACTAAAAATTTAATACCTGAGCGGATCCTTTTCCCCCAGAGTTCCCTGTCTGATAGCTTTAGCTTTCCCTTTCCTTTTTTTTGTGACCTGAAGAGTCTATCCCAAAATCTGAGATCCCTGAAGATCCGTGTCCATGTCTAGACAATGGTAAGGACAGGTCAAGCCCTGTTTCCAATCATTCCAGTACAGAATTCATTGGAGGATGTAACTTACTTGTGGGTCCTCTTATCACGTAGAATCCACGCTAACAGAACAATCAGCAAAACGGAGTTTAACTCTTAAGTCGTGTACTGAAAAACTCCATTTTAAAGACACCTGGAAAAACTCTGGGCCCTATGTTAAATATGGTTTCCTTTTTCAGCTGAGGGGTTAGATAGTGCAGTTAATGGTTGCTACTTTTAGAGGGCAAGACTCTGGCAGTTAAAATCCCTTTTTCTCCCTTAAAATTTGTCTAAGAACAGCTTATGTAAAGAGAAATTTGGATTTTATACGAAGCGTCTGAAAATACGCAACTATGACCTCATCGTGCTACTTAACTGAGCAATCCCTGTGAAATGTATGCCCGCGCCATATACCAATAAAGCACGGTGGTATCAGGGGGAATGCAGAGTGAGAACTGGAATCAACAGCTCTTCCTTCGGCCTCTCGTCCCGTCAGAATCCCTAGAGGGACGGGGCCAGCAGGCAACAACCCCGACGGTCGGCACACCTTCTTAAATACCCTCGCCTGCCATCTCGCAGGCGCTTCAACACCTGCCCAGCCTCTTCCCCCACGGCTCGTACTGCGTTCCCCGCGCCGTGCTGGGTCCCACACGGGTGACGGGTCCCCGCGCGGCTGCGGGCTGCGCTCCCCGCGGATCCTCGAAACGCCACCTCAGTGCCGGGGCCTTCCCCGCCGGGCCGGGTCGGGCCGGGCCGTTCAGCGCAGCGCGCTTGCGCCGCCGCCGGGCGCCTCGGTAGAGCTCTACACGGCGCCGCCGGCGGGAGCGGCGGCGCGGCGCTGGCCAATGGGGCGGCGCGGCGCGGCAGCGGCCGTTGAGGTCAGTTCCGTCGTCGCGGTGGGCAGTGCTGAGGCGGCTGAGGCGGCGGCGGGCTC
>VZSZ01005875.1:1724-55126 GCA_013398815.1 Ibidorhyncha struthersii | reverse complement strand
GGCCTGCGGAGGGCCCGCCACCCGCCCGGGCTGCGGCGGTGCTCGGCCTCCGGAGACGGGCCCTGAGCGAGGGAGGTCTCTCTTCCCCGGAGCGGCGGCAGCACTTGCGNCGCCATCGGGCTGCTTCAGGCTCGACTGGACTGTAAAGCTGTTGTCCAGGTTTGTCATCTTGGTCTTCTTCCTGAAGAAAAGAAGATTTCGGGTTAGTAACTGTATTACCGAGCAAAACAGAACATCCTGTATTTTGTATGCAAATTGCGTGTTCTTTAAAGAACTATTATTTAGAGAGGTCTCTTTGGGCATAAGGTTCGCTTCATTAAATCCTACATTAATTCTTCTTGCAAGAGAATCTATCATAAAAAAGTATTACATTGGACACTTAAGGTAATTTAGATGTATAAAATGACTTGGATTTCTTCTAAAGAAATGATCTGAGTAATCCAGTGTTATCACAGATGTAGCCTAAGTGTCCCAAAATACATGTTTAATAAAAAATGTCTGCTTTAGTATTAAGAAAACTAACGATATTCCACAGGATTTTGCTGGTGTTCTCTTCTGCATTGTTACTACAGTAAAAGGTTATTGTCAAGGCCCTTTTCTTGCAGATACTTATGTATGTGGCTAATTTTAGCAGGAATTAAATCTGTAGAAATGCATTTTAGCATCTGCATCAGTGTTTTGGGAACTGGACACAAAGGAATATGTACTTTAATCGGGACTCTTCTCCCTCCTCTCCCATTTTATTCAGTGCCATACTTCCTTGCTTTATTGCTTGCAGGCCTTAAAGCTTAGAGTAAGATAAGCCTAAAGTCATTGTGCTTTGGATACAAAGAGAGATTTTTAAAATGCTTGTAAAATGTGTGAAATGCTGAAAGGCACAGCTTAAATTAAAAGTTGTTCATAGACGTAATGATAAACAACTGTATAAACATCTCTTGGCACTCTCTAAAGTACTGCTTTTGAGGCAGTAGTTATTTGAGAGTGCGTTGCTTAGCTTATTGGAAGAAGACCACCAAAAAATTGAATGATGTATCAGAAATGTGTATCTTTCAGATACAAATAAAGCTAGGCTTCAGTCCTAGAGCCACAGAGAAGCAGACCTCCATTTCAGCAGAGTACTGTACAGTACATATATGTACCTGCCTTCATAAAGTGCTGGTAAATGTCAAAAATTTGGACACTTTTTCACCTATGCAGTTGAAAAATAGTGATTTACTTTTAATCAGTATTTTGCATAACTTTATAAGCAGTGAAAATTTTGAATGTAACTAGTTTTTTCTGGAGAGTGAAATAATTGTGTATTTTATAATAAAACTGAGCTCTAAAACCTGATGCATGGTCTTTGCTTTTCTTAATTCTTTGCATTGACATTCCTCATTCATTTTGATGGAAAAACTTCATGTGAATTTCAGATACAAAAAGTGTTACGACTGTGTGATTAGCTGTTATTGTGAAACAAAGTATTTTTAAAGAAGAAATAATCGTAGATAAAAATTCTTTGGTATACTTGACTCGTTTGTTTTTAATATAAAATCAATTCTTTTGATTAGTACAATATGTTATACTTGAGTAAAGCACTTCAGATCTCACCCAGTCATTAGGCCAAAAATTAGTGACTGATAGTTGGTGGCTAGGTAGTTGGGTCAGTAGAACACTTAACTCTGCTGAACAGAGATGGTCAGTTGGTGTTAAATGTGTAGTATATGGCATATATGTAATTGTAAAATACAGACAAGATAATTTTAAGCTTACACAGAGATTTAAGTTTTATACAGAGAGTCAGATTTTACACACTGCATCTTCCTGATAGCAATGTACAGTGTCTTCCAATTCTGTTTAAACTTCTTTATCTTAGGAGATGACTTATATGGGCTTTTCAGTACCAAAGCAGGCCTTGATTGTTGGATGCAGTCTGTGAACTTACTGTTTGAGAGGTGTGCACTTCGCTGAAGTAAGGTCTTACTTATGTGATCACATATGATAAGTGCATGCTGCTCGTCACACCGATTTCATTGATGGCAGCATTGAGATAAAAAAGGGAACTAAACCACTGGAAAATAAATACATTTCTTTGAAATGATGAACAAAATATTAAGGTGTTTGAAGTAAATGGAAATTTCAGCGGTAAATGTTGGCAATTCCTGTCTGACAGTAGCCACATCAGTGGTTTGTAATCTACTGCAGTGCAGAAAACCTTGTATTGATGAATAGTCAGAGGATGCTTCTTCCTATTTATCATGGGTTTAATTGATCTTTGTTTTCTAACCTTTATGTACGTGTGATATCCACTGTTTGGAATGCCTTTTGACTCCTGCGGATCTATTGTTCACTTAGACTTTAGCAGCAACATTCAGGATATACTAGTGTTGTGTGAAAGGCGGGAATATTTGCTTTTATTAAATGCCTGACTTTTTAATGTTGCTGTATTGTAGGTGTTTGGTAGAAGTAGTGCATGAGAAAGTTTGATTTATCTTGCTTCTGTTGTCCTTTTTCCATGTGCCTCTTAAGTTTTTGCTTCTAATTTTGTTCAAAACTAGGGCCTGTACATTTTCTAATTTCTCCTAATTCAGGTACATTATTGTATTTCATAGTACTTTTACAAACTTTTTCTGAATCCATTCCTATAAAGACAGTGACTGGAATTGATTTTAACACTCCTAGTATCTCCCACTCCATTCTTCATCTATCCTGTTCTTGTGTTTGCCATTCAGACTGCGTGTAGACTTTCAGGTCTTCCTTTAATGATATATTTGGATTGGTCTCTGTGCTCTGCATTAGATTGTAACTTGAAAAATTGAGTACATATCTTTTAATTAAATCTTCTGAAGCATGTCTGTGCTAACCCTTTAAATACCAAAACAAATCTTCAGGGTAATTACTTCCCCTCACCCCCCCACCCCCCCACTCCCCGCTGGTATGGATTGAATGGATGCTGGATTGCACTACCTGTCTGTGATGCTTTTGTTTTTCTGAAGTAACCAGAAAAAACAAATAATTTTTTTTCAATACAAGAATGAAATTACAAGGTACTGTTGGGCTTGTTTTATCCAAAATAATGATAAAGTGGACCTACTGACATCAAAACATCTCTTATTAACTAGTCAATGTTCAGGAAGGATTGGTGAATGACTAGCTAGGGAGCCAACAGCAGTGTCACTTCAGCATCAACTGTTTTTTCAGTTCTTTCTCACCTTGTACTGGTTCTGGCTGGGATGGAGTTAAGTTTCTTCATAGCAACCTTTACAGTGCCGTGTTTTGGATCTGTGGCTAAAACAGTGTTGATAACACACCAGTGTTTTGCCTGTTGCTGAACAGTGTTTGCATAATGTCAAAGTTTTCTTTTTTGCCCCCCTCTGCCTCTGCTACAGTGAGTAGGTGTGGGGTGGGCAAGAGACTGGAAGGATATACTCCTGTGACAGCTGACCAGAATTGGGCAAGGGGATAGTCCATACCATATAATATCATGCTCAGCAACGAAAAATGGAAGTGGAGGAAGAAGGGGAGAGGGGGGTTGGCTTCCAAGGTGGCTGTTGCTTGGAGACTGGCTGTGCATTGGTCTGCTTGTGGAAGGTGGTGAGTGATTTCCCTTGCGTATCCTCCCTGTGTCTTTCCTTCAGCTATTAAACTGCCTTTGTCCCAGCCCATGAGCTTTCTCCAGTTCACTCCCCTTCCTGCTCAGGGAGGCGTGGGGAGTCAGCAAGCGGCTGTGTCACTGCTTGGCTGCTGGCTAGGATCGACCCACTGCACATCTGAAATGCAGTCACAGGAACTCCAACAACATTTGAAACCTGGATTCCAGCAACAAAGTATTTTTCACAGGTCTGAATGAAAGCTTGGTTTTGAAGTTATGTACCTATTTGTTTTCACTTTCATGTATAAAACTGTTCGAGTTAGGAAAGTTTAGGAGGATTACTAGCCTGTTCTTTGAATTACGTCTGTTAAAATTTTTTAGTGTCCTCTTGGAGTGAGCAGCCCAGATCTGTCTGGTAAATTGAAGCATTCTTAAAATGTTTGACAGCATTACTTAACTTTCTTGCTCTTTAAAAGTAGTGAATCCTTTTTCATGTTGTCCCATAAGGTGAAGTTTGCGGTGTTTAAAAAAAAAAAAAGGAAAACTTTTTTTAATACTGTTTTTTGTGGTCAAGGATGTTGAAGGTATAAAGTGGTCTATGCTTATCTTTTGGTCAGTTCATGTGGAGGGCAGTTTCAGTATCAATGGATAGCTGTTAACAGCAAAAAAAGGCAAATATTAATCTAACTTCACCCTTTCCTTTCAAATGCAATTTTAGTTCTCTCATAAAGTTGTATAGAAATCTTCAAAGCATCTTTGGTCTGGATCTTGAGCTTATCAAGATTTCTTTTTATCTTTCTCGTGAAGTAAAACAGTGGATCTCCTGAACATAGGCCTACCATCACACTTGTGTGTCAACAAGGTTCATGTTAAGTCTAAGAAGTGATATTAGCAGGGGAAGTGTTGTATATCTGAGACTACCAGAAGCTTTTGGGTTTTTTTCCTCATTAGAATCTGAATAATAGAGAGCATAATGTTACCAACATTAGAATTGCGTAAAAAAAAATAATCTTCAGATTCTGATGCAGCAGGCATGTATACCTTCCTCCTTCCTGGGAGGCTGCTGTTGATTTGTTTTTCACATCAGGATATTGATTTTTTTCATATAGTTATGTACAGCCGTCTGCATTGCAATGAGGTGAGATTATGAAGTCCTGGGAACCATCTTCTGAGGAGTTTTACAGGTGTGCAGCCACCCATCTGCTAAAGAGTGAAAAGCCCATTATGTTGTACCTAACCAGTTTTCTAACTTATTTTTACTGTTGTTTGAAGTTACATGTTACATTGGTATACTTGCTCTTTGCAGAGCCCCATCTTTAGGGGAGCATTCCTATAGCAGTTAGAGATCTTGGCAGATGGAGCCAAGGGAGATGCAAGAAGGTCTTTTGGGATCAGATGCATACTCCTGTCAGGCCATTGTGGAGATGTACCACAGTGTAAAGTTTTCCTCATTCGTGTAGGATTATTGTAATAGGATGCTACTTAGGTAATCTGAGCACTGTGCTCTTGAAGCCCAAATCAGACCCTGCTCTCTGTAGGTAAATGGAAAGGAACTGGATTTCAGAAACAGAAGCCTTCTGTAGCATGTATTGAAATGTAAAGGAACCTAGAATTAACCTCATGAAATACGGTCTATACATGAATGCTGATCTGTGCAACAGTATGTCTGCAAGTAAGAATGTTTGAGTAAAAAAGATACTGAGTAGATTTTACTGGTTGCTATTAGCTTTGGACTTTGTTTTGTTTTATGTATGTTTCAAAAGGCTAATTTAGTTTCTTATTTTCCGAATAGCAGTGGTCTCATAGTCTTGGGAAAAGCTTAAAAGGCTGAGATCTTGTTTATGTTAAATATAGAAAAGAGACAGTGAGAATGCTGGAACCTGTGGGGCCAAATATACTGCACAAGTTAATGTGGTTTTGTACTGATACTGCTGTTCTCCCTCTGCCTTCCATTGCATTCATTATTTTGCTTGATTGACACATTCTGTGTTATGAGGATGGAGTGAATTATTTATATGATTGTCCACATACATAGAAGTGATTACACTGTGCTATTAATAGAAGTGAAACTAATTAATTTTGCAACAGCGGGTTGTTTTGACTTCATTACTTTGGGAACACGTGAAGTATAAATCACATCTTGTTACGAATTAGTGTTCAAGACCATTTGGATCTGAAACATTGGCACTGATTAGAAAAGAACTTGCTTCTGTACTTCAGGAATTTCCGTGCTAACTTAAAAATTCTTTTATTTAAAAACAAACTCATAGTTGTGTGTTTCTAGTAACCATTGTAGTCACTCTCTTTTTTCCTGATGGGATTCACAAATGAGGGGCACTTGCAGTGTTTCATAATATCTTTTCCCGAATTAAGGTCTGTGTATGTACTGAAATCATCTTCTGCTGCTCAGTTCTGTTACCATGTGTCTTTCTTTTGTTAGGCTTATAAATATATTTCTTAAATGTAAAATTTTTCATGACATGGAAGAAATAGCATGAACTCTTTAGGTTTTGATGCATACCAGATAATTTTATGAATTTATGAACATTTTGAATAAAAGGAAACGTCAACGGATTATTTGATTGGGTATGTCTTGCTTACAGTTAATGGTTGTATGTGCAGAATACAATCAATGATATATTAACAGTAGACCTGCACGCTGTAATTCAGCTGTAGTCCACTAATAGTTTGTATTTCAGTGATCAGTGAATAGTAACTGACTTAATCTTCTGCTTTTTATTCTTTAGTGCTGCAAGTTGATTGAATAAAATTAAGAACATGGAATATAATATGGATGCAGTTGCTTGAGCACCGTTTCCTCCAAAGTGTATATTCTACAGACTGGTGGCTTGAATGATTGATTCATAAGCAGCATACACAAGACTAAGAACAAGAAAACATTCTGTCTGTTGCTGCTGTGTTTGACAAAACTGGTGCAAAGTCACATCTTCTGAAATGCAGTTGAAAAAAATGAGGGAAATTTTACCAAGATTGTACCCTGGCCAAGTTAATGATAAAAGTAATTCCTTAACTACATCCCCAAAGCAATCTTCTGAGGATAAAACAAATCCATCAAAAGGGGATGATGACCAAAACTGCTGTTACCAAGGGACTGAAGCTGAGAACAATAAGCTGTCACTGATAAGCTGCATAAAATGCAGAAATGTTCAGAAAATTTCAATGCAAGATACAGAAAAGCATAAGAAGCTTGGGTGGACTGAAGACAAAAATTTCATCTGCAAGAGGTGCAGTCATATTACACCACCAGCTTTCCATTTTGTTCTTGAGGGTGCCAATGGTGTAGACGTTGAAAAACTTGAAAAAAAATCCCCAAGTAAAACCCAGGAAACATTTAAAGTTAAGAACTTTCTGCCAGGTAAATACTACTGTGATAAATGTAGATTTTCAACAAGGGATCCTTTACAGTATAAAAAGCATGTAGGTCAACATGAAGAAATTAAATTTATCTGTTCCCACTGTAGTTACATATCCTACACCAAAGGAGAATTCCAGAGGCATTTGGTGAAACACACCGGAACTTTTCCGTATCAGTGTGAATACTGCGAATACGGTGCTGTTAGACATGACTATATAGTAAAACATACGAGAAGAGTACATGAAAGACCCACAAAACGACTGTCAAATACTATCATAAACCACAAGCAAAAGAAGCCGAGTCAAAGCACTTTATTTGAAAAGCAGAAATATGATAAAATTCCTTTTCAGAATGAACTTTCAAATTCATCTTCAAATATGGTTTGTGAGATTCCAGGTAAAGCAACTAAACCAGTCTGTTTGTCTCGTGATGTAGAATGTAGCATAAACACAGCATCAGTCCAGGATAAAACAGTATTGGAGCCATCTGAAATAAGTGTATGTGAGAATCAAAGTGTGGAAGTTGAGGTTTATTCTCCCAAAACAGAGCCTTTACAACCTGGGATGCCTTTAACAGTAATTGCACCATCTGAACTTGTAGTTCCTTCTAACTGTTTAGCTCAGATAGTAGAGATTAAAATAGTGAATGGAGCACAACAGCTGGTTCTTAAACTAATTCCTATGAAAGAAGCAACGTACAAACCTGTGAACGGTGCTGAAGAGGAGCTTGAGAATCAAGGTACAGAGAGATCTGCAGAAGTAAAAAAAACATCTTCTGTGTCTCAAAATGAGTTACTAACCATGGAAGTGAATGTAGACAAATTACCCGGTGTTAGTAATCAGCTTAATTTCGATAATACCTATGACAAGAATTCTGAATGTCTTTGTTTTTATGATTCTCAACTCTCAGACTGTAACTCTGTATCTATACAGAAGGAAGATACATCAAAATTATGCTTTCATTTGGTGAAAGGTATTGATGTCCATTCAGGTGTTATAGAACTTTGTTCTCCATCTCTGGTGATGAATAGTACTGACAAAAAAAGTGATCTGAAATCCTCAAGGTGGGAAGTAGATGGAAAAAACTTACATTATGACTTGTATTGTTATGAAGAAGCTGTGGATATACCCCCTCCAAAATATGCTGCTATTTCTGAAGATAAAAGTTCCAAGAACATTTCAGTAGAGGCTGCTCAGGAGGGCAAAAATTTCTCTTCTTGTGCAGTCCTTAAACAAAAGGATACATTGCCTTTAAAGAGGGATGACAAAGAATGTAGGAGTCTGCCAATCAGCTCTATAGAAACACATTTAGCTGGTAAGGGTTTTGATAAAAAATCTGTTACATCTTCTGAAGCAGGAAAAAACGTCCATGTCACTAAAACTCCACCTTGTGAGGACATGACTTTTGGCTGTAGCCAAGTAAAGAGAGCTGAAACCGTAAGGCAAAAGAACACTCTTCTTCTGGAATCATTAGAACTACAGAAGATGGAAAATAAAGGCAACTCTTCTGAGGGACCTGTTATTTCGTCTGTATTTTCCCTTAGCTCTGGGACTGAAAACGTTCCAGAGGGTGTCAGATGGGATGACACCACGTGCAGTAAGAAGTCCGCAACATTGCTGTGTAGAAAGATTGCTCAGCTAATGTCTGCTGCTGAATCTAACATGAAGTCCCTGCCTTTGAGATGCCAGGCTTCTAGCAAAAAGGTACTTTTCCCTCAAGAAAATTCAGCCAGCTGTGAGAGAGTTGTTCCTGCCACTGAGGTGGAGCAGTCTGCAACTTTGCCTGAAGTGCATGGTGGAAGCAGTGTGATGAGTAACGAAGAACACAGTAAAGATCAGTTGCTTACATTTGCAAGAACATCTAAAAGCAGGGTAACTAAAAATTCCCATGTTGCTACTCCAGTGTTTATCCCTAAGGGGACAATGCTGAGGGTGCTGAATGCTACTAGCAGTCAAAACTCAAATGGAATAGTAAACAGGAGCGCAACATCAGGTCCTTCTGTGTATTGCAATGAAATGTTTCTGCCTCGCCCAGTTCCTGTCAGTGTTTCTGAGACACTTAGCAGTAATTTGCCATGTTTGCCCAATCAGAGTGAATTGAATGTTCAGTCCCGAAGTATATCACTCAGGCAAAGACCAAAGCGAGAGGCAAGTGTTAAAAGTAATAGCAAACGAACTGGTGTACAGTTTCAGAAAAGCAATGATGTGAGTAAGCAAAGCAAACCCTATTCAAAAAGTCAACTAAGTCCTAAAAATAAGGCAAAACAAGCAAGCTGCAGGGAACTTCCTAAGAGGAAAACAAGAACTCAGTCAGAAACCAGTTCAAGTTCTGACACATTGTATCTGTTGACAGCAAGACGTCTTCGGCTTGTCCCTCTGAGAATGAACCAGTTGATAAAATGCCCTCGTCGTAACCAGCCAGTTGTGGTACTAAACCATCCTGATGTTGACTCGCCAGAGATAATTAATGTCATGAAGACCATCAACAAGTATAAAGGTCAAGTCCTGAAAGTAGTTCTGTCAGAAAGGACAAGTAGTTGTCTTGGTGTCAAACGTTATCGAAAGCGTCTTACTCTTCAGAATGCTGAGACAGGAAACCAAGCAAAAAGGCAGAATATGTTAAAAATGAAACTAAAAAAGACCCATAAAAACAACTACCAGGTGGTGGAAACTTCACCAGCTGAAACACTTCAGTGTATGTTTAAGTGTTGGTTTTGTGGAAGAGTATATATGGACCAAGAAGAATGGATAAGTCATGGACAGAGGCACTTGATAGAGGCAACCAAGGGTTGGGATGTCCTTTCACTTCCAGCACAAAAGCATTAAGTGAGAGACTGAGGGGTTTTTCCCTCTTAATGAGTGCTACTAACATGCTTGGAAAGGAAGATTGACATAACTGCGTTATTTTGCCAAAAGATCTCTACTGTTAGCAAAGTGGGAGAGGAGAGCAGAGTTATAGAGATACCGAGAAACCAGTAGCGAGGATTAAACACTACTTTGCACTCATGTTTGAGATTTATTTTGGAGATCAGCTTCATCTGTTCCATAAAAGAAATTTGAAAAAGATTTGCTATGCAAACATCTTTCTAGGTACCGTTCTCTGTGCTAGGATACTGTGCTCTAACTGGTTTGTGCTAGGTCTGTAGGGATTAAAATCTTAGATGATGAGATCTTTGTAAGTTTAAGAGGGTTTAGTTCACTTTATTACAGCATGGTGTTACAGAGATTGAGCGTATGTGTACTGAAAAGCAGTTTTGATCCTCTGTGTGCAGCAAGTGTATATCATAGGTTTTAGTGGTAAATTAAGCACCACATTAAAAAAAGTAAAATTTCAATGCAACTCTGTTTCAGCGAAACAAAAACATTCCTGCTGACTTCACAGGAGAAACAAAGTTGTGAATGAATCTGTGGGATCAAAGTTACTCCCAGTAGGTCAGATAGCACTAAAAAGTTTAATTTTGTTTAGTACTGAGTCTTTACCTGGCCTGTATTATGTAGATATGAGAAAGAGAGCAGAACATGGTCAGCTTTATATACCATCTTTGTTCTGAGCAGACAGAGCTGGAGATGTCATCAGGCTTGGACAGATAGGAGATAGAAGCTTTTCTATATATGGTCTTAAGGCTGTTCTGAAATCTAAGGAAGCAATAGCCAGACATAAACCCTCTACCACCATGTGTGTGTAGCCTGATAGAAACATTTGCAGAATTGGGTGTTGGTTAGAACTGTAGTCGGTGAGTTAATGCCTGTTTACATGAGGAGCTTGCTGAAGATGAAGACTTCTCAAAATGGAAAACCATGTTGCACAGCTTTTACATTGACAGTGTTGAACCAGATTTTCAGTGCAATCTTTCATCCTTCTTGAGAATTTAGATGTTGTTAGAATATATTTTTGTAGGCCTCAATTCATATTAGCATGTGCCTAGTTACCTATGTACATCTAACATGTATCTACTGACTTCAGTGCAGAGTAAACATCGCTTAAACACTTTGTTGAATCGGGGCCAAATTTTAAGTTTTTAGTGAAGAAGAGGGATGGATGATACTGGTCTAATGTTTCTGTACATGAACAATAGGTGTTTTTTTTTTTCATCTTGTCAATTTTACATAATTTTAAAATCATACAGAATGAACTATATTGAAGCACATATTTTCAATTAAAATAACTTCTTATGGTTTTTCAGATAAGAAATTCAATACAGACTCTAATGCTGGATGTGTGTTCTATGTTTCAACTGGAGCTACTCTTGGAAAACCTGGTAGTTCCTAACTCTTTTCACTGTTGATGCTTTTTTTGTAAACAGTTAGGCTGGGAAAGTTTTTTTTATATACTTCAGCAGATTATACGTTGTTTTGATAAAGTATGTATCATATCTGCATTGAAGTGTAAATATTTTAGAACTAAGTCTGACTGAGGCTTATTTTCAAAACGAGTTAAAACATTGCTTTCCCATCATTTTGCAATACAGTGTTAAAATCCTTCAGGTAGCTGGTGCTTTAAGTCAGATCTTTTTTGTCATGTACACTTGGAAAATTTTTCTATCATTTGTATCAGACTGATTCCACAGAACAAGCTTCCTTTTGTGTGGTTTGTCAATAATAATGAAATGACAGTTCTCATTTTGTATTCAAATGGAATTATATTTTTTTAGATGGGTACACTAGAGGGGTTTTTTTCACTTCATATACTTTGATGCCAAATCTAACAGTACTATTTGCATTCTCGATTGTGAAAACAGCTTCCATAAGCTTCCATTGACATTCTGGCATATCATATATGATAAATACTGAAATTGGTAACATAAGGAAAAAACATGGTTAAAATTCCTCCTTTGTTTTAACTCCTTCAGTCCAGGTTACTGTTTGAATTAATTTTGTTTTTGTAGAAGCTACTAAATAAATAGTTTTGAATTTGCTTTGTAAGAGTTGTCACTGGCAAAATTAGAACATTCCTCTTGAAAGCTGTACTAGGGGGAGGCAGGGGAAGTGTTGCTGCTCAGCTTTATAAACTAGGTGGTTTAAGTATACTACTAATGCTTGTCTTTTGTAAGCAAGTTTACCGTTTTAGTAAACATCTGCAAAGCTTTGTATATCACTACCATAATCTACTCTCTAAATTGTTAAGCTATGTTTTTTTCATGGGTTTAGTTTAGAAAATATTTTTTTTTCTGTTTTAACATGAAAACCTTTTGTGAGTTAAACTGTATGGTAGCTATGAAACTCTGAAAGCAGATTACATCATGTCATGTCTCTTCCTTTTTATGAGCTCTGCCAAACTCTACTTAGCAGCTTCTGTTTTGTTAATTTTCATTCTTATTATTAGATAATGTCATGTCATAATAATTTCCTTCAAGTTTAACAGTCTCGGTGGTTTGAGAGAAATAATGATAATGAATGTTTTCTGGCGTTTTGATGCAGCATTGAGAAATAAAAAGATTGCAAGGAGATAACAACCAACTGCTAAATTTTTTTAGAGCTAGTTTGTGTCAGTACATACTGCATCATAAATTGGGTTGGAATATCATGTTTTGGGCTTGAATGTTTTTATTCTTCTTTTTCCTAATCTGTAAGGATAAAGTAACTGAGATTGCTTTCTTGGTATATTCCAAATACCTAGTCAAAGTTCTAGGTGTGCTTAGAAAGGAAGATTATAGATGCCTTGCAGAAAAATACAGAAGTTTACCTTTCATATTTATAATGAATTTAGTTAAGCCTTCCAAAACTCAAATTATATGAATAAATATTACTGTCATTTGCTGGAAAAATATCACCTCCTTGTCTTTTTTGATACACACTTGAACATGTTTTCTGGCTGAGTTTGAAGCACATCTACAGTTCCTGCTGATGATTTTTGTCTCTGTATTTGCACATGGTATGAATTCAAAGGGGCTACTTGTACAATGGTCTTACTATGTAAGTGTTTGAAGGCTCAAATATGGAATACAAGTATCTGCGACTTAAGCTAAAGAATAAGAGTTAAGTTAATAGAATTTACATAATTAGAGCTAGCTTTATAATCTGCTGCAATACCTATGACCATCAGCTGACACCCGCTGAGCTCAGTGGTTGCTGAGCACAGCTTGTTATTGTGCAGATATGCACACTGAATGAAATTGTTAAACAGTGAGTACTCAGATAAATAGCATTTCACATGTATTTTTAAAAGCAATAATATTTTTTTTATATGACTAGTATGCTTATTAGGTTTTGCTACTAACTGAGCTTCAGCGACATTTAGATAAGCAAGACTGAGTTTGTTTTTTTGTCTTGTGTTAGAAGGTAGAATGCAAGATAAGCAAATTGCTCAATCATTGTCAAGGTACCAGGAGCCAGTCTCTTAACACTTTCGTGTGAATTAATACAATGACATATACTTTACTTGTATTCTCAAAGTTACAAACAAATTACAAGAATCAAAGAATGGGGTAGATCTGTATTCTAAGCTGGAGAGAAGATTTTTAGTGGAGCATTTAGAGTACTTCATAATATTATCGGAAGCTCCTCACTCAAAGGCTAATCTGATTTTTGAGACACTTTAATTGTTCTATTTATGTCTATACAAACAAATCAGTGATGTTAAGGTGGAAAGCATCTTTTGTGTGACTTGAATGGATATGTAAGGTAGCATTGTTCTCTCTGGAATCCTGATTTATCCTTTCCGTCAATGAGTGTGATGGGAACATACTTGTAGAAGTCAATGATCTCTTTCACAGAATTGAATTTCTGGGGGAAAAAGAAAAATTGTAATCGGTGACTGCAAATGAAATTGCTAGATGATTTTATCTATAGCATTAAAAGACTTGCAAATGACAGTGTTAGAAATAGGTAATATTTTGCATAGAATTATGATTAGATTAGATGGAAGCAATCATAAAAGGAAAAGCATCAGATTTTAATCCTCTTATTTCCTTTGTGTGTCTCTATCTTGTGTAGGAGAAAGCAGCTGGCTAAGATATCTAAGCCCTGAGAATGCAGTATCACCTGTAAAAATTTAAGATGCCAGATGTCATGATAGATTTTGAAAAGATGAAACGACTATAAATCATTACTAACTTTACTCTGTCAAAAGTTACAGTTAATTAGCAGGGCATGATACTTTATACTGCAAGTTTCTTCTTTGTACCTTTTAAAATGTACCTTTTATTTTCCTATTCAGTTTACTGAGACAGTTGCTATAAAATCCCTTTCAAGTATGGAACAAGAAGGGTCTCAGCAGGGTTTTAGGCTCGTTCTCTGGTGTTCAAAACAATTGCATCCTCCAAGCCTGTTGATGTGGTTCAAGATTCCTGAACTGACCAAGCAGCAATGGAAACTTATCCAAGGTGTTTATCTTCACCTGTGCTGGTGGGAGTCTCTTGATCCTGCCATTCCAAGGGTTAGCAGTCCTTCAGTTTAAATAGTTCACTTCCCTGTGTGGAACTTGTGAGCTCTCATCATTACACCACTAAGTTGTCATGCCACCACCATTTGTCCTCTTCAGCTATTCTTTGGACTCATTGGTATTTAATCACTAGAACTGTGCACAGTAATGCAAGCTTACTGTGACATTAATACTTATCCTGTATCTATATTATATCACATTTACTGTAAACATGGGCATTTGTTGTATACCTGATGGTATCTCACGGTAGTCTCTGACACCTCCAGCTGATCCACACCCAGTTTATAACATTTGGTGAAACTGTTCCTGTATTATTTCAAGGTGAAAATTATTTGATCTCAAAACCAGTATGCTATTTTTTTAAAGTTTTGCTTCTATCTGTATACATTTGTTCATCTTTGCTGTTTTGTCTTTATGTTCAAGATCACTATTGCTACTAGATATCTAGGCAAAACTATGGTTTGTATTTCATGCCATACCAAAGTAATCCTAACTTTTTTTAGTCTAAACTTACTCTTTATCAGCATGAGTTCTTTTCCTGTTTTCTAATAATTTTTGTTGGTTCGAAAGTTATTTTTCATCTGCTTTGAAAATTTAATGTGGCTTTACTTGGCCAATATCACATTATTCATCACTGTAACTTTAAGCTGTAGCTTTTTGGTAATGAGGGAAAATGTGTCAGCTTGTACTTTGATATTTTTTCCTATTTTATTTCATCCTGTACTCTTATTTGTTAGTGACATTTAAAATATTAAGCTCCAAGTCTCTTCATGGCTGCTCAAACTTGAAGTTGACTTAGACATCGTGGTGGTGAGCACTGATGGTCCAGAATTTTATGTCCTCGGCCCTTTATGATGGAAACCCGCACTTTGTTAGGCACAAAGACACCTAAAGACATTAAGATGAAGAAAACGCAATACTGCAGAATTGTTTATTTCTCTTCACTGTCTGAAGAGACTCAAACCGATCTCTGATGTCTTAAGAATGTCCTATCTGCTGGTCCCCAGACTGTTATGGGGAGATAGGAATGGGGTCTCAAGGAAAGGAAAGGTGTAGTTACGAATTGCGTAGGGGTGGTGGTAGGATTCTGGACTACGTCATACATCCTGAATGAGAACAGTTTATCCTTGAACTGTCATTCAAGCTGTAGACAAGATGTTTACCTTGTAAACATCTCTCTCAGTTGAAAATATTAGCATCCCCTAACAGGTGTTCACTGTGCCTATTTTCCTGGTGGTAACTTTTGATATAACACTGTCAGTGGAAGGTGTTGTGGAAGTGCTCTGTCCTCTATTCTAATGAGCCAGGCCAGTTTAATGTCTGGTGAAGGCAGCTGGAGCTGATCCATTTGACTCCCTTTGAGATGAACTGAGTTGAATTGATGTGACTTTTATGACCAATGTTTTGAAAATGAAAGGTAGCTGCAAATAGTTGTAGAGAGTGGTGTGGTTGGAGGTCTGTGGCTAGAACAGTGAGATCCAGAGATACATGTTGGGCTGTGCTCTAAGCTTCTGTGTGAAACAGGCACTAAGTTGAAGAGGAGCCTACTCCTACCTTTGATATTTTTTTTTATTTATTTTTAAGTTATTGCATTGTGAGTGGAGCCTGATGCTGCAGACATGCTGAAAACATGTATTTTGTGTGTGGCAGATCTAGTTGTACAAAGGCAATAAGATATTTAAATTTTGTGTCATGATCAGCTTTAAATGTGAGCAAGGTTTTGATTTCCTTATCTTCAAAAGAACTGTACATGAAAAGAAGCAGCGTTACAGGTATCTCTGGATCTTTAATATTGAAAACTGACTGGAGTGGGGGAAGGCAACAGCCAAGTAGAAGGTGCTCAGGACATCAGTTTTGAATGTGAATGCCTAAATTCCACATATGTTCCATTTGGGGATCTGGTCTTTATAGCTTTATATGATTTGGTCTTTAGTGAGCTCAGTATAATACATGAAATATGTATGTAGATGTGAACATCTGCAGATAAATTGCTAGCAAAAGATATAGCTCTGCTAACAGTTAATGGTTGGGTGTGGTTTTTTTTTTCTCTGCTTGTATTCATTATATTCCAGTTTGATACTAATTTAGCTGCATGGAACTTCAGTTACTTGTCATTAATCACCATCACATTGACAGAGAGGTAACAATCTTTTAATATAGACAGAAATATGAGGATCAGTGCTCCCCCTGCCCCCCTCCGCGGCCTTAGAGGGCTAGATGAGAGTTAACAATGCACTCATGGAAGTTGAATTAAATACATTAAAAAAATATTGTTAATCAAAGGTCTTTTTTGATATACAAAGTGTTAATACCTCAAACTGTATATGAAAAATCAAGAGTTACAATAGGATAGCGAAATATTTGAATAATGATGTGTAGAAGAAAGCAAGTTTTTAATGGATGGAAATAGACTAATCTGAAAGTGAAAACATGCTGCAGAAAATCAGTAGGATTGAGCCTTTGAATAAAATGATCAACTTGGGAGAAATATAGTAAGTATGCACCTGTTTGTTATTTAGGTTGCTTTCTCTTTAGCAGGTGAAGAGGGATTATCCAGCTAATTTAGGTAAAGCAGCTGGTCTGTCTGCATCACATACTGCAAAATGTGGTGTAACAAAGAGAGGAGCAATGGAGAGCACTCTGGAAAGCATTTTAACAGACATTGGAAAATTATAGGCAGCAATTTTGCTGTAATTCACAGCCTTAGAAATTGTTTTCACTCTCCTGAGATAAGAACCTTAAGCGAGGTGCAGAAATTGAGATGTCAGTTTTCAAGAAAAAGCTTTTTCAGGGAATCCTTTCAGACTGCCTGAGACGGAAGTAGCTCTGCCAAGCAAGGTTGGTGCCATTAATTATTGCACGTGTTTCATGCTCAGTCCAGTGTTAATTTTATTTTCATGTCTGCTGCTGAGAATAACTCTGAGAAGTGGGAGGCTGTCGTTTCTGTGGCTCCCTGTTACTATACATAGCTGATTAGCAAAACAATTCTGAATTTTTTTGTTGTTGTTGATCTATGGCAGGATTTTTGAATTCAAGAGAAACAATACTCATTAAAAAAGAAGGCTTAAGGTAACATGTCATGATTACAGCTTTGGCCTGGTAAAGTCTTGGATATACTGTTGGTTATTAATTAGATGCTTGAAATCCTTATTCTGGAATTGTAACTTTACAATTTGACTGTTGTCAGTCCAGAACCACAGTTCAAGATACAGACTTTCTGTGCACAATTTGGAACAAACAGCAAAGTCATGTATTTTGGTATTTCCTGAGATGGGAGGGATTGTGTTCTCTTTCCTTTTAGTTCAGTAAAAATTGTTCAAATTGTTTACATGTTGTTTAGGTAATTTTCTAGTTGTCTTAATTGTTAAATCTGTTAAAATGATGAAAATTTAGTTTTATGTCTTTATTCTGTAGTGTACCATACACATACTGCATTATCCTGTAGCGTACCATATTTCAGTTCCATTCCATATTTTCAGTCATTGTTTCTAATCTCAGCCTTTTTTTACCAGGGTCATTACAGGAAGACTAAGCAATGTAAGAACCACAGAAAACTAAACTTGCCTTCTCCTAAATTATACTAAAACTCCAGGAAATTATCTGCGAGGTTCAGTTCAGAAATGCAGCTGATGTTTTACAGAAGCCTGATGGTTCGCTACAGCAATGCCAGGGTAATGGTGGCTGCAGTACAGTTCTTGATTTGTTCTACCCTTCTGCTTCTCAAACTGATTCAGTGTACTTGAACAACGAAGGATATTTTTCCCTCATTATTAAACCATTGTTCCTGAAGAACAACTTGCCAGTAAACCTTGCCCAGTATCGCTGAAAGCTCATTAATCCTATCCCACGTTTTCTAATAAGAATCCAAATGTAATCCTTGGATCTGCCACATTTGTCAAGTTAGCTTGCGTCAGTTTTGATTTAAGTTTTTTTGTGTTTTTTTTTTGTTTGTTTGTTTTTTTTAAAATCTGTAGAAAAGGTAAGTTTTAAAAGTATCAACACCCATAAAAAGGACACAATTGAAGATTGAGCTAGAGAGGCTTTGCTGATTAACCTTGGTTGGATTTCTGTCTGTCATTTATGTAGCTAATAACTCTCATAGTAGTTTGTTTTGCTTTGCTGTGCAGCCAGTCCTCCCTTATGCTGAATTTTGTGCTCAACGAAGCATTCTTTAAGTTTCTCTTAATTTTTTTGTAAGTGTCACATCTTTATAGAGATGGCTGTTTCAGTT
This sequence comes from Ibidorhyncha struthersii, assembly GCA_013398815.1. NCBI lineage: Eukaryota > Metazoa > Chordata > Aves > Charadriiformes > Charadriidae > Ibidorhyncha > Ibidorhyncha struthersii. The sequence continues at coordinate 36,568 of VZSZ01005875.1, read as the reverse complement.
TTAAGTCTTTTTTTTCTTCTGTGACAGGCATGCTGATACAGTATTTGTTATTCAGCTATATAAGTTGAATAAGAATTAGACTCTTACCGTGAATAGAATTGAATTTAATTATGTAAAAAGGCATTGCTAATCTAAAGGGATTTTCTAATTCAAGTTTGCCATATCTGAAAGACTGGTTGATGGGGACCCACGTGATGTAACTGCTTCTGAATATCCATAACAATTTTTGTCCTATTTCTGCATTTTCTTTTTTTAAAGATACTGATTCCCCTTTGCTATATGAGACAGACAATAGAAGACATTAAGCAGCAATAGTAGCAACAGGCAGAGCTGTCAGATACATGGAGTTGTATATACTTTAAAATATCTGCTTATATTATTACAAGCTAAAAAATTATACTTAAAATAACATGTACACCTGGAAAGGGAGGGCTTTCCCCTTTACTTTGCAGGTGTTACTTAGAGTAGGTAGAAGTATTATAAGTACTCAGGGAATTTTCACATTGATTTAAATCTGAATTTGAACATGGTATGTAAAATTCAGTTTTAAATTATTATCTTGAAGTTGCTTGAAACTTTGACTTAATTGAAATGAGAGTATTGTAAAAGAAACTTCAATTAAACAGCAGGTTTGTTATGTGGGAGAGTTTATAACTAATCTTCAGTATTAAGAACTTGTGAAGTGCAACATAAAAGCAATAGACCCTAACATTAGAGGGGATTTTACTTACATCTTCTCCTCTGAGCCCCGTTCCCAGTGCGTATTGCTGGCTCTCTTCCAGAAAACGTACTTTAATGTTGTATACTCTTCTTCCATAATAGACAACCAAAACATATGGTTCAGCGTTTGATTTCTTTGAACAATCTCTAACCAAGAACGTCTCATCCTGTATGACAGGGATTTAAATTATGGATTGTATGGTTAGTTCACAAAAAAGCTTGTAAGCCATCGTGGACAGTTTACAGGCACTTTCTCCAAGAGTTTACACCCCAGGTTTTGAGATAAATTGTACTTACAGTGTTTTCCTGTAGCAGTGCCTTCTCTGCTTCATGACGATCATACTCTCCAATGTACCATTCATATTTGTTTAAATCCTTAATTTTAAGATAGCATAATCAGTGTATAGAAATTAACCACAGCTGGCAGAAGTAAAAGCCAGTGAAAACAGATTATATCTAATATGTATTTAAAGCAAGTTTAACACGGTTTATAAAAATAATTGCATCTGTATCGAGAAGTCCTGTTAGGAAATCTGAATTAAATTAGACATGTAAATTCTTATCGATGGTTTCAAGAGCTTATATTGGACTGTTTTCAGAGGTGCTGAATACCCACACCATTTAACTACTTGGGGAAATGTTTTCAGTAAACTGCAGTTCACAGAGGGGGTGTGTGCCCTATAGTGATAATCCTGTTTTCTAAGAACTTGTCTCTTTATGAAGCGAAGCGTTCTTTACCTTTTCAGTGGGCTGGGTAAGAGATTGCATTTCCTGTTTTACAAGTGATTGCTTTGATTTATATTTGCATGCTGTGTACGGTGTAGGGGATGGTGACCTATTCACTGACGAGTTCTCCACATTTAACGTGGACCCTGTAAAAGTAAATTCAGAAGGAAAAAAGTTGTATTTTTTTAAACTTAAGTTATAGTTTCATTATACGGTATAGTTTTACTCAGTAAGTCTGAGAATAGCATTTACAGTTTGGAAATACAGTATTGTGATATGAACCTGTAAAATTTATGACTGCTGTTGTGCTAATGCAGCACCAGTGAGTGCAGATTCATGCCCCAGGAGATTTAACACATTAGTTTCCTCATGTTTTCTAATTGACATGACTCTGCCAGGTTCTTGCGCACGTAAACAGCAAAATATTAAAGGTAAACTATTAATAAAACAGCAAATGCTAAATAAAATAATAAATATGGGACTTTTGTATTCTACAAGTGTAACAGTTCATTCTGTTCTACCTTTTGCGCTGCTTGTATTTGTGTTGCATCAGAGCTGCTGTTTTATTGGATCCTATTAAAGCTCCTTATTATCCCATTGCCAGCTAGCATTGTTTCCACCAAGCTGTCAAAACCTTAAAGGATTCAGAGGTTCTGCCATGCTGATGTGACTTGTTTCCATTAACAAATTTAGGACCAAGAAGTGCGGTTGCTCTTGCATTAAGAAAAAGATGAGGGTGGTGGTCCCCGGCTCTGTGTTCCAGCTCCATACTGCACTGCTGAGAAGGCAGTCCACTGAGGGAGCTTACATAGCTGAAAACCGTTCTCCCAAAGCAAATGTGATTCACTGCCTGTATGTATAGGGCTGCCATTTACCAGCCAGACCCGGGGAGTTACTGGGGAGCTGTGCGAGTTCAGGGGATGGGGCAGGAACGTGAAGCATTGGGGTAATGTGGGGGGGTCGGGCCGAGTCCGATTAGGATGCAGCAGAAACAGCCTGAGAAAGGCAATGGTGTACCTTCAATGTATAGGTCAAATGCAGTTTGCAGGTACACGACATGGGGGAAGAATGATTAATTGAGGATAAGAAACCATCATATCCTGCTCTACACAGAAAGCATTTTTGTTTGTTTCATGCAGTGCTGGTAGGAGAAATGACCTAGTGTCTATTGTAAGAATAAATGAGAAAAATGTGATTATCAATGACTTCCATCTTTTCCTTCTGGTTACTGCTGCAAGAGACAGTACTGTTTGCCAAAGCGATATTTCATTATGGTTTATCTATTGTTCATGCTTTATCAGTTTATTATTTTTCAGCCCATATATAGCATATGACAGAATATTAAAGAAATTCGACTTGGAAGACATTCTTTCTGTGAAGAATAATAGTTTTCACTGTGTTTCACAATGTCCATGGATCTCAGTAGGCAAACAGCCATGATCTTCAGTAGGTAACGGGTCTGTTCAGAAATGAAATCACTGTTCAAAGGGTCTGGGACCAGACATCTACATCGTGTTTCTGCAGTCAGTTTGAGGTGTCAAAATGCACATATGTCACCGTTCAACTTACTGGATCCTGATTTTGGCATTTGTGTTCACATTGGTGCTATGGCTAGATACTGTATTTTTAAAAAGAGACCCTACAGCTCAGCCATGTGTGCTTTGTGACAGGTGCTGTGTATGTTGTGTAGATTTTTTTTTTCTGGTGTATCTTAAACTGTGGGACAAGAAGTGGAAAATTCTCTTGCATTGCTCATTGTGTCTGGCTGGGATGGAGTTAACAACAGCTCACTGAGAAACTAAAGAATATTTTAGATCTTTGACCAGAAAATCATTTGTTTTCAACAATAAAAGCTAAAAATGTCAGAGAAATATGTACCTACATAGGATAAAAGAAGATATTTGTATAAAATTAATAATATTTTGTCTTCAAATATTTTTTTAATTCAAACATGGACTTGAAAGGAAAATTGTAGGATAGCAAAGGTCACTTGTTTGTTCTGTCCCTGTTATTTCATGAGGGCAAGGGATTTACAAGAGGAAAAGGAGATTGTGCTGTCCCAGAGGGCCTGAATGACCAAGAGCAATGGTAGGGAGGGTAGGAAGCGTCTGAAGTGGAGATGTCTGGGCATGCAGGAAGAAGACAGACTGCTGAGAAAAGTAGCAGAGACCTAGGTGAACTTTGTGGATTCTGTAAAGGCAGACTTTTTAATAGGTATCCAGAGGAGAGTGTGTGAATTGCAGCCCCAGCACAAAAAGGTTGTTAATAACCAGAAGTGGCTCAGCAAAGGGCCACCAGCAGAGTCGGGGAGCTGGAGCCTGTGAAAAAAGCTGGGGGAGGTGGGCTTGTTTAGGCTGGCAGTGGCTGAAGTTAAGGTGAATCCTACTTTATCTGAACAAATAATAAAGTCCATACGTTCTTTCTGGTGTTAGTTGCTTTTACCATAAATTCACATTGTGCAACTTGTAGGTTCTTGGCACAGCTCAGGGGTTTTAATAAAATAGGGCATTTGCAGAGGCAGTTAAGGGAAAATATAAAAGTATAGTAAATGTCATCAAGGACAGTAGGAGGTTACCAGCATGGATGATTCCTATAGCTCCTCAGTCCCCAAAGACCCTGGGTCTCCCAAGGTTTGAACTCTCTTTTTAAGGACTGGAGATACAGCGTAAGATAACTTGGCTGGTGCCTTTTAATGACATTCAAAAACCCCAGAAGACCAAGGTCATTTATTCTATCTAAGGTATAGATACACCTCTTTATCAATGAATCTGTATATGAAAGTTAAATATATCACACAGTTTCCTTTCCAGCATCTTTTATCCTTAGTATGCATTTCTGCAAAAAGAAATCATATTTACAAAATAGAAGGGTAAGTGTTTTCTTTTGCTGACACAATTCTTACAGTGAAGTTTGGCTAATAAAAGGATTTTGCTTTCCATAAGTTTTTAAGTAGATGCTGAGGTGTTTTTTTTTTTTTTTTTTTTTTTTTTGGGGGGGGTGGTTTTTACGGAAGTACTTTTTAAAGCAGGGGTAACTATATTGAAGGGTAGGGATGATCCACAGAAATTCTGTGTTAAATACTAGTGAGGCCGTATTTTTCTAAAAGAAATTAGGTAGAGGGGTTGGTGGACAACAGATACAATATGATATGACAGCAAAAAGCTAGCACAAATTTTAGTAGTATTTGTAGAAGTATCATCTTAAAGATTAGGGAGACTGTGCATATGAATGAAGTGATACTGCTCCTGTGTGTTGCATTCAGTTCTGAGAATCTTAAAGAAATCTGGGGAAAATGAGCAGAGCGATGGTGCCACAGTTCCTGGGCAAGCTGTACCACAGGCCGTTTCTTGGTAGGGCACCCCACCAATGTTAATGTTGGCTTCCAGTATTTTCCCGTAGGTAAAACCACACAGTCCGGGGGATGTCCTGTTTCCAAGCATAATAATTTGACAGACCTGCCTGATAATGGCACTACAAGTCCTTCCCTCTAGGAATCTGGGATAAATCTAAAGCAATTTCTTCAAGGATCAGTGTACTTGTTAACACAAAGGCATTAAACCCATAGTAGCTACTCTATAACGTCCTGAACATCTGTAGCTTCCATTTAGCTGAGCATCTCTGCCTGGAAAAGCAGGGACCGTTGTGCTCACAGTGTGCTCTTTCTCCGTGGGTGTCTCTTTGTATGCCCAATTTATATTCTTTTCCTCTCCCCATTGTCCTTCAGTGGCTCGTCCAAATCCCCTTCCTTCTTGGGGTTGGGGTCTGCAATGGTTTAACACTTGCATCCTAGGTTGGGCATTTCTTACCTTGAACCAGGCACGTGGTATAGCAGAGCAAGTAACTGCTTGTTCACTACTGTTGACTGTGCTATTGTTTCACTTGTTTTCTGCTTGCTTTAACAACCCCTTTGCACTAACTCTGTGCACTGGAAATCCCCAGTGCAGACGTACACACATAGAAACACGGGTATGTTTCTTATTCATATATATCCCCGCCTGGTTTAGTTGTTAAAGCAATCTCTGGTTCTTACCTGAGCTGGAAATGCTTTTAGAGCTCCACGTACATGGAAGGCTAGGAGAAAGCAATGAGTGAAAGTAATGTCAGCAAAATACTTGTTAGTGGCGAGTATTTAAGTAAAAGTCAAATTAGAGAGCAATGCATAGCTGTGCTTCCCCCGAATACCCCTTCCTCTACCGGTTGCAGCTTTGGGCCTTCCTGGGTTTTGGGTGATAGTTTTGTATTTAGTGTCTTTTGACAGATTTCCCTTCTGTTAATTTCACCAGCCACTTTTTGAAGTTATGTAAATTTTTACTCTCCACAAGAGTATTTGGCAAGAGTTTCATATTTTAACTGCATCTGTAGTGAAGCATGATTTGCTTTTGCTCATTCTGGGCCTGTTCCCTGCTAAGTTCAGCTGATCTTCCCAGCCCTTCTGTAGGAAGACCCAAGGAGCTGTTGTCCCCTGTCCCTTCTGATTTTCTAGACCACTGCTGAGTACCCAGCTGGTATTTTGTTGTGCTGTTAATTAGAACAGTTACACTGGGAAAAGCACTGACCAAATAACTTCCCATGAGAGGCACTGGTACCACACAAGAAGAAACAAAATACTAGGGGTCGCAAATAGTGTCATGTTTACTCCAGACAATGATGTTATCTTGGAGAAATGCCATCGTTGTAAACAAGGCTAGATGAGAGGTTCAATATTTGTCTAGGAAAGATATGAAATCATTCATATACTTCCTATACTTTATCCTATACTTTTGTTTTTTGTTTAGTACTTTAGGAAGATAGCTTTAAAAGCACATTTAGAAAAGAAAGATTTGTGTAGGTTAGAAAAGAAAAATAGGAGCAACTGTCAGATTTCTGTGGAAGAATAGTTGGCCTTTAAAAGGCCAAGTATGTATTCTTTGTATATAATAATAGAAAATAAGGGCAAGAGGAAATGCTGAGACTGGAGATGATGGAACTTCTTTATACAGTATCTTTAACACCCTATCACAGAAAGTGAGACAAAAATGTAATACAGTAGTATGCTATTAAAGATAAAAATTGAATGTGCAATTACAATAGCTTGAAAGCAATTCCCAAAGATGGTTATTGTCATGCACCAGGGCAAAACCTAATCTATCACTACATAGCATCAGAAAGTGATATCATCTTGCTTTTATTGCACAGTGAAGTATGATTTTCTAGAGCAGAATGTTTAGTCCTTGAAGCATCCAAAACAAACTCATGAAACTCTTATATTCCTACCTGGCTTCAGGATGATGCTTTGGTTTATACTGTTGTGCTTGAAAAGATATTTCGGGTTTCTTCCCCAAATCTGTAACTTAATGAAAAAGATAAGAACTTATTATTTCCTCTTGTATGCAACTTTCACAGTATCTAGCAACTACTGTGAAATAAATTAACTTAATTCAATTCACGTATGATGGGAGGCAGTTCAATAGAAAAAGCCGATAGGCTACAATCAGTCTGGCTTAATTGAGTCAGGTAATGATTTCAGTGGGAAACATTTATACTAGCGCGAATGTTACGTGGTGAACGTTACAGGTTTTGCCAAATATGGCTTAACAGAATGGTAAATAATGCAGAATGCTGTACTAGAAGTATACAGAGGCTTCATAAATCCTTTTTCTAGGACAGGATAGATAGGCATTGAATGTATTAATGCAGTCAATACTATTTCTAGCTGAAAGTCAGGAAACTGCCTTAATCTGCAAGTCAGGAAACTGCCTTAATCTGCAAAAGGAAAGACCAGAGGAAATTGTGAACTCATTAATGCAGAGGTGTAAACAGCATAAAAATCACGTAGCCTATGTCTGTCTTCACAGTAACATTGTTTTTTGCCATGGACCTTCATGCACACATACACAGTGAGTGGCTTAAGCTGTTTTTTCCAAGCTGTGTATACATCTAAAGAACTGATGTGTTTTTTAAAGCGTTTTTTTTGTTTGTTTTTTTTTTTTTTAATGTTTTCTGTAGCTTTAAAAACCTAAAGCTTTTAGAAATCTTTCTTTCGGAATTCTCACACTCAAATTACAGGAGAGGAGCAAGATGGAGAGAAGGGAGATATTCTCTGTGCCGATCCAGTCTTTTCTCTTCAGGATTTACTTCCTTCAGTTTTTTAGGTTCCAACACTCTTATTTTCCCCAGGACCTTAAGACTTTGATTTGCTTAGAACAAATGTGATATCCTGGAATTAGCTGTAGTTAATGCCAAGTTAAATTCTTTTTCTCTGCTACATCTTCCACAACTGCGGAGGTCCCTCTAAATCTTTCTGTTCTCAGCAGACGTATACCTGGGGGATGTCTCTTACTCATTTAAGTATAGAGCCAGACAGCTTGATGCTACACAGCAGGATAGATATCAGGTTCCTATACTGATCATTTCAACTGGAGTTTTAATGACAGCATATTTTGTTCTTGGAATATGAAGGAAAGACAGCAAATTAATATCATGTTATTAAATACTAACCTTGTTCTCTTCCAGGTGCCTATATAAAATGATAACATAGACAGTAAATAATTTTATTTTGATTATTAAGTTGAACTGACCCCAACAGACCCAACTATCTTTCAATTTTAAAACAATTTATAGAGATTCAATCATTAATACCTAATCACTTTGTAAAATAAGCTTGAATGCTGATCTAAGTCCATTGGCAACAATAAGAACTGAGTTTTTAGGGGCATAAGTGAACATGTGGTGTACTGCAATGATCACCATTTCATGACCACTATTGTGCATCAGTTTAACTTACAATATGGTTTTCCTTCATTGATCTTGTATTAAATCCAGAGGTTGATTTTGACTGACTGGAGATACACTATCCAAAGATTAAAATCAGTCATTTCTTTTCAGGCTCCTTAACTGACAGTACAATTACGTTTACTGTCATGGCAGATACTTCATTCAAAACCACTGTGTGGAGAGTCTTAATTCAGCATATTATGTTACAAAGAAGTGAATGATAGACAGGTGTCTAAAGACCAGAGTTTGACTTACAAATTTTCACTGTATTTCTGTATTATTTTGTTTCACATGGCAATAGTAATTATTTTGTTAATTTGATGCACAGAATACTATAATACATAAATATTAAAGAAAATAATATTTTACTCGTTGTAGATGTTGCACTTTGACTCTTCCTTAAAAGTTACTTCCCCAATAATATTTTCGCATTACTTAGAAGTTCATAGTCTCATTCAGGTTGGAAGGGGCCCAGGCAGGTCTCCAGTCTAAGCTCCTTCTTAAAGCATGGTGAATTGCGAGATGAGACCTGGGCTCAGAGCTTTGTCCAGCTGCATCTCGCAAACCTCCAGAACATAGATTTCACAGCTTCTCTGGGCAACCTCTTCCAACACCCCTATAATTATCTTCATAATATTTTTTCTTCCTTATTTCTGGTTGAAAACTCCCTCATTTCAAGATAACTGCCTCTTGTACTTCCACTGTGCACTCTGTAAAGTGTCAGGCTCTGCCTTTTTGATGATCTTTCTTAGGCAGTGGCATGCTGCTGTTGGGTTCCCTCAGAGCCGTGCCTACACCCCCAGGCTAAGGGATCACCTCCCCATCAGCCTTATTTCACAGGGCAGGAGCTGCACCCCCTGACTGCAGTGGTGACCCTCTGCTGATCCACTCTGTCAACAGCAGCCTTGTGTGGTACTCCAGGTGTTGTGTAATGAGTGATGAGTAGAAAGGAATAGTCCCTACCCTTGACCTCTTGGCTATGCTTCTGTTGATACAGCTCGATACGCTGTTAGCCTTTATGGCCACCAAGGGCACACCAGTGGCTCATGTTCAGCCTGTGGTCCCCCAGTCCTTTTGAGCAGAGCTGCTGCCAAAGGGGTTAGTCCACCCGGGGGCAGGATTTTGCGTTTGTCCTTTCCAGTTTCAGGAGGCTCCTCTTGACCCTTTCCTAGAGCCTGCCTGGGTCCTGGTGAAGGGCTGTCCTGCTCTCAAACCTACTGAACTGCTGTTTGGTGTCTGAACCCCTGACAAGAGCACAGGGTCCTCTCCTCCAGGTCACAATGAAACTATGGAGCTCTGGAGCCCTCAACATAGCAAAGACATGGACCTGTTGGAGGAGGGCCACAAAGATGATCAGAGGGCTGGAGAACCTCTCCTATGAGGAAAGGCTGAGAGAGTTGGGGTTGTTCAGCCTGGAGAAGAGAAGGTTCTGGGGAAACCTTACAGCGGCCTTCCAGTACCTAAAGGGGGCCTACAGGAGATCTGGGGAGGGACTTTTTACAAGGGCATGTAGTGATAGAATGAGGGGGAATGGCTTTAAACTGGAAGAGGGCAGATTTAGGTTGGATATTAGGAAGAAATTTTTAACCATGGTGAGACACTGGAACAGGTTGTCCAGAGAAGCTGTAGAAGCTTCATCCCCGGAGGTGTTCAAGGCCAGGCTGGATGGGGCTTTGAGCAACCTGGTCTAGTGGGAGTGTCCCTTAAGATTTATGTCTTCAGATCTATCTGAATGGGAAGCAATGCACATTACATTTTATCTTTTCCGTGTTATGAGATACACAATATGTCTCCTTAAGATGTAGCCAGACTAAGAGCCTGTTAGGAGCTGCAGTATTTGTGCAGCTGTATAGTGCTCAGCCAGAATTATTAATTGCAGCTGTAAGATATTTATTGTTCTTGGGGAGGTATTCATATTTGGTTTGTAATGAGTCAGTATGTAGGACAAGACAAAGCTTTTTGTGTTAAAATATTATCTTTCTGGCCAATATATATATATTTTTAGCATTAAATGCTAATTACAATATTGCAATCAAACCATGTTTTCTAATGATCTTTAAAACCAAAAGAGTTTCTAACCACAGGAGGAGCGAAGTTTGGGACAGCCTCCCAGTCAGAACTGTGGAGAAGAAAGACTCAAAAGGATTTGAAAGTTAGAGCTAGACCAGTCTATACATTTGTGGTACAGCCTGCTGTGGTAGGAAGTGGCTGGGCTTGACCAGCATAGAGATTCCTTTCTTTCCTCTGTTCCCTTGCAATGAGATAAAACCTCAATACAATAGAAACCTATTAGTGCAGTAAATAGAACATCCGTCTTGAAGGAGAGGCTGTGTTTTGGGGAAGTGATCATCCCCCTGTACTCGGCACTGGTGAGACCCCACCTCGAGTACTGTGTTCAGTTCTGGGCCCCTCGCTACAAGAAAGACATTGAGGTGCTGGAGGTGGCAACGAAGCTGGTGAGGGGTCTGGGGGACAAGTCTGATGAGGAACGGCTGAGGGAACTGGGGCTGTTTAGCCTGGAGAAGAGGAGGCTGAGGGGAGACCTCATCACTCTCTACAAGTACCTGAAAGGAGGTTGTAGAGAGATGGGGACTGACCTCTTCTCCCTAGTGACAAGTGAGAGGACGAGAGGAAATGGGTTCAAGTTAAGCCAGGGGAGGTTTAGGTTGGATATTAGGAAAATTTTTTTCACTGAAAGGGTTATCCAGCACTGGAATAGGCTGCCCAGGGAGGTGATGGATTTGCCATCCCTGGAGGTTTTTAAAAACAGGGTAGACGTGGTACTTGGGGATATGGTTTAGAAGTGGGTTTGTAAGGTTAGGTTAATGGTTGGACTCGACGATCTTAAAGGTCCCTTCCAACCTTAACGATTCTGTGATTCTATGATTCAGTAAGAAGCACAAAATGCCATAAATTATAGCCTATGTCTGAATTTTACAAGCGTCCTTTAACGCTTTGCATTATTGTAGGGACTGTATCTCGATACATCTTATGGGAAACCACTTGTCATAACTAAACCCCTTTATTGCTAAACCCATTTCCTCTGCTTTACTTCATTGGCCCAAGTAGAAAGTGAAGGAACTTGTTAAAAACTTTTTTACAGAAACTGGGACCTGAAAAAGAAAAATAAAAATCACTTGCCTTTACCAGTCTCTATGTAAAAATTACTGCTTTCTGCTTTATATGTGCCTATAGGTGCATTCCCAGCACCACCTCTCAGGTTCTGCCCTCTGCCTGCTGCCAGCTGGTGCAGGGCTTGCCAGTGGCAGGGCTGCAGGTGGCTGTGCTGGGAGGAGAGGTGGTCAGCTTGGAGGTGTGGGGAGGCAGGGAAGAGGCCTTCTTGCCTCTGTCAGACAGGGGAAATTAGAGCTGCTGCTTCAGCATCACAGGTGTTGAGGCCATACGCGTCTCTGCGGTGCCTGGAGCCTAGAGCTGCCCTTGGTGGAGCTTTGTGGACTGGCTGTGAGGAAGGTGGGCTGTTAGCTGGAGGATGGGGCCAGTGGGAGATGGACTGGGGGATGTACTGGGGCTTACAGGGCTGCCCATGTCTCTGGAGGTTTGAGGACGTAGCAGAGTGTAAGCTCGGGCAGGTGGGCTGTGCTGGGCTCAGAGGACCATGCATTGCTGTGGCTGTGGTCCCCACCTGGCTGGGGAGGGTGGCAAGGGGTTCGGCTGGGGTAAGCTGTACAGGCACCTGAGCAGCAGTGTGGTGACCCTCTCGGTTGCTGCTGAAGCCATGTTGTAGGCAAAGCTGCTGTTTGTCTGAGGTGATGGATTTTGCAGGACTTGTGAGAGGCCCTAGGGAAGGAGAGGGGAAGGAGAAGGAGAAGGGAGCTGGGAGGGGAAATAGGTGAGGTTCATTCTGGGTATAACAATTTGTCAATTTTTATTTCTCTTATTGAAAAGGATCATCTTATTTTTGAGGTAGCCTTGTAGTTACATCACAGTAATACTACTACTACACTTCTCTATTGACCTTATAATTTCAGTTTTCTGCTTTTAAAAGTCTGTGTGGAATCTGTATTTCTCTGAAAGAGAGAGTCTCGCCTGCTGCTCACCGTTCATAGGCATCTGCAGCATCTGGCCCTTATGAGATATGCTTTTACGTGGCTACTTGGGAAGGCAGCTTTGCACTGTATGTATGGATTTATTTCTGCAAGCAACTTCAGGAACTTACCTGCCATTCAGAGAGTAGCAGTATGGAAAATGCTACACACATTAAAGATAGATACGCTTATGACCCAAAGCTAATACAATTCTTACAGTATTTTTACCTAATAGGCTAAAGTACTGCTACAAGAGATATTGTGCAGCCGTGGAATGTGTATGGGTTTTATAGTCCTAATCTATACAAAGATGATTACTTACTTTGTTTAGTTCCTTAACAGATAGATGTCTGGAAAAGAAAGAATTATATGCAAAACATTTAATTATCATAAAATAAAAATCACTTTGAGTACTTAAATACTTTGATTACATTATCACTGAAAATTAACAGCCCTTGGCAAAGGAAGGGTTTTATTACAGCTATAGAAATTCAGAGGCTGGTTATTTTTTTACATAAATTATTTGCAGGAGAAGGTTATGGACTTCCATAAAAAAGAATAGCATCCACTGAATTCATTATGGTAAACGAGAAAAAGTCTTTGTTAAGGATTTATTCTGGGAGGAGGGGAGAAGAGTTATGAATGATTATCAGCTTTCTTCAACACTTTTCATCTCATGCCAAAAAAATCTTATTACGAACTTTAAAGTCATCTATAAATGGAGGTAAGTTCCTTGAAGACTGAAGAGTTTCAAAAATGAAACATTCACAGAGGCAGAATGGAAAGTGTAGAGGAAAGGAGGTGCAAACCAGGAAAAGAGGAATGGAGAATGCTCCTCATGGTCCTGATTCGAGTAGGTGTTTAGGTATTTTTCTGCTTTCTCCTGATACGCCTGATAAAGAGGAATATCCTTTTCTGAGAAGGTTCTTCAGAAAATATTCTCCCTCCGAAAGGGACAATGTTTTGAGTCTGACATCTTTTGTTAGATGTCCTAGGTACGATGAAATCTCATGCTTCTTAGAAGCATGTGTCTCATAAAAAAAGAGATAGAGGGCCGGATTTTAGAAGTTATTTAGCAACATAAGGTATGGATAAGCATCTGGTGGTTTTTTGAGGGCTCCAGGATTCAGTCCCTGCTTAGCTTACCTCCTAGACTGAGAAAATATGACAGTTAGTTATTTTGCTAAATTAGACAGAATGCAAAAGGAAGACATGATATAGAACACCCTGGGAGCTATTTTTCAACACTTGTTCAATGAGAAGGGGTCTCTTCCTTGTGCCTGTGCTGGAAACATCAGCATGGAGGGTTAGAGAGGCAAGATATCTGGGAATGATCTATTAGGGGAAAGTTTCAGGAAGGCTAGGAGAAAGGAGAGGAACTGTTTTGGGTTTGGATAGTTGCTTTTGTGTTAGTTTCTGCAATTTGTTAGCTTGGTTTTCAGGGTCATTATCTGATGTGTGAAAGGCTATATTCAAGACATTGGGTGCATGGTAAAGTTAAGTGATAATAAAGGTGTGCGTGTAGGGCTGGCCTCCACCACGAGAGGACATGCCGTTTGTATGGCCTGTCTACCACAGGCATGTAGAAGTTTAAATCTCACCAAAGCTTCTAAGATACATTCCAGGATCCTGCAAATGCCTATATTTTTATGAGGCTATTTATAGAGTGTATAAATAATGATGTGTTTAATTTTTTAAGTCTTCCAAATCTTGTTGGAAAACAGGACTTGCACTGCTAAATCACGTCTGTGGTTTGACAGGTTTGCTTACAGTCTAGCAGATAACGGCTGTAGCGCCGTACTCCTCCACACTGAGCTCATACGTATGTTTTCTCCTTACAAAGCTGTGACTGGACTGAAGATGAGTGAGAAATATTTTGAGTTTAGTGCTTCTGTGGGAAATTTGTGAATTGCCTTCCCCAGATTATGTGTGGTCTTAGTCTCTTACTCAAGGGATTAAAAAAATCTGGTACGATTAAAAAAAATCAGAACTATTGGAAATATTTTGGTATCTATAACTGCAGTGTGGGATTTGCTGGTTATGATTTTTGCTGCTGCTTTTTAATTCTAGCATAAGAAATGACATGTATTTGTATTACAGATTTTGGCTTTATAATGGGGCCTTTCAAATCCAAGTGCTTTGCATACTGACGTCTGCTGGCAAACAAGGCTTGTAACAGTTCTCACAGAGTTTTCAATGTATGTGCTGCCCTACTGAGGGAGGGGACCGGTCACGGGATTTGGAACTTTGCAGCTATAGGTCAGGTCATGCATCTGAATATGAAGCTACTTCATATTAATAAAAGGTCTTATAACCAACAGCTTTTGGAATCTAATCCATGAAAGAATTTAAGCATCATTCAGGAAAAAAATCCACCATAGTTAGAGCTCAGTCCTTAAATACATACTTAAGCAGAAGATTACTTCATTGATTTGTTAGCTTTTATTCCCCCCCATGGGATTTGTAGTGACCTTTGTAAAATGAAACAAAATTCCATCCTGATGGACTGAAATCGAAACTATTTATGGAAGGATGGACAGGATTGGCACAGCTCAGTTGTGCCCAAACTTCTGGCTGCAACAGCCTTTCCTCGAGAGGCATTTGAGCATTATACCCTCTGTCCCCTGGATGTGTGTCATTCCTCTTCCCAGCATGTGTCCACCACCATCTTCATTTATGAATGTGTGTTATGGTCACACAGCAAGAGCACATACGCATCTGGTTATATGGCAGTGAGCAGCGTACATACATGCTCATCTGACTAGATACGTGTGTAATGTGAAAAAAGCAGCTGGTCTCATAACCTGACATATGCGTATGCTTGGTCATCCAGTTGGACACAAGCGCTTTGTGCTTCAGGACTCAACGCTCATCCACACTGCCATGTCAGGATGCTGAGTGAACATGGGTGGTGTATGTATGATGAAGGAGGGGAAGATGGAAAGGGCAAGAAGCGACTCATAGTCTGGATTCGTTGGTCTCATGGGCTGGAGCAAGACTTCTGGCTACAGATTACTCATTTCGTTTGCTGAACGTAACATCCTTGGGATGTGGAATGTATTTCTGTGTGTGGTGCAGTCAGTGTATTTCCCCATCACTTGGTTCACCAACTGTGCTAGGCAAGTGCAATTGTTTCTACTTAGAAGTGGTTGCAAAACCTCTAAATATGAGTAAGAAAAAGTAGGACAAACCTTAAACACAGTGTTTGTGAAAGTTCCACCTACTTTTCTACTCCTTTCCTTCTTTACCATTATTTTGGACGTTTTTTCTTTAAAAAATGCTAGTGTCACATTATGCTAAATACCACTTCTCTCAATTATTCACAGCTGTCTAAAGAATAACTTTTTTTTCTTAAGTAAAAACAGAGGTGCGATGGAGGTAAAGTCTCGTAGTTTGACCAGGGAAAGTGTTTTGATTCTCAGGGAATGAGGATGAGGAATGCACCCGTACCTTGTGACTTTTGCTGATATCGGAAAGGTATGAGCTTGGCTGAGCGTTTTCCTTGTGTGAAAGAACTGACTGCTTATCTTCGGCTCTGGAGGAAGTGGCTGATACTGCTTTGGCAGTGTCTTCAGAGGCCTAGAGAGGTCAAAAGAGAAGTTGAAGAACTATTAGGGAATAAAGGAGGCACAGGGACTGTGTTGTAAGTGCAAGCTCAAGAAGAAAAACACTGGAATTTTCCGAGAACATTTCAGTGTATTTGTGCTGAGCTTAGCTCAAGTCCAGGAGCTTCTTGGGGCCCGTCAATAGCAACAGGAATTTTGGATAATATTCTACATTTGCAGGACATTACTGTACTGTGTTACGTGCCACTTAACACCGCTTTCATATGCTTCACTAGTACGTGCCAAGTACAGCTCTCCAGGGTTGATATTTCTGGGTGGATATGGCCATGCGTAAGGCCCAGCCAGGGAGCATGCTGCAGCTCAGACGCACAGGAAAAACTGCTCTTCATCCCTGAAATCTCACAGCTAACACTTGCCCGGGGTTTTCTGGCAGATGCAGGCACACTCTTCTTGTGCTCTGAGACCTGCGAGTCAGGGCCCAGCTCCAGCTGGGAGCTGTAGCATGGAGAGCTTGGGTGAGTAAAAGCGGAGGTGCATCCATCCTGCACTGCAGACCTGCCCTTCAGTGGTGGGCTCCTGCGGAAGGAGCTTTGGGCATTTGCATGGGACAGACCAAAATTACATCGGGTGAGAGAATTAAAAACCATTCTGGTCACCATAATGCAAATAAAACCAGATAGTGAAATATTGTGGAATAATGAAATGAGACTGTTCTTATTTCTGCGCTTTTACAGTTTTGAATTTGTGAAGCTACGCTGTCCTTTTATGGTCCTATTTCATTTTTTAACTTCAAGAATAATCTGAATATGACTGTAATGCAAATCATATTTGAAACTTGTGTACAGCTTTTATGGCAGTCAGTGCAGGCACTGAGGAGTAAGCTTGTCAGTCCTGGATGACTTTTTGGAAGTATGTCTTAATTGTAGCAGTTGTTACTGTTTGGGGCTGAAAAGATCAAGAAGTGATTAATTATTTGTTCGTTGGCATAGAATAGAAAAATATATTAATGGAATAGAGCTTGGTCTGTCTTCTGTGGGAGTTAGTGGCAATATTCCAGTTGATTTCTATGGATGTGATTTAGACTTGTAGCAAAAAAAATTGGCAGAAAGATTTCAGAGGCAATAAAGTCAATATTATCATGGTGAACAGAGCCTAAGGCGCCGATACAAATCAATGGAAGATTTTTTTTCCTGACAATTTATGTCTGGGTTGAACCAGATTGAAGTTTTCTAGGCTTTTGACTTGGTCCTAGGCTCAGCCAAGTTAATTTTAGAGATGCAGGCCTGAACTGCAGCTGTCAATACTAACGGCTCATGTTTTGTTCTGCCTTATTTCATTTCAGAAGCTAAAAAGGTCCAAACAGAGCCATGAAGTAAAAGGATATGAGCTCACTTCCAGTCATCTCGTTACCATGGCTGGTACAGATGGATGTGAGCATTCATTAGCACTGAGTTCCCCAAGGAACCGCAGGTAAATGATCTCTTAAGTGACCTTACCGTGGAGGAGGCATGGGATTCTGGAAAAGAGAGGAAACAAAAATCTGTGTAAACTTCTTTCCTTGTTTTACTAAGACAAGTGTAAAGAGTTTAGATGAAGCAGACATGCCTGTGTCAACAGTTAAGGAGTTTATGTACTCTACAACCCATATCATACTTTAATATGTTGCTTGAAAATCACTGAGAGATAAAAGACATCTATGTAAACCATGAATGCAGATAAATGAGATAATGTAGAACTGCAGATATGAGTTCTCTTACCCTTTAGTTAGTGCTAGCAAAATTGCAGCAAGCTTTTAAAAATATATTCAATGGCAAAACGACCTGTAAACATTTTAGTTGAGGAAAGATTCTGCTTACCGGGCCTCCATGTATATTCACTTCTTCTCCTAAAGATAATTATTAATAATTGTTAACAGAGTGCTTTCCATATAATTGACAAAAAAAAAAGGTATAGCTTTATTCTTATTATTATTGGCATTATTATTGGCAGTCCAGCCATGTCCTTCCCCCTCCCCAGCTCTAACTCCAGAACTCTGCTCCAAGGTCGTGTTGCTGTTCCCATACTTAATATCCTACCTAACACATCTGTATATCCATACCTTTTCCTGCTATTGAATGGGAAGCATTACTTTCTGTGAAGCTACAGCTGGAAGCTTCAGAGGTTCAGTGGGAGGTTGTTATGTGTGGGAATGAGAGCAAGTCACAGCCAAGACCTGAGACGGAGGTCACTGGACAGGACAGTGTGTTTTCTCTGTTAGCTATTCTGCACGAGGCCAATGGGCTCTGAATGAGGCTTATTACGCGTGGCATGCATTTTGTTCGATCTGTACTTTAGCCTTTTTTAAGGATGGATTTGCGGATGGGTTCAGATGCAATTTGTAACTCATCCTCACCAATTTGTTCTTCTCTCCATGTAAAACACAAGACTAAGTGTGCTTAGATAGTTATGATGATCATAGAATGGTTCAGAATCTTCTCACGCGGTAGCCAAGCAAATCTTTTTAGTGTCACAAACTTTGATTTCATAAAAGACATAACAAGGAATTAATTAAAGTTAAAGCAGGAGAAGACAGTTTTTTTTTTTTAATTTTAAAATTTTAAAATATAAAATAAAGGAAATAAAAAATTGTCATGATACTTGATAAAACAGGGGGAACTTTGGTCTTACCTCCAGCTTCAGAATGAAACATTTGAGGGTGATATTTATTCAGGTATTATAAATTTAAGTATTGTTGAGAGTCTTTTTATATATATGCTTATCAAGTTGTTTGGGATGCATTTTCATCTGTTTTGAATTTTGTATAGAAATTTATAAAAGTCTTGAAGATCAATGACAGTAAATTTTTTTTTTTGTTTTCAAATTTACCAAAATATGACTGATTATTTAAATGAACATAGGACNTATTTTACTCTACTTGCATTAGATTTTGATTTTGAAAATATTTTCATAAGTTCTACGTACTGAAATCCTAACTAAAAGACATGGAGTGTATCTTAAGTTCTCCTTCAAGTAAACCATAACAAATTGCTCTGAATAAAATAATTGTGCCTTAAATGTTTAACAATTCTAGAAAATAACTGTTGACAAAAATTCTTCTGTGCTGTTCATGCCATCTTGTGGCAAAACCACTTAATAGCACTGGGCATGAGTATATATGTTAAGGTACATTTAATAACAGTGTAGTTATTGTCTAAAAAGAACAGATTCCTCTGCAAGCACTATTAGCTCAAGATGTACTGAAACCTATGTATAAGTTGAATTCTCAAACAGCAGAATTTAGCTGCCTGCACTGTCTTCGGTTCATCTTTCTTAATGTCAGTACGCATCTCATGGAGGCAGACAAACATGTAAATCAACCTACTAAATCCTGCTGGAATTTGAAGCTTCATCTAAACTGGCAAAGCGTCAGTGGGACCTTTCTGCAGGTTTTGAAGCTGGCTTACATGAGTTTCGCTCAATTCATGGGTTTTTTTACAAGCTACATCAGGATTTGCTCTCAAGAGTCAGTTTAACCTTTCATTTTGCAAACTTTATAGTGCTTACTTTCTCATAATGTGTAGGAATTATTTGGCTCTATGTTTTCTATTATAGTATGAACAAAAAGGAAAAAAATAATCAAATTTTATTTTGCATTGCATTCTTTGTGTTATTTTCAAGTGTAACATTTACTCTCTGAAAATCAGCCATTCCAGCAAACATAGAAAGGATCGTATTTTCCTGGCTTGGCAATTGCATTCCTTTTGACAATATTTAGCATATAGTTCAAAGATTTGGAAATAAGAGAAAAAAATATCATTCCCTTTCAAGGTTAATCAGATATTTTATCCTTCAGTAGTTGACTTCATGAGATATTACTACATCTAAAGTATATCAAATATAAAAAAAGTATACAGGACAGTATATAGAAACCAACTTTAAAAATAATCTTATGATTGAGTAAAACGATCAATCAAAGGAATTAATAGTTGGACACCTCATTAGATTCTTGAAGAATAAGATAGCAGTCTGTCTCCAATTTTACCACAAAAACCAAAAGAGAACAAACAAAAATGTAGGTACACTTGTGACCCACAATTATAGGATTTTGAAGGAAATTTACAATTAATGGTAAAGCAGCAGAGAAAAAATATGTGCTAGGTAATATACCATATAATAAGCATATTCTTAGTAGGAGTACACTGTCAGACAGCTTTTGTAAATAGTTATCCTAGGACGTAAGTCCTTAGTAGGACTTGCTAAAGTTGATATTACTATTTAAAAATAGTTAGTAGATTACGCTTTACAGTATATTTATACACAATGCCAGAGAAGGACAGGGAGCCAAAAAGCATGAGCTCATGAGAAGAAGTGAAGCAGGGATCTTGCAGCCTTTGGTGGAACAGTTCAGGAGACACAGGCTTCCCCCCATCCCTTCTCTTAGAATTGTAGGGAAAAAGAAAACTTGATTTTTAAATGGAATGGCTTCCCCCTCTCCATCCCCCGCCTCCTGGCTTGAGGAGCAGGGAGTTCATGAGATAAAAGATAGCTCCTTTTGTAAATCATTACTTTGATGTTAGGTAGTTGAAATAGTGTTGCAAATTTTGTAATGTGATTATTTTGGAAAGTGGCTGCTGTTCTGAAAACCATGTCTATTCTATCAACTGCCATCTCTGCTTATGTACAAAAGCAGAGATTGAAACTATTTCTTTTTCTGACTGCAGAAACAAGTAGATTATTTTATTATACCTCTAACACTTGGCACGCTTCTCCCCTCTGGAACAGACGTGTGTTTCTGTTCATAAAACAAAATAAAGATGTGATGTTAGTCATCATCATACTTGAAACTAGGGCTAGTAGAAACAGCCCTGCTCTTAACTGAGATGCCTCTAATGTTTGGTAGGTCCCCGGCAGCCAACAAGTGACAGCAAGTGGCAAGAACATTGGTGCAAAGTGAAAAAGGAATGGCTCACAGGAACCAGGGTGACCTTGTACAATCGAATGTTGTGTGGCTAAGACTTCAAATAGACTATGCTTAACTTCAAATGGTATTACAGGGAAGGGGAACTCTGTCTGTGACTGGGGTTTAAGATCTTTACTTACCGCTGAGTGTTGAGGGCGCTGAGATGTGTGCTGGTTGTTCACTGGGGAAGTGGTACCTGAAGGCCTTAAACAACGTTTATCTGTAAAAGAGGAATAAAAAGCAAGACTGAGTTGTTCAGTAATAGTATGTTTTAAGAAGAAGAAGAAGAAGTTTTAATGTTCAAAATACATTTTTCAGATCAGATCTTGACATTTTTGTTGCGTTTTACTTTTTTTCCTTTTCAGAAATGCCCCATTATTTTAGTAGCTGTATTGAGGAGATAAGCATGACCCTGGTAATAGCTTTATGGTTAACCTCCTCACTGGGGTTAAAAAAAAAGCCTTCATAAGCTGGTACGCAGTTAAGGCAGACACTTGACCTAAACTGTGAACATACTAGTGAATTTGTTTTTCATTTGAACCTTTGTTCTTGGCAACGCCATTGTGGTGTTCTGGTTTTGTGAGGGGTACGGGGTAGTTTTCTGTCTAGAGAGCTTTTTAATTTTTACTTTAGCTTTTAATAAATATTGCAACCATGGCCATCTAAAAGAAATGTGCAGGTTGTACACTAACATGTTTTTTCGACTCATTAATTTTATATCTCAAGGGCATTGTTATTTGTCTAGAAAAGACAGCAAAATGGGATTCTAGCATTGAGTTTTGCTTTTCTGAAATATATTTTCAGACCTTTCCTCACTCTTGTATACTGCCACATTATAGTTACTGGACATAACACGCATGCAAAAAGCAGCTTTTTGGTTAATGTGTTTTGTCTGAAATCACAAAACAAAAATGGTATCTTTTTGGTATTTCAGGACAGTCTTACATAAACAACAAACGATGCTGACTGCTGACTGTAAATCTTTACTAGTAACCAAGATAAAAATGGTATTTGGAATTTATTTCAGATTTCCAAATAAAATACGCAAATGAGTCTTTGGGACATAATGTAGAATATCTGGATGTTCAGACTGATTATGATCTGCTCACACACTGATAAATTTACTCATGTTAAGAGCACACTTACTCACATTATTTGTTTAGACGTCAAACTAACACCCACAAAAATCAGTAGAAAAGTCTTCACTGACTTTGATGTGAACCGGAGCAAGCTTTCATACATATATTGATCCTGTATTTTCAGATATTTTTGGTTTCTGGTTCCCATTCTTCCTCATCTCAGATTTAAAACCTCCACAGAGTGTTTATAATGGCTTTGAGCAATTGACAGCTAGGATGATATTTCACTTCAGTAAATGGAATATTAATTGGCTATGTACATTTGGACATTAAACGTGACTTAGAATGGCTTTAGTAAACCAAAACTTGATTAACGCAGCTATCGTGCAAGGTTAAGAATACCCGAGAAATACACTCAAAGTAATTGCTTATTACTGCTGTTGAAAGCGGCAAAGAACACCTTTAAAAAGAATACTACATTTCTTCATCTGCATGTTATCATCTGGAGGAAAGTTTCATGTGTTCTTTAATATGTTTTCCGTCTTAAAGGTTTCTACGCTTAAGTAGCAGTGGGCTTTTCTGTGGGTTTGACCAGTCAGCTTTTGTACATTCTGGGTGGAACAGGACCACAGAATTTCTCCCATGAAGGTAATATTAAAACTATAAAAGCAGCATGTAATTATTAATTTAACAAAATTGAATGGAAATAATGGTAACTGTTGAATATGAAGGTGCAGACAAAGCTCTTCTCTTGTTCTGGCCACCAGTGTTTTATTCTTCAGCTGAACCATTTCATTTTAAAAGAATATCTGGCAGATTGAAAACCCCAAGTCTGTAGGGTTCCTGTTTACCTCTGGGTTTCGCTCACTTTCCGCAGACACCAAAAGTTACCTGCGTATTCGGATTCTTGTAGAGGTTGGGCAGGAAGGATTCTCAAAGCATGGATGGCCTCCAGAGTGGAAGAACTTACAATCTCATAATCACCTTCTTCCTCATCAGATACCTTGGAGGAAGATTGTAAGTCACTCTTGCCCTTCATTGTCAAATCTTTGTTCTGGATAGAAGAAGAGATACACAGATAATACAAATGAATTTAAGTTCAAGATTAATTTCAGATTTGGAAACATTTGATTTCCAGAACCAGACCATTTTGTGCACAGGAAATTTTCTGCTGGAAATTGAAGGGCTGGAAAGTAGTTGAGCAAGAGTTTTGAGGATCTACATTTTTTATTTAGATTCATAAAATAGCCATTTGAGAGACAGTTTAGGTCTCTCAGAATTTGGCCTGAAATTTCACTCTTGAAAATATAATCACAGAATCACAGAATCACAGAATAGTCAGGGTTGGAAGGGACCTCTGGAGATCATCTAGTCCAACCCCCCCGCCAGAGCAGGGTCACCTACAACAGGTTGCACAGGGCAGCGTCCAGGCGGGTTTTGAATGTCTCCAGAGTGGGAGATTCCACAACCTCTCTGGGCAGCCTGTTCCAGTGCTCCACCACCCTCAAAGTAAAGAAGTTCCTCCTCATGTTCAGATGGAACTTCCTATGTTCAAGCTTGTGCCCATTACCCCTCGTCCTATCAATGGGCACCACTGAAAAAAGACTGCTCCCATCCCCCTGGCATCCTCCCTTCAAGTATTTGAAAGCATTAACAAGATCCCCCCTCAATCTTCTTTTCTCCAGACTAAAGAGACCCAAATCCCTCAGCCTCTCCTCATATGAAAGATGTTCCAATCCCCTAATCATCTTTGTAGCCCTTTGCTGGACCCTCTCCAGCAGATCCCTGTCCTTCTTGAACTGGGGAGCCCAGAACTGGACGCAGTATTCCAGATGCGGCCTCACCAGGGCAGAGTAGAGGGGGAGGATGACCTCCCTCGACCTGCTGGCCACACTCCTTTTGATGCACCCCAGGATGCCATTGGCCCTCTTGGCCGCCAGGGCACATTGCTGGCTCATGGTCATCCTGTTGTCCACCAGGACTCCCAGGTCCCTTTCCACAGAGCTGCTCTCCAGGAGGTCGGCCCCCAACCTGTACTGATGCATGGGGTTATTCCTCCCCAGATGCAGTACCCTACATTTACCCTTGTTGAATTTCATTAAGTTCCTCTCTGCCCAACTCTCCAGCCTATCCAGGTCACGCTGTAAGGCAGCACAGCCTTCTGGCGTATCAGCCACTCCTCCCAGTTTAGTGTCATCAGCAAACTTGCTGATGGTACACTCTATCCCTTCGTCCAGATCATTGATGAATATATTGAACAGGACTGGACCCAGTACTGACCCTTGAGGGACACCACTTGTTACTGACCTCCAACTAGACTCTGCACCACTAACCACAACCCTCTGAGCTCTATCTGCTAGCCAGTTCTCAATCCACCCCACTGTCCATCCATCTATCCCACACTTCCTAAGCTTGCCAGTGAGGATGATGTGGGAGACAGTGTCGAAAGCCTTGACAGTGTTTAATTTTATGATCATTGCAGACATCTGAAACTGTGCCTTACATTATAATCATCGAATCATGGAGTGGTTTGGGTTGGAAGGGACCTTAAAGATCATTTAGTTCCAACCCCCCTGCCATGCGCAGGGACACTGTCGACTAGACCAGGCTGCTCAAAGCCCCATCCAACCCGGCCTTGAACACTTTGAGGGATGGGGCATGACGTATTTGTATTGTACTGTTTAGATATGTTACTTGCAAGAATATATTAACTAGCTCATCACAAATGTCATGCTTTAAAATAAAACCCATGCACTTTTTTTGAGAATTTGTGCCAGCAAATGTGCAGTCCAAGTGAACCTGATAGCAAGTATCTGTTGAACAGTGGAGTCCACAGAAATGTGGTGCTGAGAGTGACTCAGGATGTCTCTGGATGGGTTGCACTAGGTTGTTCAAGACTTGCACTAGGTTGTTCAAGATTATTTTCTGGAGTCCTACTCCACCCCTTATACTCACTGTTTACACGTTGGAACATAACTGCTGGCTTCCTTCAGGAGGAGACACACACAAACAGTGCAGAGCTGAGTGAACTCAACTGAGGGCAGCCAGTGGCTTTGTAAGGCATATTTTGCTACTAGAGGCAGTATAGGTGCATCCACTCGCTTGGACCTTCCTTAATGTTTGTTTTAATCTCACCTTGAACTCACTAGTAATGGGGAATCAATAGCTGCTTAGTTCGTGCTTTTTCTCGAATGCCACAAATTAAACCAATTTGTTGTACCCTCTAAGGACACTAAAAAAAATTGAGTACTATCCACTTTATTTCAGCCTTTATTATGCTTCATGCCTATAATTATATTCCCTTTTAGTCTTCTCATGAAGCAAGTACAATTCTTTAAAGTTTTCCCAAGTTGTCAACCAATTTAAAAGATTTTGAACCTCGTATCCCTAGTGTCACTTTCCTGTGAACTCTCTCGAGGTTGTACACATCTTTATTACAACATCAAGCAGACCTCCAAGAAGCGTTCTTGACAGTACATTTCAGGGTGAGGTTTGCCTTTTTATAACGGTACATAAAAGAAATACCACCATGCCCTAGACAGACCCCTGCAGGAGACCTGGGTTTGCAGGCTATTCTGCTGCGTAACTGTTTGCAGTTCAGTAGCAGACTACTGTCAACCAGGCTGAGAGTGGATAATTTTTCAATCAATTGTGCAAACACTTCACACATTTTCATCTAGACCAGGTTTCCAGGTTTCTGCTTGTGAGGCTGTCTTCTGGGAAATGTCAAAGACCTTACAAAAATCAAGATATACCACATCTACTGTTTTCTTTCTACCCACTATGGTCATATTTCTGCCGAGAAAGTAACTGGTTTGATGAGTTGCAGAGATGTTCTTCATGTTCCCATTAGCAATGTTTTACATAATCAGACTTATTATCTCCAAAAGATGCTTTTAGACTGACTTTGTTTAATAGTCTCTCCAGGTGTCCAATAAACCCTCAGGATCTGCTTTCTTTCTTGTAAGAAATTGAGGTTACCACTGTTCTTTTCCATTGCTTTAGGAACTCAGGGCTCCTTGGAGGGTTCCCAAAGATAATCAATTAATGTCTCAGAAATTACTTCAAATGCATCCCTAAGTGATTTAGCAAAAGTAAATATTCTCCTGGATGTTCTTTCCTTGTTCCACTCTGTGCTATTACTGCCTTCTAGTTGGTATTAATTCCATATAGCGTCTGATTGTAATTAACCTTTCTATGAAACCTGAAGCAGCCAAAGTATTGATTGCATCAACCTTCTTTAGTCATCCTTTGCTTGCTCAACTTGCTTATTAAGCAGTAGACCTGTGCTTTCTTTTATTCTTTCTCTAACTTGTGAGGTATTTGCAGTCCTTTCTTATAGACCTGAGCTGAAACACAAAACCAGCTCTCAGATAAAAATGGGAAGACACTGAAATGCCTCTTTTGTGTACTGTTAGCTTTGCAGCTTTTATTTGCACTTGTTACATATTAAACCTTGAGGTTTATGACTTATATACTTGTTCAGCTTGACTCCTGTTATTTTCACATGATCTTATGATAAAGGTGTATTTTAGAGTCAGACCACAAATCCAGAGTTGACTAGTGAGTGAGTCACTCCTCTAATCTGGCTCCCACTAAAACAAAGTAAAAGTTCTTATATATACTTCAAAATTCTCATGCTTTATTTTGCATTGACAGTGAGGATTACATTTTCTGTTACCAGTGTTATAGCCAAGACGATATTAACACAGATCAAGAAGTGAAAGAAAAGTAAAATTTTAGGAAGAACAGTGTGATACTTACAAAATGGTAGGTATTAGCAGGACTAGTCCTTCTGTTTTCTGTATGAAATGGAGAAAAAATGTCAGCAGGTGTAATTCTGTAGAAAATGATACAATAACTAATAACTTATATAAAGGAATAAAAAAATCTGTCAACTGCACAGTATTTTACAGATACTAAAACAAAGGAGAGGAAGCAAATCCACCCGTGAGTTTGTTGACCTATGCAATGCATGAGGAAGTAGCTGTGTGGAAATAGGATTTTCAACCACTAGCATGTCTAAGCCCGCCCTCAGAAAATACTCAGAGGAAGACGTGTTTGAACTCCTCTCTCTCTTCAGAATTTTGATGTTTGGTGCAGAACTGTAAGGGCTCACCCTGGTGAGCCTGGGGATCCTGGTCTGGAAATCCCTCTTCTGAACAGAAATATATCTTGTTCCTTTAGTGGCAGAAGAAAATCTGACCCCCTGCTTTCAGACTGAACTGGGAACTGAGCTATGCTGATGTCTTTTTTGTAGTAGCGCAGCACTTGCCCAGGAAATTTGAGTCCTCATTTCAGCTTGAGAAGTTCCAAATTCATGTTTCCTAAAACTGAGAACTCTCCAGCTACCAGGCTATAAACTCTTCTAGGTAGTGGCTGTCTGCCCATGGAAGTTGTCTCGTGGTATAGCCAGAAGAGCATGAGTTACAGGGCCAAAGAGCTAGTGAAGAGGAGAGTATGTTTACTTGAGAAGAGTCCCAAGTTCTCCCCTTAACCTGATTTACACATTTAATCCAGTGACTGCTTCATGCAAAAGAGCCATGGTATCTCCTTGCCCAGTACATGCTCTTGTTCTGGGCTGCTGAAGCAGTCCTTGCTTAGGCTGCCGGTAGCCTCACAAATCTTGCATCTGTGGCTACACAATAGCCTGATTTCAAAAGCAGAGCATGAAATTCCTTCTATGAAGCCTAAGATACAACATATAATTACAGCATGCTCTAATGCTTAGGAGAATTGTGGACTAAAACCCTTTTATGCCAAGGAGAGAGTTGAAACCAGACCCACTTCTTGCCCAGCTGTTGTACCCTGTGCAAGTATGTGAAAGATGGGCAGCATCCCACAACCCTCCCTTCCAGCCGTGTTTTGAAAGAAGCCATTCATCACCTAAACAGCCTCTTCACGTTTGTCACTATTGTTCTTTTAAGGTCTGAATACTGCAGGAGCCTGGTATTGCAGAGTTTTGTATACCCCAGCAGATGGCATTGAATGTTCATTTATTCAATACACATAGTACTTTTATCTCTGCTCAGAGGGTCATTCACGGGGGGGGAGGGAGAGTTATTAATGCAAACTAGTTGTCTGGTTTTCTGTTTAGTTACGCTGGTGGAGATCAGAATAAAACGCAGTTAAAACAATAGTATTACCAAGGAAAACTGAGATGAGAGGATAATTAGGTGGTACCAACATAATAATGAAAAAAGGCAGTCAGTATCTTAAATTGTAGCTTTACTTCTGTTAGTTAAAAAAATGCTCATTCTATCCTCCACAATAAGAAATGAACAACAGTGGTAAACATCGAAGCTATTAACCATGCAATTCATGGCTTAATGCTCAAAGGAGACTGTTTGACACAAGTCTTTGGGGTGATTTATTGCTCTCCAACTTCAGTTTACAATTTGATGTCCAGGTTAGTTTATAATCTATTCTGTTACACCGCAGTCACCAGAGTTTGGAGGATCTCCAGCACTCCCTCTCCTTTTCTTCTAACGCCTCTTTTGCACAGCGTGAGTGAAGGGAGAGGCAGCGTTGCTGCTCTCCTCCGGGCATTTCTTTTGCATAAGGTGAATGCCCAAATATTTGCTCTGCACTAGCTGAGGGCTGCAAACCAACTAGAAACCGCTCCTCCTGTTATTTAAGAATGACGTTTTGATAGTGAAGATGAATATTTTCATCCTGTCAGCTATGCTGCACATATGGGGCCTTCAGAATGAGAAGTGCTGCAAGCCATCTGGGTGGTGGAAGACCATCGAAGAGGCTCGCTGCTTGAGGGGAGACTGTTTCTGCTATTTACTATATATATATCACGCTGGAACATCCAATTTCCTGGTGATACTTTTGGTGCACTGGCTGTTGTACAGGGATGAAATAGGGCAGAATCTTTGTGCCAGGTAGTTGCAATTAGCTGGACCTTCTGGCATCAATATTTTTTCACTGCAAGCTGAAGACCTACAGCTGGCAGGAGTCAAAGTCTTCTCGAGCTATAGGGACGGATCATATTTTATTCAGTCTGAATTTTTTTTTGTTGCTTTGCTACATCCTCTGTCAAATTAATAAATGGAGTAGATCAGTTAAAACAATTGTAAGGTGTTATATTTCTATGGTATATGCGTGGGTGTGTTTCTGCCAGTTGACAGAGAATGCCTGATGTCAAAGGACAAAAGGGAAGACACTAATTTCTCTTTAATTTGCAAGGGAATAAAATGGTATGTATTTTGTGGCAACCTTGCCTGCTTTTCACAGTGTGGCAACCTTGCCTGCTTTTCACAGTGACCTAAAAAAGCCTGTTCAAAAGGGTGACAGGTTAGCAATTTGTACGTGAAAACCCAATGTCAGGAACGTAGTCCTTGAAATGAGAAAGCAGAAGGTAAATCTGTTCCCAGTGACTTCTGTGAGTCTGTGAAGATACAGTAGTTTTTTAGTCACTGTTTGTGGTATTTCAGCCAGTGTCAGAATGCGATAAAGTATTGTGGGTTATATTTTAATAAACCTTGTGATCCTGACAGGGTGTCTCCTCACCACTTCAGTAGATAAAAATGAGGCTGGAAATGCTGCAATGAAGAACCTGCACAGGAGTTTTCATAGTCACTTTTTTTTCTGTCTGGTCCGAAAGTATGCTGTAAAAACTTGTCCTGTTAAGTACGTTGGCATCTTCCTCTAGCCTCTAGAGGGGTTGGGCAAGACAAGCAGAAGCTTCCTGAATTGTATAGGTTTAATTCCAAGACCAAGCAAAAGACTAGGCAGGCTTTGCTTCAGAGACTGTGAAAAAGGCATGTGAATAAATGCCAGTTATGGTGAACTTTTGTGGTATGGCCAGCTATCCTTAGAGAATAAAAGACGTGCAATAAGATGATAGACTGCTGCATTGTGTTTTTCCAGGATTGCTTTTTCCAGCTCTCAATCTAAGTCTTTGGTATTATATTGGTATTGAATGCATTGAAGCAAACTTCATGTAACACAATAAACATACGATATGCCACATAAATTGATCTGGCTAATTGTGCCCCTGTTTAGTTAGATAATTTTATATGTTTTGCATTAAATATCTCTTAGCTCAGCTACAGTTGTGAAATATGGTATCATTTTCCATCGACTTAAGTAGGAGCAGTGTTTTACTTATGAAATCAATGTCATTTAAACACATGCTTACTACTGACCGTAATCTGTCATGGAATTGGATTGAGAGATCCTGTGTCATTGTCCTGTTGTTTTGGAACAACAAACAGGAAAAAGAGGGGAGTCCTTCATGGGTAGTGGCAGAGGAAAAAGGAACGTTTCCTTAATACTTTCTAGAAGTTATCAGCCAATGTAATGTTTTCAGTCTCCCAACAAGAGGATGATATATTGATGGTGCTTTGCAGTATATAACATTACAAAGCCAATATTTTTTGGGGTGCTCTAGAAGTAAACAACCTTTTGCTTTCTTCATTAGTGGGCATCCAATTTCCAATTAATGGATATCCATTTCTTTTCCCTTTTTCTTACAATTAATTTGAGTTTTTATTTTCTTAAAATGTTCTGATCCTTTACACCTTGCATGTTACAAACTGTCACTGACTCTGAGTAATAAGTAAGGTAAAAAGACTTGCTATAGTACTAACTTTTCCAGTACTGAAAGAATTTTACCTTTTGGATGTGTATCCGGATTCATTACTGCACATATGTTTGGGCAAGATCTAAAGACATAAAAAAAGAAAAAAAAACCAATCTATTTTAATATTAGAAATTGCCATTGGTCTGTGAAACTTCTCAAAAAGTCTAGCTTAACAGAATGAGTGAAAGCTGCAAAGATAATGATTAAATTTGAAAAACAATTTGACAGATTTGGAAATTCAACAATCTTAGGTCAAACCTTACATTTTTGTTCACTTACAGCTCCAAGTTTGGTGCAGTTACAGAAAGCTCTACTCATTTTGCAAACACTCATTTTGGACATAAATGTTGTAACAGCCTTATTGATGCTTTAGCATATTCAGTATATTGTTCGGGGAATGAATTTGCTTAGGGAGATAGGAGCAAAACCTCTCTTTTAGCATGCAGCTGTGCCACTGCATATGGCTTCCTTCCCATTCTGCCAGCCAGCAGAATAAGTATAACAATTTCCCCTAGTCCTGGTGTGGTATTCTTCCATCCTGCTATTACTCAGCCATAGGGAATATATGAGATATATTGAGTGCAGAAGAAACATATAATTGGGTCTTCACTTTACTCTGGTGTCCTGGATGGTGGTTATCTCACCATCAACCTCTTTACCCACCGGACCTTAGCTCTGTATCAGCCTGTCCAGCAACATTTATGGATCATTGCAGTAGTAGTACTTAGTATTCAGAAACACCAGCAAGAAATATTTTGCAATGAAGATGTGGCCGGAGATCACATTAGGACTGCATTAATGCATATGTATTTTATCTAGTGTCTAAACATCCACCCTTGGAATTGCCCAAAGTTTGTGAAAAAACAACACATCTTTGAGTTTCAAGTGTCCCGCTCTCAGAATTACAAGATAGTTTAGGTTAGCAGCAGCTTTTGAACAAAGAGTGAAGCTCAGCGGTTTCCTGTTTAGTGAGCAAGCTGTAAACCACACTAGTCAACTGGTCTTTCACTGCCTGCTGCTTAGAGCATGGACACATCAATAATAAAACTTCTATTGATGTTATGTATCAGTGCTTTGAAAAAGAATTTATTTACTTACTTATTTTTTGGCAAAGTTGTCTTCCTGCTGTTTGAATCTGCGGGGCGATGTACTATCGTTTTCCTGTTAGCTCTGACACAATTGAACAAAGTTTACTGTTAACAAGCAGCAGTAAGTATGGAAGAAATGTGAGTGCAACCAGAGCTGAAAAAGAAGTTTCCAAATCTGGAAAAGCATATATGTAAATGATTCCCTTCTTCTTTACCTCAAGCATTTTTTGCTGATATTCTTGTTTTCAACTACTTCGAAAAAAGATCAACAGTCTCCTGCTGAGAGAAGGAAAAGCTGAAAACTGAATTCCTGCATCCATGGTTTTGGTTTCTTTAGAGTAGGGTACGTATTAAACTCTTGTACCACCGAATAGGAATTAAAACCCAGGGGCACCTATCCAAGACCTCTACTGCTTGTAAGATACTTGCTAAATACCAGTGATGTAGCTATCAAAGTAACAGAGATCAGTCCTCTTGGCCTCTCTACTTCTGGTTGCTCTTGAGCCCTGCTTAGAAACAGAGCTCCTTATTTTACTCATGTAAAATAAGACTCATCTGTAAATCCTTGAAACAAACACTGAGATGATTTACACTGTTACCCTTTGACTACCAGAGACCGTGGTGTTTGCAGCCAAAGAGTTAGGATTCTCACCAAATAATTTCTACAGATTGTAAAGGTGGTCATGTTGTCTTGAACATTGTCACTTGGACATAGTCCTGCCCAAATTCCTTTAAATTCATAGATCCTATAATCAGTGTTGCCAAATCAAGTTTCAATTTTTCTTTATAAACATGCCCCCAAATCCTATTTTTAAAAAAACAACCAAACCAAACCCCCCCAAAACAACACTTCAATAAATTTTTGAATGTGCATATTGATAATTCATTTTTCTATCTGTCAGTGTGGAAATACTAAAGGGCGCAAATGCAAAAATGCAAAGATTTAGAAGAACGAGAAGATATGGTTTTATTTTCAGCTGTGGAATTTGCACGAGAGGTATGCTTGAACAGTTGCTGTAACTGTAAGGAATTCTGGTTAAATGGTTAAATCTATACAGCTGAGTTATGTCTATGGAACATCAGGAATACAATCAAGGTAACTGATTTCTGTCATCTCTATGCCCTTTATCATTCACGTATAATTTTTTTGTCATTTAAAAGAACGATTTCATTCTTTGGAAAACCCTTCCCCCAGCTCCCCCTAAGGCAGTGTGTATTACAAATGCAAAAATCTATTGCATATGAATATTATACATACAGTGAATGTAATTTTTGTGTGTTTGAATTTACTGCATTCCTCCCTGAGCCTTCTGGTGGCAGATTTCCCAACATGCACCTGAAGAGTGACCTTCTGCAAGTTCTCCCTTGCCTGCAACAGGGAACTATTTTAGTCTGTTCAGTGTAGTTTTTGTCTGCGTGTGAGATGCAGCACTTTTGCTGACTACCTCCAGGAGCCCTTCAGTACTGCATACGTGTTCCTGGTAACCAATAACATAAATGGCTCAGAAGTACAGGACTTGTCAGAAACTTATCGTGGGTTCAGGCTGTAAGGATATTTGGGATCTTTTGTGTGTTCTGTGTTAATAAATTCCCCACCTTGCCTAAAAAGATGACAAAAAGTCTTGTTCACCATTTTTGCTTTAAAGTAAAGCTATGCCATTTTTTTAAAATCCCCATGCCAAAGCATTTTTCCCTCACAGGATTTTCTTCATTCTCTCGTCAATGCTACAGCATTATTGCTCCCTCCTTCTGCAAAAAGGTGGGATAATTTTTGTATGGCATTTAAGACACTTTCACCTCTTTTAACTTAAGGGGCATGGGGAATTTCATTTAACTGGCTATATTCTATAACGTTTTCCATTTATGATACTCACTCCAGACTCCCCAGATACAAAACCCTAAATTGTGTGTCCGTGATAGTGCAGTTTAGTGGCACAGACAGAGCAGCAATACCCATTCAGCTCAAGAGTCAAGTTACATTATGTATGGCCAGAAGACATACTGGGGAGAAGAATCGAGGGCATGCTTAATTTTAAGTGATGATTGACTAATATTTAACTGCAGACAAATTGTAATGGAGCACCTACAGAAATACAGATGACATTTACATTAATGTCAACTGAATTAATCTTGATGGGTTCTGTTGCAATAATATTATGATTAATTTATGATGAAGTGGATGTATAAAAGTTTCTGTTTCAAAAACCTTAAAATTTCCGAAAGTTGTGAAATTATTAGGTAAATTGTAAGACACTCCATTTGAAAATTTATTTACTTCACAGCATTTAAGGGGATTATTACTAGGGTAAATTTTACTTGCCAGGAATAAAAGATTAAAAGAGAGAAAAGTCCATTTCGTCTTATCTTTATTTTCCCCTCTTTTCTTCATTTTCAAGAGTGAAACAACAACAAAAGTAGCTATCATATTAAATAGCTCTCTTCTGATTGCAATACTTTACCTGAATCAGTTAAATATTGTCTGATGCTTGGTTCAATCAATTACTACTTTCCAAAGGCCCTGCTATACTCATGTGTCAAATCATTCTTCATGAGAAACTGTAAATGGCATAATTTGGCCCAAAATATTCAGAAGCCATTCTCTATTGGTTAAAGACTATTGCAGTTATCTGGTTTTGGAGTTACTTATTTTTGCATATTTATTTAGTTTTGCAGAAATGTTTGAGAGCTCCTATCACAGAAGACATCCTCCCTGTGCCAGATGATTTGCAATCGTGAAGTCAGTCCCAGTCCAAAGGATGCATAAAACAAGAGATACAGGTAGATACAACTAACAAATGAGAGGTAAAACAACAAGCTGAAGGCAAAAAAAGTTTTGGTAGGAGGAAAGGAATAAAACATGGAGCCTGCAACTCTCTGCTGAGAAAACCACCTTTGTATCATTACTACTGTTGAAAGAGGATGACCCGGGAAACTACAGGCCGGTCAGCCTCACCTCCATCCCTGGAAAGATGATGGAGCAGCTTGTGCTGGGTATCATCTCAAAGCACCTGGATGAAAAGAAGGTTATCAGAAGTAGTCAACATGGATTCACTAAGGGGAAGTCGTGTCTGACTAATCTGATAGCATTCTATGATGAGGTCACTAGATGGGTGGATGAGGGGAGGGCAGTGGATGTTGTCTACCTTGACTTTGGCAAGGCTTTCGACACTGTCTCCCACATCATCCTCACTGGCAAGCTTAGGAAGTGTGGGATAGATGAATGGACAGTGGGGTGGATTGAGAACTGGCTAGCAGATAGAGCTCAGAGGGTTGTGGTCAGTGGTGCAGAGTCTAGTTGGAGGTCAGTAACAAGTGGTGTCCCTCAAGGGTCAGT
>VZSZ01005874.1:77831-101045 GCA_013398815.1 Ibidorhyncha struthersii | reverse complement strand
CTGGGGGACAAGTCTTATGAGGAGCAGCTGAGGGAACTGGGGCTGTTGAGCCTGGAGAAGAGGAAGCTGAGGGGAGACCTTATCACTCTCTACAAGTACCTGAAAGGAGGTTGTAGAGAGGTGGGGGCTGACCTCTTCTCCCTAGTGACAAGTGATAGGACAAGAGGAAATGGGTTCAAGTTAAGCCAGGGATTGTTTAGGTTGTATATTAGGAAAAAAAATTTCACTGAAAGGGTTATCCAGCATTGGAATAGGCTGCCCAGGGAGGTGGTGGATTAGCCATCCCTTGAGGTATTTAAAAAAGGGTAGATGTGGTACTTGGGGATATGGTTTAGAAGTATTTTTTGTCAGGTTAGGTTAATGGTTGGACTAGATGATCTTCAAGGTCCCTTCCAACCTCAACAATTCTATGATTCTGTGAATAACACCTGTGATACAGAAAAGCTTTCTGAAGCAGTATGCAAAGGTGAGTGTAGCAAGCGGAGCATACTTGAAAGTCATGTCTTGGGAATTGGGTAGTTGCTCTGCTTTCCTTCTCAGAAGGTGAGGATTGTCTGCCTGTTTTTGTATCTTCACTGCTAGTAACCTCAGCTGTGGTAGTTGCACATGTAGAAGGAATCTTGTTTAACCGATGTACTGACTTTGTCTTTGTTTTTTCCCTGTTGCTTGTGGCTTCCATTCCTGAACTTTTCAGTCCATTGTTGGACTACAGGCTGAACCATGTTTCCATTCAAGCAATCATAAAGAGTGGCCTTTGCTGTTTGAGGGCTCAAAAATCAAGAGATGGCAAGGAAGATGTTTCTGCTCAGGACTGGAGTGTGCTGCCTTCAGGTGGTGTAGGCCACTAAGTTTTCTCGTATACAACACAGCAAGCAGCTTTTCTTCTTACCATACTCTGTTTTTGTAATATATCTGCTATAGCTGAGGGCAACCTCAGTTTGACTGCGTAAAGATAGGTTTCTACTTTTCTACACTAGATAAGCTCACTCAGGATGATTTAACTTACTGTGTTCCAAATGAGTTCAATTCCAGAAGTGTACTCAGTGTAGGTACCACCACTCTGCCAAGCCTGTTCAGGGGTCTGCTGCTGTTTTCACATGTCAGAGTATTATTTCTTTTATAGCCTGTAATGATACTTCTGCTTCTGTGTGTTTTTAAAGAGCAGAACTTAATCTTTGCTACCAGCTCTGGTCTTCTCTGAAGTTAACAAGCCTTTTCAAGAACTAATTAAGGTGTAAGTATTCACTTCAGAACTGTTTCCTGCTTGCTCTTTATGCTCCATTATGCACCAGTTCCATGTTTAATTAAAATGAGTAGAACTTGCTCATTTAAAATATGACTTCTAGTAGTGGAATTTAATTCACTGTTGACTACTGATAGTATTTCCCATCTGCGTAATCTTTTTAATGCAGTCATTCAGTCCTGTTTGGACTCGGCAGAAAAAATGAAAGCAGACATAACTGGTACTGTATCTGGAGATGAAACGAGATTGATTCTTGTTCAGGAATTACTGCAGTGGGACCATAATTTTTATTAGCTTGATTCACTTTTTTTATATTTCAGTTTTATTTTTGTTCTGTTGAGTTAGTCTGGGAAAGAATGTGTCCCTGCTGAGACCTTGGCTCAGCGAAGGTATGAAAGTAGCTGAATTGAGCGTTCATCTTGAACAGTGATGAGGGGTTTTCTTTTTTCCTTGTCTGTAAGTTTTGTCCTTCAGTGCAGCAAAACCTGGGATCTTTTCAGACGTCTGTTTCTGTGTGTGCTTATTTTCTTGTCTCAGCCTTGATAGGAAGGGTTGCATGAAGACAAGTAACGTATTGGCTTACTAGGAGTAACATACAAATTAAGGACAAAATGAGCTAGCGTTGAAAGCTGAAACTGTACCAGTGACATATGCATTTTCTTCCACCCATCAATAAAACCCCCAAAAAATAAAGTAAGCATGTGAAGAATGTCACATCTGTAGCATTTAACATGGAATTCATGTTTCTCACATTAGTGTTGTCAAGGCGAAGGCAAACCAAGCTTGTAAGGTATGTTTTGAAAATCAGGAAGGCTTGAGATGGTTTGAGTTTTATGTTGTCACTTCGCAGAAAAGTGTTTTGAGGAGCACACTTTTCCAGATATGCTGAGATCAGCTCTTAGGTGCTTCAGTAGTAGGAAGTTTTTAGAATTTCTGCTTTCATGTATCTCAGTGTGTATTTTGTGAAGGAGTAACCTGTGGTGACTAGGGGTGTTTCCTGGAAAACAGGCAACACTGAGAGATGAAACTGAAAGATGATAGAGTTAGATTGGAGATAAGGAAGAAATTTTTTTATGTTAAGGGTGGCGAGACAGGTTTCCTGGAGAAGCTGTGGATGCCCCATCACTGGAAATGTTCAAAGCTGGATGGAACACGGCTTTGAGCAACCTGATATAGTGAAAGATGTCACTGCCTGTGGGCAGAGGGGTTGGATTAGATCATCTTTGAAGGTGCCTTTCAACCCAAACTATTCCATGATTGATGACTTCTAAATTAAGTGAATTTGCAGGAAACTTGCATTCTCAGAATGTGGCTTGTTTAGTTTAGAGAAATGATGTATGTTAGTGGAAACGTGGGCATCAGATGGCTGGAAAAGTTCAGCAGTTTTAACCATATTATGGGAGAGATTCTGTAGGGAGCGGGAGAAGGCTGCGAGTGGCCTTACGTGTATTTAAACTGCTCGGACTGAGGGTGCAATTAGGATTTGAAGCAGTGGCTCCCATGCAGAGTTCAAGGTTTTAGACTGCTTGCTGCAGGGCCGGCAGAGTTGTTTGTAGGTGGAATAGTTAATTTAACAGGGTGTGTTTTCTGTCAGTACCATACTGAGTTTTGCTGGGAAAATCTGAAATGAAATGTGTGGTGAGAGTGGGTAGTGCATGTGACCCTAGTATAAGAAGAAAAATTGATGACACTGGTCCCATTATCCATGTACAAAATGCAGCAGACACTTATTTTGGCTGACTGCAAATATATGAAATGGCAAGTGATATCTGATCTGCTGGCAGGTTTTGTTTTTCCATTTTAAAACTTTCGTCTGACTTGATTTCTTGCCAGATGTTTTTTGTCTGCTTTGTTAAAGTAATTCACTAAGCATTTGTATTTTGCCAACTTTCTAACCAAAAATATAACTATCAATAAATAGCACCATTTCTCTTCTGAGCTTTAACAGGGGAAAAAGTGAGAGTTGTATAGCTTTCTTTGGAATGGATTTTTTTTATGTAGAGTCATTTAATTGCAGTAGTTTGTTTAGATGTATTAAAATTTGGTTAATTAGTATTTATCAAAAGAATACAAATTGCCTTCTGCAACAAAATAATTTGAGTTCTTGTGTCAGTATTGGGAGTAGGTCCTGGCATGGTCAACAGAGTTGAACCTGTTTCTAGATAATATAAGACCAGCTACCTGGGCGCATCTTTTGGTCAAAGAGCATTAGAAGAAAAAGCTTCAAACTACACAGATTCTGTTATTTTGGGGTTAAAAAGGATATTCTGATTAATGACAAAAGCTGTTTTACTCTGTTATGTTGGCAGCATTTTGGGAATGTTTGTCTAGCTCTCCTCATTCATAACTGGGACAAGTCTGAAGTATTAATAACATTCAAGTGCTTCAGAATCAGTTTGTTATGTATTGAAGTATCACTGCAACAAATAGAGCAGCATTTAGTTGCTTGTGCTGCTCTGGGTTCCAGGCATACGTTTTAAATGTGCGGGGCATTCCACTGTTATACATCTTTACCAAAAGAACAGAGTAAGTGGGGTATATTGTTGTTGAAGCTAGCAACTTTCTTTAGCTAACAGTCTCTCCCATTTGAGAAGGGTTGTATTGAAATACTAGCTTTCATCTGAAGTGCTAGGATTAACTAGGAAAGTTAATGCGCATACCTGGCTCTGGCTAGTGCTAAGATTACTGTTAAAGTTTTGACTCATTTGTAGTAGTATGCAGTCTTGTGCTAATTAAGCTGAAGTAGCTGAATTTGTTAATAGTTACTAGATGCTTTCTATCAGACTATTTTAAGCTCTCAGAAGTGGTAGGTATTTGCTATCCAAACTTTACATAGAGGAAAACAGTGGTTACAAGCAGTTGCTTCACTAATCAAATTTGGAACCTATTTCATTACTGCGTTGTGAGATTATTGTAGCCCTCATTGGTGGTATGAGTGCTGGATCATCTCTTCTTGCGTTTTTCCTAGAATGCAGGAGTTGCACAACGTATTTATATTCTCTGCTCTTGTTTGTCATGTGAATGTCTGTCTTCTGTTGTATCTCAAGGAGGGGAAGATGGTCCTAGTTCTAGTTTACCACCTTTTTGTTGGTGATGATGTAGCTTCTAGATTAGTGAAGCTGATCTCAAGAAGCAAAAAAAAGCTGTAAACCCATACATTTTTGGGGAAGTGGATGCTTCGGAAGAGGGAGCCGCCCTGCAGGAATACCTGGATAGGCTGGACGAGTGGGCTAACAAGAACCTTAGGAAGTTCAACAAGGACAAGTGTAAGGTCTTGCACCTGGGAAAACATAATCCAGGAGTGCAGCACAGGCTGGGATCTACCTCGCTGGGGAGCCTGGGAGCCTGGGACCTGGGAGTCCTGGTGGACAGCAAGCTCAATATGAATGAACAGTGTGCTGCTGCTGCGGCAAAGAAAGCCACCAGGATGCTGGTTTGCATCAACAAGGGCATCACCAGCAGAGATAAAGAAGTCATCATCCCACTCTACTCAGCGCTTGTTGAGACACACTTCGAACGCTGCGTTCAGTTTTGGTCCCCGCTGTCCAAAAAAGATGTGGACAGGCTGGAGAGGGTCCAGAGAAGGGCCACAAAGATGATCAGAGGACTGGGAAGCCTTCCATATGAGGAAAGTCTGGGAGAACTGGGTTTGTTCAGCCTGGAAGAAAGAAGGCTTAAGGAAGACCTTGTCACCATCTTCCAGTAGTTAAAGGGTGGTTACAATGAAGATAGAGACTCCCTTTTTAGAAGGAAAAGATGAGAGGTAACGGGTACACGTTCCTCCTGGGGAGATTCCAACTGGACACGAGGAAATTTTTTCACAATGAGAACAATCAGCCATTGGAATAATCTCCCCAGGGAAGTGGTAGATGTCCCAACATGGGACACTTTTAAGATTCAGCTGGACAAGGTGCTGGGCCATCTTACCTAGACTGTGCTTTTGCCAAGAAAGGTTGGACCAGATGATCCTTGAGGTATTCTATGATTCCATGATACTATTTTTCCTCTACTTCTCTGTTTAGATGATCTTTAAATAAATTGGGTAACAGTCACTAGTAGAAACTACACTCTAAAATCCACATCAGCTCATGGAGTTGACAGAACCTAGGCTATCCCCTTGTTTGCCGAGTTTGGAAGTCAGACCAGCCTTAGATGTTAGTTGCAGGTGGTTTTCTCTTATGACAGGACTCTTTTTTTTTTTGGCAGGAGTCCATTTTAATAAGGACACCCATTTGCTGCAACAGCTAACTGTGAATTTAGAGTAGGTGCATCTTCTATATTTTTGTTTGGCACGTCAGTCTCTGGCCAAAACAAAAGATTGCACTGATCTGCCTTGACCCCATGGCTGTCTGCAAGTCATTTTCAGTTCTCTTGTGCTCTTGCCCGTGATACTCGTAGTTCTAGAGGCTTATGTGGTGTATAAGCTTCAACTTAATTGGAAACTTGTATGGCTGGTAAGCAATTCAGTGATTGAAAAACTGGTGTGTTAGTGTTCTGCATTTCCTCAGCCATTTTAGGGTTTTCCATGTTTCTGGCTGAAATATATGGCAAATTACCTTATATCCCAAATATAGTCGTAATCTTAAAGGAGAAACAGAGCTGTCTGTTATCAGTTAAGAGACTTAAATTGTTAACCAGCTCAAATAGTATGTGCTTTTAACAAGTGAAGTGTCTTTAATGAACAAATTGGGACATGACATGAGGATAGCTGTGTGACTACAGGTATTGACTACTAATGCAGTGAATCCATACAGAACAACAGAGCAAGACATGCCATGCTTCTCTGACAGTGTGTGGAAGAGCTGTCTTGTGCTTTTAACTTCATGTTGATTGATGTTTACTGAAGCAGCAGGTCTAATTGCTCACTATGTCACATTAAGCAACAGCACAATTTGAAGAATCAATTTTTCCTAATATTTGTCACTGCTAGGAAGATGCTATCCAACATCTGCATGTAAGGGCCCGTAATGGATGTTATTGCCATCACTAAAGAGTGTTGTCTCTTAATCCAATAATGTGGTCTGCACACAGACCTACTCTTCAGAGGCTCTTTTCTCCCTGTCCTTCCCACCCATGTATTCTGGAAATGTGGTTTAAAATGCCATTTTTTTTATTGGTTCCTGTCCCTCTGCCCCTCAGTCATTGCACTGGAAATAACAAACTCCATTAGTTTGATGTTGTACACTGTCCTTCAAAATTTAGATCTCGTATCACAGTTGCTTGGATTGTTGATCCATGGGGTGTGTATGCAGCAGAGATCTCATCCCTTCCTCCCTCTAGTCCCTAGTTGTCAGTGTAATCCCTGCTCTGTGTTTGATTAAATGCAG
Organism: Ibidorhyncha struthersii; assembly: GCA_013398815.1. Lineage (NCBI taxonomy): Eukaryota > Metazoa > Chordata > Aves > Charadriiformes > Charadriidae > Ibidorhyncha > Ibidorhyncha struthersii. Next base: position 94,475 of record VZSZ01005874.1, on the reverse strand, counting down.
GCTGACCACTTATATCCCATGAGTTGAAGACATGTCATTAGATTTGTTTTAACCAGTGGCTATTGAAAGTTGAATGGAAACTGCACACCTGTATTTGTTTCAAGAGGGGCCTGGTTTCTTCATGTTGAACTTAAAATAGACCAAGAACCTTAATATACCTTATTTCCTGGATTGCAGCAGCACTTAAAAGGAATTACTGTAGATGCACTTAAAACTTTTTTCTGTTAAGACTCGTGAAAGTGATGCTTTTTCATTTTTTTCCTTTTATTTTTTTTTCCTCCTGCAGGGCATGTAGTTGCAACATGTCAAATCTAGTTTTACAATGACTTTATCCAAAGAGCTGTTATCAGTAGCTTGGTGTGATTGTGCTTTATGAAAGGGGAGTACCTCCATCCAGCTGACTGTGCTCATTGTTTGCAGAACTGTTAGAGGTACAAAGCAGAAGCATTTGCTGCAGATTTTGTGGTGATGTCATCTATTTGGAGATGACAGTAAGTGAAAACAGAATCTGTTTTGTACTGTAGTAAACTTCTGTGATGAGCGTTTTACTGTCAGTCTGCATAAGATCTCGGTTGCATAGCCATGATTGAGCACTTGCATAGGTGGAAAGCTTTGATATGAGAGTCAGCTTTTGTTTTACCTTAGCAACAGGCACTCTCTACTTCTATTTTTGTTGTGTGAGGCTGTATACAGAATCCTGATGTTGGTCATAGCGTGTCACTTGTACTGATATGAGTAGTTATAGTAAAAACTTAACCACTGTTTGGAATACCTGTGATGCATTAGAAATCAGTCACTTGAGTTAAACTGCTTTTCATTGTTTCTTAGTGTCAAATCAGTAGTAGTTCATGAATGTAATACAGGGAGAAGAAAATGATCTTTTCTTTTTGAAGTTTTTTTTGTGTTTTGGTAGTTTTCAGAGGGAATGGATGCATCCTCAGTGAAGTGTACTTAGCCTACACAAGGTGTGTTAGCAGGCAAAATGGAAGTTGCAGGATCAGATCTCTCATCTCTGAAAACCATGGATGCACTGATTTGATTATGGTTGATAACTTGAGGGATTCTGGTTTCCTCAGACCCGTAATAAGTACATTTCTCGTTTATCTGAATCTTAGGTGGGAGTTACTTCAGAGAATTCATGTGGTCTGGAATCAAGACATACTTGCACCCAAAAATGAAGGTTATAGCAACGAGAGACCAGTTCTTCGTGACACATAGTTAAATTGGCTTAAGTTACCACTGAGAAAGCTGTTCCAGGTATTATTAGTGGTAGGATGCTTCCAACTTGACCAGTCAGGGCTCTTTCAGAAGAAAAGGAATGTAAATATAAACTTCAGGGAAAACATCAATTGAAGGAATATGGAAATAATAATTAAAAAACACCCCAACTTCCCAGGAGTCACTTTTGATAGTAATTTTTTCTCATCTGTTGATGAGACTGTCCCTTTGGTATTGCTTGACTGCACCAAGTCATGCTTCTCTTCATTCTCCTTTTTGTCTGGCAGCACAGCTAAGTAGTCATTCAGGTTTAAGTGGTGACGTGCCAGGTGGACTGTCTTGGTCATCTCTATGCTGTCCCTTCAAGCCTTTCCAGCTTGTCATCTATCTGTCTTTGTGCCTGTTGTTTCTGTCATCAATTTTGTCTTGTTGCTTCTCTGTTTCTGCATTTTTGTGTTGGTTTATTTTGTTGTTGTGATTTTTTTTTTTTCCAGTTCCCCTATCCCCTTCTGTCATTGGTCTGAGGTCCTCTGCCTTTACCCTGGGCTCTGCTATACTGTGTTCCTCTAGCTGGTTTTAAGAATGTTGCCCTATTGCCTCAGTGTTACTAAGTGAAAAATGAGCACAAAGAGTAAGGGAAAAGCTCATATCAGATTGCTTCAGTGGCTGCTCATGTTTAAAAGTTGTACTTTTAAGGCACTTGTAGCCCTTATCTTTTCTCCAGAGGATTAGCCAGAGCCAAGAGTGAGGGAATGGGGCTACGGAGGTCTACATTTATAGAAGACAGCTTGTAGGTGGCTGTTAAAAAAAAAAAAAGTGCTATGCAAGTAACTTGTTTCCCTAGCCCAGGAAAGGGGTTGGAAAAGTTTACATGCAGTACAGAGTATATTCTTTGTCAATTTAAAATGTGCAGTAAAGCATCAGACCAGAATTTGTGCCCATGTACGCCATTCTCACAGATGCCCTTCGGCATCCTGTTCTGGATTCTGGAGATCAAAGGCAACAGTGATAGGGCTGCAGTCGCCCACTAGCTGGTTTGGAGTGACGACACTTTGGGAGCAAATCCTTTTGATTTCTAAACAAGTGGTAACAAAGGTAAGCAAGCCTTTACTGCACAGTGTAACAGCTTTGACTAGGCAAATACAGTTCGGATAATGCCCAGAAGCATAGTAGTGACATCAGTAACTTTCTAACTGACTGCAAATATTTTTTTTCCAGGCAGTGGGACAGAGCAACAGCAAGATGCTTGTAACAGTGGTCCCTGAATAGCATATCAAATGTGATTACTCACAAGAAACTATTTTAATTACACCCTCTTTGGAAAGGAGGTGACAGAATGTGGCTGGCAGCCTGTTACTGTGTGCAGTGCTTAACAATTCTCTTTGCTGACAGTGCCTTCTGCAGTAATGGTGTCTTAATAAGTGTGCACTCACAGTGCATCAGAGGAGCTAGTGTGATTAAAAACTCAAATGCTACCTGAATGTAAAGTGTGACTGTCTGGAAGCGGTCCATTTCATTATTAGCTTGCTATTGGTGTGCCTTAGCTAGTTCTGTAGTTAAAATAAGGTGTTGCATATGGCAGAAGAGTAATTTTTCCCACTGGACCTTGAAGTTAATGCAGGTGCTTGGTCTGCACTAGGATTTTTACGACAGGATTGCCGACAAAAGCAAGATACTTATTGCTTATGTGGGGTATTTTGATGCTGAGGACACATCTAAGGCTTTGTGCAGCTCCAGATTGATATACTACTGCAAAACTTCCTGGACGTGTGCCTCTTTGGTTCAGCGGGATTCATCTGCGTTGCTACTAATGTCCCTGGAGCAAATGGATAGTGTCATGGTAACTTAGTGTTCAGTTAACTAAAATCAGCGCGAGAGACGATAAACTTAGTATGTCCTTGCAATGGCCTGCTGGAGAGGGGACATAAATTATAATTCTAAAAACGATATCTTTGAATTTTCTTTTCAGTGTCCTTTAATGTAGGTACAGTCTGGAGTAAGCTGCTTCTGGTAAATGAGGTAGATGGCATAAACTGTATTGCCTGTAAATAACTGGTGCTGCATTGGAAAAACTCTTCCTTGTCAGTTGAGTTGCCCAAGTAAGGAGGTTACTTCCTCTCACCAGAAGTTTTCAATTCCTTTAGAAAAGGAGAGGTTGCTTTTCAGTCTGAGGTAGTAACGTGAAAAAAGACTAACTCAGAGAAATTAAAGGAAGTATGTAGAGACCCTGTCCCTAGTTCAGCTCCACTGTAATAGTAGTGGATGGTGGGCAGCCATAGTACATGCTTGTAGGCAGTGCCTCACAGTCTGCGGTGACATACAGAGGACTGAGTTGTGTGAAGGCCTGGCTTTTTCAATAACAACAAATCAAGTTGATACCTTAATTGCTACTGTCATACAGAGGAATTAGCCACATAGCAGCTTGTCTGACACTGTGATCCAGCTATGAAAGGTGCAGCCTATTTCATGTAGTGTAGTCTGCAGTCTGATCCCCTCCTCTGTGGCACTGGAACCAGTAAAGCCCATTCTGCTCTAGTAGCTGACATGGAACTATACTGGGTGGTCTTGTGGCTTTGCCCTTCTCAGCTTTCCTGAGATGGCAGGCTCAGCACTGTTTCACCTTTTTTCTGTCTTTGAAGCTGCAATGTTTTGTTTGCTTCTGAGAAGCAGTTGCCAGCTACTGCCACAACCAGTTCTCTGGCTTAGTGGAGTGGGTTTGGATGTAGTACCAATGTTGAGAGAGACTGTGAGATGTGCTGAGAAGAACCTGAAAAACATCAAGCAGAGTGACGTGTGGCTTTTATGTACAAGGTATGCCTGGGGTTGCCCAGCATGACTCACGTCCTTATAGCCAGGCATCTGCTCACTGCATTTCATGAAGTCTGGTTATACCCAGCTAGTTTTCGTACAGCGTTGGGTTTAGCTGTGTGCCAGATTCCCGTTAGCCAGTAGAGTTGGTTCACCTATCGATTTCAACATAATGTTGAAAGGGACCTTGGCACAGCAAAAGGCACTTTTCCTAAAGTACTTGAAAATGGCTCTTCCTGACCTCAGCTGTCATGTCAGCAGCTGCCAGGAGGGATAGCTAAGCTGTCTGTGTAACCCTCACCTTATGACACCCTTCCTTTAAGGTAACATTTGCATTTGGAATCTGCAATGGAATTAGTGAGGCTAAGAGTAGGAGCTTGGTTGAGGAATGGTGGGTGTGAATGTTGTATCTGCTTCAAGTTGTGCTTTGAGCGCTGTCTGCTGCTGGTGGGGGTGTACCAGATAACTTCACGTTTTTGAAGAACAGCAGTTGGGCATTTCAGTCTATGAGCTGGAGGACTTCAGAAACAAAGGGTTGCTGATTATTTGTCATGTGTAATGTCAAAGGAGGACTTACAAATTCAGGTATTGGAAGAATTATGCTGTGGTGTCTTGAGAAAGATCTTGTGATGTACTTCTAATCTAGCAATAGAGTCAGTTATGTTACTGAACACACCCTAAGCATCTTGGAGCAGAGTTTTAGCTGACAACTAATTAAACAGCTAATTCTGTCTTAAACAACTCTTTCTCAGCACAGGCCTGTTCTGTGTTAAAAGCTGGCTAGGCACTTGTGTGTTTAACATCTTAGCTATGCAGGATTTGCATCCAAATTTAAAAAGTTGTTAGTAAAATTCTGTGGGCAGTGGATGAGGACTACTGCTAGCATTGTTTTCTTGTGTGTATTTGAAAACATGTTCCTAATGGTACTCTCTATTGTATACCTGTATTGTTGTCTGTGCATTACCCAGTGTGTCTAGACAGGTGCCGCGCTGGCTAAGTGAGTGCATACCCAATATGATAGTATCCCCTTTTAGAGCAGCAGGGATTAAACTGAAGAGGATCAGTGTGGTATTTCCAGTAGGAAAGGCTGTTCTTAATGCCAAGGGAGGCAGGGAGTGCTCCATGGGGCTGGGGCAATGCGGCCTCTGAGTGCTGAGATCTGGAACTCTCTGCCTTCCTGATCAACCTGGCTGCTTCTTGGCTGTTTTTGTTTTCTGTTTCTTCTTCGTTTTGCCATTTAGATTGCCAGACCCTGGGCTAAGTTATTTATCTGCTCAGTCAATTCTTGGAGCTATAAAATAAGTTTGCTTATCTATCTTGGGAACAGGATAAACAGCAAGTGTCTGCAACGTGTCCCATAATCTAGAGATAAGACTCCGTAGAACTGCGTAGGCTTATGCTGTGCTACATGTATAAAGTTGTTAAAGCTGTTTTAAAATGTTTTTCAGGTTCTAAATGGCTTCTAAGAAGTTGGGATCCGACTCTCATGGTAAGTGTAATTTGGCATCCTTGTCTTTTGAGCAGGATGAATCCTACTATTGCTGCTGACTAATGTCCCAGCCTAGACAGTCCATAGAGACTAATCTGTTAAGCCTCTGAGTAGTTTTTTGTTAGGACTGAAGTACTTCAGCTTCCTTCTTGCATACTTGTTTGGTGATGCTGTGCCTGTTCTCATGTTAAAATGAAATTCAGCCTGTGACTCTTCCCTACTCCTTCATGGCAGAACAATATCTTCTCCTTCTCCTACTTCCCCTTTCAAAATCAAAATTGAACTGCAGTTGTGATACTGATTGGATGTTTGCTGAAGTGGACACTAGATCTGTAGCTCCTTCCTATGGAAGTCACACGAGAAGCTGGATTGAAATTGAAGCTTTTAATGTATCATTGAGCTATGTTTGCTTTTTGCACAGCAGTGATTTTTTTCTTCCTAATTTTATGTAATCTGGTTCAGCAGTCAAGTGAAGAGGAGAATATTTTCTTCCACACATGAGATGTGTAGGGTCATGCAGGTGACTGGTATCATTAAAATTACTTGCCTGTATATGTGCCTATCTTTTAGAAAATGGGGTGTAACGTGAGAGGATTAATATTTCTGTGGAACTTTAATGTTCAGTTTGTTATACATCATGTAGTTTCTTTAAATCAGTAATCATTCAAGGCAGTACTGGGAGGGTCATGTGAAGTTTCTGATGTGATTTTTCGTGCTATAGAAACTCCTGCTTTTAGAAACTCAGCTTCAGTCTTTCTGGATAATCTTTCCAATAAGAGGGTCCTGGGGAATTCCATTTTTCCTTGAGCTTTTTATTGAGTCTTGCAAGTGTAAAGTTGAAGTACAGAATAAGAAGTGCCTCACTTAAATACATGGTTAAGGATTAATAAAAAAGGGCTATCAGAACTTAAGTTTTAGATGGTCTGCTTTGCTGTGGCCCAGTGATCATACTGCAAGACAATTAATTCCTTTATTAGATAACTGCCAGCTCTTCGGCAGTTGCTCTTGTATCTGTGAATGGTCTCTATGAACACTCTGAACTGTTTGTCTTTTGAGTCTGTTTTTATTTCTCTCTTCTGCTTCCTAAACCAGACTAGCAAAGACACTGCTTGGAGCTAGAATTCCACCTGTCTTAAATATTTCTCAAAACAGTATGGTGTGTTCTGGTCTCAAAATAATAAAATCAAAATGCTGTAAGCTGGCTGGTTAACTTGTCTACCCTTTTGTGTACCCTCTGTTCATACTGATACCAGCAACACTGTCATAGTACTGTTTCTGAGGAGTAGCAGAGCAGGGCAATTGTTTCAGTCTTCTTCAGGGTTGTTAAGAATTAATCACACTAAGTGAATTTTGGCTTACTGTAAAGCATCTAGCCCAACAGCTGCCTTCAGCTCAATGTCTGGCAGGCTGATGAAATCAGTCAGCATAGTTGGTGTATCTCTTATACTTACTTTTGAGTTGCATATTGGAGGTTAGAGGGCTGTTGTAGAATCACAGAATGGTTGAGATTGGAAGGCACCTCTGGAGATCATCAAGTCCAAACACCGTCTTCACGCAGAGCCACCTAGAGCAGGCTGCTCAGGACCTGTGTTCAGATGAAGATGGGAACATGGGTATGGGTGGAAAGAAAGGAACCCTTTTCCTGTTTTGAAGGGTATTCTTAGAATATACCTGTAACTATGCCTAAGCATGTAACCAAATGCTCCCCTGTCACTTGAATGATTGGAAGTTCACGTTTAAGTTCTTAGTAATCAGTGGCATCTAGAAATGCAGCTCTCATGTTGTGCAAAAAGTGTGGGTTATACCAGGTGCGGTACATTAATATTGCTGTTGTATTGTCACTGTCACTATACAATTTAAAAGTTTTTAACTCCAATTTTTGAAAATTATGTAAGTGTGGTTTGTGTGACCACAAAAACTGAGTTCTACTTAGTTTCAAAACTGTTCAGCATTCATAACCAGTAACTGGCTTTATCTGAAGTATTTCCACTTTGCTGCCAAACTGGAGGACAGTTCTATGAGTTGGCCAGTGATTTCCGCATTACACTAAAGTGGAAAGAAATCTTACTCTCATAGTAGTTCCTTGGTCCAGGAATATCATATAGTGTGCAGTGTCAGAAATCAGACTGACAAGTACATATTTATTTTTTTAGAACTTCCTCAGTATGCTTTTAACTGTTAAAAGGCTGAAGTGGCTAAACGCCATATCAGATAACAGTTCAAAAAAACTTTTAATTGCTTCACTTGAAAATGTGTCGATTGAAACATTGGCTTGTATAATACTTTCTGTATGTAGGTTTTGCTTATTCCTTTAGAATTTGTTGTTTAAAACAATTTGCACCCTTACCCATCAGTGTGTTCAGGCAGAAGGGTCATCCATTTACAAAAAGAAAAGGATTCTCAACTTTGTGGTTGAGATTTTAACTTCACTAGATTAGTATGGTTCTGATTGGGCTGGAACAAAGTGAATACTGTGTGCATCATCAGCATTTTGCTTCAGAAAGACTTTTACCATCAAATGTCTCGGTGTGTTTCTTAACACGTGCTTGCAGGTTCTGAGGAAGAGTTGTATTCAAGATGAGGTCATTGCAGTGGTCGTTATTAAAGAATCAGTATAGCGGGAAGAGACTAGAAGGTTTTTATTCCTTAGTCTAGCTGCTGAGGTTAAACTGGCAGCTGTCAGTGCAGCCCATCTAGTCTAGGTGTGTTTAGATTTTGGGTTTTTTTTTTTGTTTTTTTTTACTGCACCAGAACAGAGTGTAGTATTTACATAGCAACACAATGTGTGCTTGTACCCTCTGTGGCTAGAATCTGTTTCAGGCAGAGGTGTCAGCTGTGCAAGGGGAGGTGTCTTCCACTACTGTGTCAATATGTCTAATAAGACAAGTAGTTGCACACTGAGTAATTTGGGCTGTGAGATTGGTGCAGAGAGGTAATCCTGCTTCTCTTGGATCATCCTGCTTAGAGCAGGACTTGTGCCAGTGGGACTAAACCAGGCATAACAGCAGCAGACATGCTGGACTCTGAGCAGTCGGGAGATCTGGTTGTCTCTGACCTTGCCATGATTTACCACTCTCAGTGCAGAAGCTGCCACAGTTACTATTTCTGCATAAGCAAACACTTTGGCATATCCAGGTTCTCAAATTGCCAGCCCAAATACAATTTGGATGCTGTGTTGCAAATAGTGGTGGAGGTGGCCAGTGAGGTGCCAACTGGATGCTGTTCTGTGTAATACTTGACTTTGTGCTTCTCAGTAAGGATCAGTGAAAATACTGTTATGTTCTCCACAGAGCATTTTTTCATCCTGGTCATGCAGGTGGGATGTAGGTTACTAATGACATGCAGAATGAGACTCCACAACCGAGAAGGTTGTAAAGTAGGTATGTCTTATTCAGCGCTGGGCAGCACTGGGGGTCGCCCCACCACAATCATGCGTGCCCAGTGCAGCGGTTTTCTCAAATATATATAGTACTTGATCACATAATCTTAAGATTTCGCAATACGCCTATACATATATATGACCTGTCCCTGCTTCGTATTAAAATTAGCTCTAAAAAAATCATTTTCATAAACTCCTCCCAACTGTGCTTGCGCAGTGCCTCCTGGTGGTGGTCGCTGAGGGTGGTGAGGATGAAGGCTGATGATTCCTCTTCATCACCACAAGTAACCTTTTGTCCCTGCACAGACTCAGTTCTTCTCTGGTCTTTGTCCAGACTGCAGGGTTGGTTTCAACCGCTTTTCAAGAAATGTTCTTATTCGATATCAGGAACTGTCCTTGGCAATGTCACAAGACTTCTTGCTTACTAGTCAATCAGTACACAATGTGTTGTTATCTTTATCATATACCCCTGACTCACTAAGCCTGATGGTTTCAAAGCTGGAGGAAATACCACTTGTGTCCTAACAGGGCTCTGGGATCAGCCAGTGTGGTGCATAGCATGAGAGCTGAAGTGATGACAGCACATAAACATTTAACTCCAAATTAACAGGATGTTCCTGTTTTCAAAAGCTGCTCGTCCTTTTGGAGCCTGTGGCTGCCTTGTTGTAGATGAGTCAACAGTGAAGGAACACAAACAGTACTTAAACTATCATCTGAGTATGAAAATGGGTCAGATAAAAATGTGTAGTCACAGCTCACTAAGGAAGAGGTTAATCACTGAACGCCACCCTAGATGTTGCTGCCAGTGTCCTTTTGGATCTGCAATACTCAAAGCAAAGTTACAAGTAGGTGCTAGAGAAACACTTCAGTTTGCTATACACAGCCAGAAACCTTGCCTGTAATTCCAAAAGCTTAGACCAATGATCCCTTTCAGTTTACTGAAAAACTGAGTGAAATTTATATTTGTTGTGGTTTAGGCCAAACTGGCCATGGGGGATGTTGGGCAACCCAGATTGGACTGACAGATGCTCCCCCCCACCTCTCTTCAAAGAGAGAGGCAGAGGAGGGAAAAAGAGACTTATGAGTTTAGAAGGAAGTAAACTACTTCAATGAAATATTAATAATAAAATAAAAAGAAAATAATGAAATGTATACAAAACCGTATCAAGCTGCCAGGATGATGATCAAGTCACCAGCTGGCACTGGGGAAGTCCCAGACTGGACCCAGTGGCGAATGGGAACTGGATTCCGGATCTGGATTACGAATCTGAATCAAAGCCAGATGAACAGACAGAGTCCTCTGTGGACATCAGCCATTGCAGAAAGACCCTTTCATTCCTCAGCTTTTATACTGAGCATGAGGCAGATGGGATGGAATACCCCGCTGCTCAGTTTTGCATCACCTGTCCAGTCCGTTCCTCCCGCAAGTGGGACCCCTCTATGCTTTTCCGCTTCTGACACTCCAATGGGGCAAATAACAAGGTCAGCTGGCCTGGGGTGTTATAGCAATGAGTACAAGAGAGAGCCTCTCCGCATACCATGCCTGGGCATCAACTGTAAACATCGGTCTTGCCACTCTGAGTGTGAACAGTGTCTGCACAATATTCTGCCAATTTCAGTAGTTAGAAGAGGCCCAGCTAAGAAGCAAAGTTACTGAACAAAACTGGTCCTGTTTTACCTCAAACTAGGACAATATTGTAGGTTTTACTTGTTCACAGCAGCTCAAGGAAAACAAACCTGTAGTCTGGCTTCTTGGAGGTCGTTGAGCTCTGAGAGATTCTGCCTCATGAGTTTGCAGGATGCTTGAAGAAATTTTCATCCTAAAATACTTTTTAAATACAACATGTAAGTGATAGATATAAAGGACAGATGGAGAACCATGAAATAAGTCTGAGGCCTCTCATTGGAGTGATCAGAAATCAGACAGCTGATGAAGTTTGATTGCCTTGTTTCAAAAATCAGAATTGCTGTGCTAATAGTCTTGAGCTGTTTCACTGTGTTTTGGTTGAAGTGGATTGCCTAGACTTTGGGCCACTTGGTCCTTGTGACCACTTGTGTCCAAATGTCACTTCCTACTTGTATGCCAAAGCCTGTATTTTAGTTTGTCTTAGTTGCTGTAGAGTTGAGTCATTTTAAATATGTTTGAATAGCTTTAAATGTGTTTTGGATATGACAAGGAGTGATGAATTTTTTTTACAAAGACGTATCAGAATACTGTGTTCAGCGGAGCTTCAGCTTCCAGTTGTGTAGGCATAGTCTTGTCACAAGGGAAGCTGAGATATTAGGTATGTGGACTTCAGAATCTGTTCAATTGTTGGATTGTTATGTTGTGGGTTTTTTTTTTTAGTAGGTATAGGCTAGAACATTTTTGAAAAAGCCAACCAACCAAACAAACAAAAACCAAACACCAAAACCAAAACTGAGGCAATGAAGTCCAAACAGATTCAATGTGTTTCAGATCAAGCAACTTTCTTTGTATTCAAAGTCACGTGTTACGGCAGATAAAATAGCTCCCAAGTCCAGAAATGTCAGTCTTAATCAAATGCATTAAACTCATAAGTTTTTTACAATACCATTTCTGCTTTTGATCTTAGGGCCTTTCAGTTATCTTGATGATGTCCCATTTAAGATAGGAGACAAATTTAAAACCCCAGCGAAGGTTGGATTACCCATTGGTTTCTGCCTGCCTGATTCTTCTCAGCTTGTCAGAGAAGCCCAGGTAAGTGACATGTTTTGCCTTTCCACTCTTCTCCATGTCATCCCTGGCCCCCAACACGTGGCGCTGTAAATTGTGAGTAGTCATAGTTTGCACATGTGTTAAGATATTAGTCTTGTCAGTCCTGTAGTGTCATTTTATGTACCAGGCAGTAGTTGCAGAATATCTGTTAGAATGTATAGGAAGATAAAAATATGATAGGCCGTACAAAAAGCTTCTACTTCTTACCACTTTAAAAAGCCTAATAGCATTTATTTAAGTGTTTCTACTACAAAAAAGCACAATGTTTTTGTGTAATAGTTGCAGGTCTAAATGTTGCCCTGACTAAATTTGGGTAGCATTTTTAAGGGGAAAAATGGTAAGAACTGATACAGCTGTGCTATGCCATGCTTGCAGAATCTTGTTTGAGGGTAACAGGTGTTTCTATGACCATGTTTTATGGGTTCTCACAATAGAGGGATGAAGAAATAAGTTTCCAGTTCTTGTTTTCTGTGCAGTTCTGAGTGGGAATTCTTTTCCAGCTGTATGGCAAACAGGTCACAGCTTGGTACATATGGCTTCCAGGTCTTTGAGGAGCATGTCTGTGTTACCATAAACTCTTGGTAGCATAAAATTGCTTTAGTGTAACTGTTGAAAATCTAATCTCCAAATGCAGGTTGTGATACAGGAAATCTAATTGCACTATGTTTTCTCATTTGGATCCATGATTTTCCTTGATCAGTCCCAACTGATAATTGTTTTCACTTCAGCTGTGACAGACTGCAGTAGGTGGTTCTGCTTTTTTTTTTCCTTTTCTTTTTTTCTGATGTCCATATTACCGTATTACCCTACATCATGGCTTTTTCATTATAACCATTAAAAAAATTACCTGATTGTCCTAATACACATATTTCCAACCAGTCAAGCTGGTGTGGGAGAGCTAAAGGAGACTGTAATGTCCCATTGCTGACTTCATTGTGCTATGACTTCATTTTCCTGCCAAGCTGAGGCCCAAGTACAGTATGCCCGATTGGACTGCAACGCCTTGCATGATACGATATGACTATGTAGACTCTGCATCTTGCAGTGCAATTTGACCTTTTTTACAGCTGTGGTGAAAGCTGTTTAAAAAAAAGTGCAGGGAAGTAAAATTGACCAAAGCCATATATTTTTATATAAATATGCCCCATTTTTTAGTATAAAAAAATCATAGAATGGTTTAGGTTGGAAGGGACCTTAAAGATCATCAAGTTCCAACCCCCCGCCATGGGCAGGGACACACCTCCCACCAGCCCAGGTTGCTCAAAGCCCCATCCAGCCCAGCCTTGAACACTTCCAGGGATGAGGCATCCACAGCTTCTCTGGGCAACCTGGGCCAGTGCCTCACCACCCTCACAGTGAAAAATTTCTTCCTAATATCTAATCTANGCCATGGGCAGGGACACACCTCCCACCAGCCCAGGTTGCTCAAAGCCCCATCCAGCCCAGCCTTGAACACTTCCAGGGATGAGGCATCCACAGCTTCTCTGGGCAACCTGGGCCAGTGCCTCACCACCCTCACAGTGAAAAATTTCTTCCTAATATCTAATCTAAATCTACCTTCTTCCAGTTTGAAGCCATTACCCCTCATCCTGTCAGTACATGCCCTTGTGAAAAGTCCCTGTGCAGCTTTCTTGTAGGCGCCCTTCAGATACTGGAATGCTGCTATAAGGTCTTCCCGGAGCTTTCTCTTCTCCAGGCTGAACAACCCCAACTCTGTTCGCCTGTCTTCACAGCAGAGGTGCTCCAGCCCTCTGATCATCTGCTACTGGTAGTTACCATTGGTGCAGCAGGTATATCCCCTTTGGCTGGTGAGCCATTGGCACTGGAGTAAGAATACCTCTTAAATCACTAGGTGTAAAACTAATATCCATTCCCTTAAGGATCTTTTAGGGGGAACTGAGTAATATTGTATTGGTCTTTGGATGCAAAAATACTCTGCCATAATCTTGAATGACTTCTGGGACTTGTGGACAGAGTACAGTGGTGCTGGATCTGGGTGTGATTGTCCATCTGGTAACAGATTAGACTTCCCCTTGCTACATTTGTTGTCCAAGGGCGAGAGCGTGGGAAGGCTCCAAAACTGATCTCAGGATGATCAGTAGCTCCTAAGCAAAACTAAATGTAGAAAGACAAAATATGATTTTCCAATCCAGACCGTAGACAAGTTTTGCTGCTAGAGGCAAAACGAAGTATTTCTGGTGTCTTCTAGCTCTGCCAGTCTGTAGGTTACAAGAGATGCTGAGCAAAACAAATGATGCCTGTCCATGGTAATTCATGTAGCTGGTTTTCTATGTTACTTTTGTTGCTCGTAGAAGTAGCTGCTCTGATCCTTACAATTTATCTTCTTTTCCTTTTTTTTTCCTCTCCTTTCCCCTCTACCCTCCATCAGTATGACTTCTCACTGGAGAAGAAAACAATCAGGTGGGCTGAAGATATCAAAAAAATTCAAGCTGCCCAGAGAGAAGCTGAAAGAAAGGCAGAAGAAGCACTAGCGAACTCAAAAGCAGCTCCGGAGGACAGCAACAAAATGGGGTTCTCAGAGGGACATTGCCCTGAGGCCATGCCTCCTCCTATTAACCCCATCCTTGCTAGCCTGCAGCACAATAGTATTCTTACTCCCACGCCAGCCAACAGCAGCACAGTGAAGCAAAAGGTTCTCAGTCCACCTCGTCCAAAAGCAGACTTCAATCCAGCTGATTTTGAATGTGAAGAAGACCCATTTGACAAACTGGAATTAAAAACTATCGATGATAAGGAGGAATTAAAAAATATTCTTGAAATTCATGTTGGTACTACTGGGCCAATTGTTGCCCAGCTGTTAGATAATACTTTGCCCAAAGGAGGGTCTGAGTCTGTGTTGCAAGATGAGGAAGTTCTGGCATCCATAGAAAGGGCCACGTTGGACTTCAAGCCCCTTCACAAGCCCAATGGCTTTATTACTTTACCACAGTTGGGAAACTGTGACAAGATGTCCTTGTCTTCCAAAGTGTCCCTGTCCCCTATCACTTCAGTGAGCAATATCAAATCCCTGTCCTTTCCTAAACTTGACTCCGATGAGAGTGATCAAAAATCAGCAAAGCTCACGAGCACTTTCCACAGCACTACCTGTCTCCGCAATGGCACTTTGTTGAGCTCTTTGCAGACCTGTGCTCAGAGTAAAGCTAGTGAACTGAATGGACACCATATGGTTGGTCTTTCTGCTCTAAATGAGGACAGTGGCATGGAGACATCAATGTTATCCTCTTCATCCAGGCTGCCTTCCCTGGCTGTGTCGACAGTTTGTACAGAAGAAGAATCATCTCAAAGCACAGCGACTACGGTAAACATGCAGTGGATTAGAATTGGGGTGGCTGGGGAGATGTGGAGGTGTAGAGGCAAATGTTGCTTCTAAAATGTCATGTGGCTTTGGCTTTAGGCTCATTTAATGGGAGTGATGTGTAGATACTGTTAATTTACACTGCAGATGATCAGTCCAACAGGTCTTTGTGCTGGCAGTTCTGAACCTCAGATTATGACTCTGCAGGTTTCCCCAAAATCTGGAGTTTTTAGACCAATTCTGGTGACTTTTCTTTCAGCTCTTGTTTGCAGTTGCACACCTTTTAGCTAGGCATATAAGATGTCTTCTTTGTACAGTCCTGCATTCTGTCTTAACCAACTGAGTGAGATACATCAGATTCTGAAGTGCTATTAGGTTTTGAGTTAAATCTCTGCTAGATTGGTTCCTCAGCCTCCTTATCTATTTGCTGGAAACAATGGGAAATGCAGGCTTTTCAAGGAATAGATACAATAACAAATTAAAAAACACATGTGCTGTGTCATTCAGGAAATAAAAAAGAGCTTGCAGTTGACCTGCAGTGAAATAAATGTCTTTTTTTTTTCTCTTTTAAAATTTGCTTCCTGAGATCCTTTTAAAATCTAATCTGTAAAATGAAGAAAATGATGGTGGTCTGAAAATTACACTCTTCCTTGTGAAGGAGGGTGGAAGGATTGGTTGGTAGATAGCAAAACCAGTCTTGAAGATCATCTGAGATTGCTAACATTATAGTTGTTTGCCATATGGCTCTGAGACGTGAGTTTGATGCTTCGTTTCCTCAAACTTGTAGCAAGTTCTAAAATTACTTTGAGGGCACTTAACTTTACACCAGCTGTTGCTCTTTGTGAATAAGAGCAGAGATTTGAGTAAACTTGCGGGTTTTTTTCCAAAGAACCTAAGATCTGGACACTGGTACTCGTGAAGCTTCGTGAAAACTATATAGTCAAATCCTCTAGCTGCTTCAAAAAAAATCTGGTTTCTTCTGTCCAGTATAAGCGGTGCTTCAGTGGTTCTGTGGTCTTACAGGTTACTGTAGGGTTCTGTGTGATACCATGTACTCTGAAACAAGTGACACTGCTGCAATGACGTTGTTCTTTCACCTCTTTTCAGGCTTAGGTAAATGCACTATTAATTGTGAAATACAGTATTCTGGCAAACAGTGTATTCATGAGAGCACAGTGGAACATCTGTTCATTGACCATTAGAGCAAAATTAATACAGTAAACTTTGGCAGATGCAGCAGTGTGCTGAGTAACAGCTTACTGCTGTGGCTCTTGGGTTTGAGAGGTGAATGTATGGAACATGGAACAGATCATCCTCAGTGCCGTTACATGGCACATGCAGGAGAACGGGGTGATCAGGCCCAGTCAGCATGGGTTTGTGAAAGGCAGGTCATGCTTGACAAACCCAATCTCCTTCTACAATAAGGTGACCCGCTTAGTGGATGAGGAAAGAGCTGTGGATGTGATCTACCTGGATTTTAGCAAAGCTTTTGACACCATTTCCCACAGCATTCTCCTGGAGAAACTGGCTGCTCATGGCCTGGACAGGTGTACTCTTTGCTGGGCAAAAAAATGGCTGGATGGCCGTGCCCAGAGAGTGGTGGTGAACGGAGTTAAATCCAGTTGGTGCCCGGCAACAAGTGGTGTTCCCCAGGGCTTGGTACTGGGGCTGGTTCTCTTTAACATCTTTATCAGTGA
>VZSZ01005874.1:63925-77521 GCA_013398815.1 Ibidorhyncha struthersii | reverse complement strand
GTTGTTTAGCCTGGAGAAGAGGAGGCTGAGGGGAGACCTTATCACTCTCTACAAGTACCTGAAAGGAGGTTGTAGAGAGATGGGGGCTGACCTCTTCTCCCTAGTGACAAGTGATAGGACGAGAGGAAAGGGGTTCAAGTTAAGCCAGGGGATGTTTAGGTTGTATATTAGGAAAAATTTTTTTCACTGAAAGGGTTGTCCAGCATTGGAATATGCTGCCCAGGGAGGTGGTGGATTCACCATCCCTGGAGGTGTTTAAAAAAAGGGTAGATGTGGTACTTGGGGATATGGTTTAGAAGTGGTTTTGTCAGGTTAGGTTAATGGTTGCACTTGATGATCTTCAAGGTCCCTTCCAACCTTAAGGATTCTATGATTCTATGATCATATGTAGCTCAGAGGTGAAGCCTCGAAGTATGACATGTGACATATCTCTAGGAATTAACATGAAAGATCACTTACAGCTAGATGGATGGGCATTCAGATTGCCAAATTTTCACTCTATTAAAATCTATGCTAGATTAAAATTTATTAAAGATCAAAAGGGAAGTTGTATTCTCAAGAATGCAGTAAGGGAAGATACAAAGTGATAAACAAAAAATGATTTATTAGAAGTAATAAAGATTTTAATTTGAAACTGTTTCTGCTTTGGAAGTAGTAAACCGAGATATAAGTGTTGCAACAGAACTAGGTCTTTCTATTTAAATTCCAAGTCTTCAGACTGTATTCATCTTACATTTCCACAATATGATCCCAGTGGCTGGAAAATGACAGCTGAGCTGCAAGAAATCGAAGTAAATGCAACAAAAGTATTGAAGTAAATGTAACAATAATCCTCAGAGTATGAAAATAATAGAAGGAAGTGATAGTCATCCCTGTGGCTGGGAACAGAAGGGTCATGTGTCCCTTTTTTTCAAGATTACACAAGAATAGACCTGCCCTTTTCAGAAAGCCTCTGGACAATTACATGTCACAGCGTGTTCCACAGTGATTTTATATTATATATAATTTTTTTCTCACAAGACTACAAATTGTAACTTTGGATTTGGAATTACCACTGGAGTTTATGCTTTACCAGTGAATTGGATCTAGGATTTTTCTGATGGAAATAAACCTGTGATTTCTCTGAGGCTGCACTGATTCTGTCTTGGGTAGTGCCCTGTCCTCTTTTTTTGAAGCTCACTGGTTTGCTTTCTGCAGCATTGCCAGAGGGAGAAAGGACTAGTGAAGAAAACAGGTTGGACTTAAACAAAACAGAAAATTAAACAGAAGTCTCTGGTTATGGGAGGATGGGGCACTCCTGGTGGACCACTCAGAATCTATACCGCTGCACTAGCATGATGTCTATGAGCACATCAGCTGCAGGCAGGACTCCTGGCCTCTGTATTAAGTCCCTAAAAGTATGCATAGTGTGCAAGCACGTACTGAAAGCACTGCACGTCTGCTTCTTGAAGGGCACTGAAATGTGAGTTGGAGATGTAAGGGAGCGTGGCAACTAAGTGACCAGTCCTGTCTTTGTCCCCTGCAATTCCTCTAGGTGTTTCCCTCCTCCGCTGGAAGTCACTAACCACAAGCCCAGGTTGTCACAGTCAGGTAGATTGCGGAGGAGTTGGTTTTCCCAGACTCTTGAATCTCCAAGTGTCAGAAGCATTTTTTGGCTTTCCTAGCTGCAGCATCCATAACAAAGCATCATCCTTCAGTTTGAAAACCAGCTGATTTCAGGGCTACTCCAGACACCCATTTCAGTGTATCCTGTATTTTAGTGCTTTTTGCTCTGGTCGAAGTGCCTGGAGAGGGTGTGTGTGAAGAACTTTGAACCCCTTTACCGCCACGGGGAGGGGTTCTTGGGTAAACCAATTCATCAGACTAAATATGATTTCTTAGGCTTGGTCTCCTAGAAGAGAAATTCTTACCCTGCAGATGAAAATGGTCAGAAATGCAGAACAAAACTCCCTTGGTGGTGGTTTGTTTGTTTGGGGTTTTTTTGCAAATAAATGGAATTTGGCAAAATCCTAATAGATTCGCTCAGAATTGGTTTTCTATAAACACGTTTTTTTGTTGTTTAGTTTGAGCCCAAAGAAGGTCTTCCTGAAAGAAGTGGACAAGGTTTCTAGCAATCTATGTTGGCATAATAAGTATCAAGAAATCCAAAAAAATGAGGCTCTCGGTCCACAGTGATTTCTTGCAGTCTTTTCTAATTCTATTTAAAATGCAGGAAGGCTTTTAAACGAAATGCACAGATTTGGTGGGGCAAAGTTCTGCCTTTGCACTGCTGTTACCTTGGGTGAAGTAGTATAAAGTGGTGGGTTGGTTCTGCCCTCTGGCAGCCTGGTTCTACAGAAGCGGAGCAGGTGTAGAGCAGGGAATGTTACCCAGCCTTGTTGGTGTACTGGGAATGGGACTAAGTGTTGGGCGTTGGTAGAAGAATCACATGCTCTTTTTAGCCAGTGTCGCCCATTGCTCATATATGGCATATGAAATGCAGTGCTTTGAGAGTCGAAAAGGGGCGTACGTTTCTCTCAAGCTTTCTCATGGTCAAAAAGTTGAGAGAATTCTCTAGGCAATGACTTCAAAACTATTACTGTCATTTAGGCTGCGTAGCAGTGGGTCAAGAGCAGAACAGGAGCCAGCATGTTACACTGAGCTGCATGAACATGTAGCTGTTACAGTGACAGAATAAACAAGCTTACTATTGTTATGAGGGGGGACACATCCTTTGTGGAGTATAATCTGTTTGTAGAGTGCTGAGAGAAGAAATGATCCTTGTGATGTCTATTCTGTAACTACACACAACAGCGTAATGTCTGTATCTCACATGTGGAAGCCTGATCAGACCACAAGTCTCCCTATATGGCAGACTTATTCCCAGATCTTTCCCATAAAACCCTTCTCCCATCTGTAGCAAATTCTGCTCACTGGTGCATAATGTTTATAGTCATCTTATTCATGTGTTGTCCAGCAGGTACACCCAGACTACAAGGAAACAGAACTCCCTGTGGTAAGTTCCCAAATACCTGTGTGCTTGCATGAGTTTGTGTTTCTGAAAATCTCCAGTAGTAGTCTTTGTTTGAGTACAAAGAATTATAGGTGATAAGTAAACTTGGAGTGGAAGAAGCAAGCTCCATGTTTCCTCTGAGGTACAGGGTTTGGCTGTATCTTAAAGACTTCCAGTGTTGCAAAGGTTGGGTATTGCAAGGTTTGGGCCCACTTGTAGGAGAGGGTATATTGCGAAGAATCTGGATTGTTGATTGTTGTTTTGAGGGTAAAAAGAGCGTGGTGGGACTTAAACTATGTGCACTGCTTCATTTCATCCTAACAGCGAGCAGTTTCCCAAGGGCAGTCTAGAAAGCCTCTCAGATTAATTACTTGGGGTGTCCTGGTTCTGCACTAGCCGGAAGCAGCACGTGGGGATGCAGATGACGACCATCATCTCAGCCTCTGAGTTTTTCCCTTTAGGTAACACACCAAAATTTCCCAGTGTCTAAAGTGCCCAATAACTCCAGCTGCACAAAGCAGTCGGTTGGCCCTTCTCCTGAGCTACAGCAGGCCCTCTCTGCTAGCGAGAGGCAGTGCGTAGAGATGGTCGTCAACATGGGGTACTCGCCTGAGAACGTCCTGAAAGCCATGAAGAAGAAGGGACAGAACATAGACCAGGTAAGAGCTTGTGTAGCTGGAAAGAAGCCCTTGACTGGATGCTGATTCTGCTGAGAAACAACCTTGGGTTTGCAAAATGGATAGGGAGGAATACTTTTATTCTAACAGGGGGTTGCAGCCTTTAGCTGCTGCAATATTAACTATTGGAGAAGTTGTCACCTGGCAGTGAAGACTCCCAGAACCAAAGAAAAGAGTGTCTGGGCCTGTTTCTGATGAGTCTGCTTGAGTCAGATGCACTTGTGGGTGCTGGGTCAGAGCTGTGCTGAGCTTGGGTTGGGCCTTTGGCTCCACATGAATCTGGGGGAGGTGTTGGGTCTTCCCAGGAGCCACAAAACCATTGAAGGAAGCTCAGTGTGGCTCTATGTCATGCTTAGTGCTGTGTGACTAAGAAAAAACAGCCAGAAAAAACTTCCCTTGTTCTGGGCACAAAGGGTTACGATGCTGACATCTCTTCTTGTAGAGAGATTTGGCCCCTGCAGGCTTAGGACAGCCCTGGCCCTCACAAGACATCACTGACCGACTTTCTTTTGTTCGCCCTAGTTGTGGTGCTTCGTTCCTCCTGTGTTGCCTCAAACACTCGCTAAAAACAGGTCACAGAGCATAAAGCGCTGCAGGGTGAAGTGTGGCTCTGGGTCTTGGATCTACTTCAAACATTTTGAAGCAGGGAGACTGTGGCCAAACTTTCCGTGCTGACCCCGGGCAGGCTGTGTGCTCCACAGAGCATTGCCTGGCAGGACTGTGCCTGGGGAGGAGTGTCCCAGCGACTTCTGCTTGTGGAGCTGATCTGCTTGTTCAGTACCTATGCATCAAGAGGGGTTTAAGCAGTGTGCTGGAGTGAACTGTAGTACTGACTGGAAAAAATGTCCCTTAGGATGGCGGTTTTAAATCCTGCTGTATTTGCAGGCTTTGTTCTTTTGCCTTCCTATCATTACCTATCTGACCCTTCCCTGTACCTCTCAAAGCTGAGGATGGATAAGAAATGTGGCAGTAGTTTCTGGGCATGTGAGCTGGGAAGTGCAGCTCACATAACAGTATGCTGAGTTGATCTTAAAAGGCTGACTGCTTTCAGATTGCATCAGCTCTTGCGGCTGTCCGAGAGGAAGCTAAAAGCTGACACATCTTGACTTCTGGACCTACAGTTTTGTTTTAAAAATTTGTAGTATAAAAAGCACAGTTTAAACTTCTGCCTTTTGCTTAGTGACCAGGCATGGAAAGCTAAAGATAGGCTTCTGAGACTTTCGACTAGAATGGAAGATGATGTTCTGAGCTGGTGAGAGAGCACAGGAGGTCAGAAGGGCTCATCTGTTTTCTCAGAACAACCTCTTGCATAAAGAACGTCTCAACCCTACTAGGAATTACTATCTTGGTCCCTGATGAAGCCTGGGGTAGAGTTGTGCTGGGCCTCTTTTCGAGTACAGAGATGATATTCAAACACGTGCTGCAAATGCCACTCTGCAAACTTAGTTTCTTTTCTTCATTACTCACAGGTTTTGGATTACCTGTTTGCACATGGACAGCTTTGTGAGAAGGGCTTTGATCCACTTCTCGTTGAAGCAGCTTTGGAAATGCACCAGTGTTCAGAGGAGAAGGTGAGGGTGCAAGGTACTAAGCAATAGAGAGAATGTGCCATGATGGGGAATTCCAGCAGCAGGTCCTCTGGCTGATACAATTCTAGCTTTCATGTTAATACTGCCTTGTTTCCAAAACTGACCACCAAAGGATATCTTTGCAGTGATAAAGCAAATGTGTTAGAGTATTAGAGTTCTCCTGCATTGTTTTATTACTGTCACTTGCATGCATTTTTATGGGAACAGGATTTTTTAAAGAACCGGCTTATTGTGGTTGTAATGTTTTGAACCCAAAGTTCTGTTGTGGTTGAGGTGCTTGGTACAGAGATACTTAATTTCAGAAGCAGCAAATTACCTTTCAAACCTTGCCAGCCTTCCCTGGCTGTGAATTTTCTCCCTTGTACAAACACATCTGCCTGTCTGCTCAGCAAAGTGGGTTAGGGCTTACTCTGGAAGAAGTTGGAAAATACAGTTTTTGGGGTCTAGTTCATTGTCTAGCTGCTTTACCAGCACCAAAAGTACAGAGGCAGAAGTAGGTAGCCAAGGCAGAGGACAGAGGTCTTTTAAATTCTGCCAGCCTGTTGTGTGCCAAGTTACTGTATGAAATATTTAGAGGTGCAACCCAACCCCCCCAGACATATATATGCCTTCCTGCCTTTTGTGGAGTTGGTGATGACCTTGCAAAAAGAGGAACAACAGTGTGATGATGGGAGAAGTGACTGAGTTCAGGAAACACCTTTGCTACTGGCTTAACCCCAAAATTGGAAATGGCTAATCTCCTGATTGCCCATTTCAACCTGCTTGCTTGTTTTGGGGTTTTTCTTTCCCCTGGAGTGGAGGCACTGTAAATGGCAGAGGGTTCATAAAAGTCCGATCAGCTGATTCGCTTCTTGTCACTTTATTTTTTCAGAGCTCAGGGAGGATTTGTGGTTGATGTTGGTAGTATCATACACAGTGTATCCAATTGGGTTTGTGCTAACATCCCACGTTTGCCCTAGATCTGGAGAGCCAGTTGATGGTAAGGGCTACTGTACCATTCCCAAAGTCAAAGTAACTTTAAAAAAAATTTCAGATGCAGCAGGAACTTCTGGATGGGGGAGCAGGGTGCCATTAATCAGCACTTCTGGGAGCCCAAATTGGGCCAGGCTGGTAAATTTCCTACTGGGAGAGAGGCACCCACAGAGTTAGCTTTGGTGCCCTTGCTGAAGAGGATTTTGGAAACTGGGGACTGCAAACACAGGGGACTGAAGGTGAGGCTCTGGGGGCTACTGCACCCAGAGCTCTGCCAGCTCTGGGGTGACTGGACTTTCTCCAAATGGAGCTGGAACGGGCTGTACTTGGGGAAGAGGAATCCACCCCTTGGGGTGCCCAGTCGCTGAAGACTGGCTCTGTGCTAAACCTCCACCAAGCACTGATCTCCTTTTCTCTTGCAAATAAGGGACTGTCTGTGTCTTTCAGATCACAGAACTTCTCCAACTAATGAGTCAATTTAAAGAAATGGGCTTTGAACTCAAAGACATTAAGGAGGTCTTATTATTACATAACAACGACCAACACAACGCTTTGGAAGATTTAATGGCTCGTGCAGGAGCCAGCTGAAAACACATTCCTGGATTCTCGGTGTGCAACTGAGCAGGACCAGCCCTGCCACCTTCACATCCAGTGTGACTTGCTCTCCGTAGGAAGGAGTCTGGCTTTTCGCATACAAGGGAGAGCGACTGAGCAAGCCCGTCCGCGTGCATCACTCCAGCATTTCTCTTTCCACTGAGAGCCAACTTTCTTTCTTAAATTAAATTTTTGAAGTGTCCTTTCCTAAGTTTCCTTTTTCCAGCTTGGCCACGGAGAGTTTAGAATGACCAGCCGCTACTCTACATTGTACATAGGTAGAGACAG
Organism: Ibidorhyncha struthersii; assembly: GCA_013398815.1. NCBI lineage: Eukaryota > Metazoa > Chordata > Aves > Charadriiformes > Charadriidae > Ibidorhyncha > Ibidorhyncha struthersii. Next base: position 70,409 of record VZSZ01005874.1, on the reverse strand, counting down.
GAGTGGTTTCCCCCCCTCACTGTTGCACTGGAGTTGGACAGAAGAATACTAAGTTGGTTATGAAACTAGGATGCTTTGGTTCTTTGAAGCTGCTTTCATGGTGTCTGCTTGTACTGAATTACTTGACTGTGGCACAGCCCAGATTAACTGGTTAAATTTGACCTTTAGTGCAATGGAGTTTTATTTTTTGTTTGAAAGTTAGTCTGTAACTTAGTAAAACACTGGTTCAGAAACTGTCGCTATGCATAAAGAGAGAAGCTGTTCCTCTTGTGTTTGTTTTTTTTTTTAACCCATGCATCCAACACTTTTGCCAGACATTAGCGTCTGATGCTGAGTGGTGTGTAAGTTCTCTTGAAACAGGTAAGCTGTGAACTCTACCTGGACCTGCAAATTGTGTTGGTTCTTGAACCTGAAGGCAGAGAGCTGGGGCTCAGTATTCTTAATCCTTCCAGGCTTGTAGGATATTTAAGACAATGCCCTGCTAGAAAATCATTTAAGACAATGCCCTGCTAGAAAATCATTTTATCTTTTTGTTTTAAATAATACTCAGTGTGGTGCAGGAGGTTTCTTTCAAGCACTTTTCTTTAAAACAAATATACTCACTGCATTAGTTCCATTTTTCACACTGCTATAGGATTACATAAGAACATCTAGTACTAGAAATCAGGTTTGGGGTTGTTTTAGTAGTTCAAAGTATTACATTGTACATTATTCAAGTTCTAAATATAAATATCAGCAGTCTTGAGGAATCTTTAAAGTAATTTGCTAAATATTTTGATTCTGCAGAAGAACAACTAATAAAACCCTCGAATATAACTCCCAGTGTCATGGTTCCCATCTCTCATGCTCTTTGGCTTCAGCAGGTGAAGAACTTGCTGGATCCTGCCTGCCCAGGTGCTGCTTGCTCCTGTAGGCACATGTAGACACTGTTGGGCAGAGGTCTCCAGGCAGGTGGCTGCAGTCATGGAACATGCTGCTTTTTTTCTGTGCTTGTTTCTATTGTGTTGCAAAAAGCAAGCCTAGGGATCCAAGCTCATGTCACAGCACAGAGCTGGGAGCACTGGACTTCAGGAGGGGAGAATGGCTCAGCTCATTGCCTCTCTTTAGGTTTTTCAGTAGGAGCTTTTAGCTCATTAGGACCCTGAAGGAGGTGGCATTTGTCTCCATTATGTTAAGTTTATATGACCAAAACATCTAACTTTGGTCCAGTGTTAATTCCTGGAATTTTCTGTGAGGTGCTCAAATATGTTACACACCTTTACTCAAAACAAAATGATGCTGAGGAGAGATGTAGCTGGCAAGTATCTGGGAGATGTGGAGATGGATGATGATAAGGTTTCTGAATTTACGTCACAGGGTGGCTGAAGGCTGGAAGCATGTTTCTGGGGCAGCTTCACACAGAAGGAAAGACCACTGAGAGAGGGGATTCACCGGGTGGCTTAGGGGAGGAGCACTTCTGAAGAAAGTGCGAAGTGAAGAAGAAACAAGTGACACCATGTGATGAGATTTGAATGTTGTTTTGGGCACTGTGCATCACTAGCGACTCTGGTACTGTTGTTCTTGCCTGTCAAGTCACAAACAAAGCTTAGCCTGGAGGTGGGGAGGTCCTGCTGATGGGTGGTGCGAGGCTGGGCTCTGCCCTGATGCTAGCTGGTGAGATGACTGCGTCCCCAGTCACACTTGAGACCTGAGAGCTTTTCCTTGGGTTCTCAGGCCAGACTGATATGTGTACTTGGTTCTTGGCACTGCTTTAACTTTGTCAGAAGTTGTTCTCCTGCCTTCTTCTAGCTGCTGCCAGATACTGAGGTCTGGGTGCCTTGGCAAAGAGGCTTGTGGGGAGAAGCGTAGAGGCAGAGCCAAAATTGGCAATTGTGCTTTGAGCCAGAGAGCCCCTGAGCTGCCTCCTGATGGTTCTGGACAGCAGCAGCCTGGTCAGGGCTTTGATGGAGATGGCTGCATGGCATGTGGCTGGGCAGCTCTCCGTGCTGGGGAGACTGACGGCTTCTGCTGGCGGTGCAGCAAAACCTGGTACAAGGGTTGTTCTGCTGCCTCTGTCGCAGCCTGGTCAGGTCAGCCACACGTGGCTGGAGGACAGCTTCTGAAACACCAGCTACGTCAGCAGGCCAGGTCAGAAGGGGATCTCGTACCAATTCCCAGCCCCAGTTAATCTTTTGCAATCAAACAAACAGGTGTTTTGATCATGTTTACTTTAAAACAAATTTTACCAGTGTTCTGTAGTAAACTGAATTTTATTTTAAATAATGTCAGTTATTCAAATAAAATATCAAGCATCTGCCATGAGCATTAGTCTTTGTTGCACCTGAATACAAAAATGAACGCATTTTAGTTGTGTGTTTATTTGATTGTACATGGCCAGGCTCTCTTAATCTCTTAGACTGCTGGAGTGACAAAGACTTTCACATAATGTTCCTCAAGTTGAAGTGAAAACCGTTCAAGTGAAAACCATTCATATGAGGTGTCAGTGGAATATCAAACAGCAGGAAGGGGATGACACTTCTAAAATGCTCATTTAGCACATTTTCACACAAGAATTAAAGCAGCATCTAGGTAATAACCTAACAGTGGAGAGACAAACATTACCGTTTTTGACAACAGTGTTAGTTTCCATTGTGCACTAGAAACCCACTTTTGGTATCTCCTGGGTATGCAGCACTTCAAGCATGTCTGTAGCTGTGTTATTGCCATGGATGGGTGGATTTTCAGAGCCAGGGCTGCTTTTTTTTTTTTTTTTTAATTTTTATTTTAGTCAAGTCTCACATTCAGCAGGGGAAAATAAAATTCTGCAAACAGACTGATAACAAAATCATATATTTAACAAGACACAGTCTCATGGATTGGCTGGATGACTTCAGTTTATATAAAGGTTATCAGACCTTGGAAAACTGCTGCGTCGTCGTCGTTCTGTTTATGTGTTGTTTCTCAGTGTTCCTGGCCGTTCCTCCAGGGAGCAAATAGTTCCTGCTCAGGGAACTTGCACTGAGGCTCAGATCTGACAGACAGACTTGTCTTTCACAGGACTTGCAGGTGGCTCAAATTTGGCAGCTGACTTCGCTCCCATCTCTGTTCATGGAAGCTTTAGGTCATCCGTCTGTCTTGTTACAACCACCTCTGAAGCTACCAAGGTTAGAACATGGCACTATTGGTTGTGTGAATGGTGTGTCGATTTAGAAATGGCCAGCTTGGGTAAGAGACTGAAAATGCCTGTGAATGTACTTTGCTGAGCTGATCTTTAAAAAAAATGAAAGTACAATCAACCAATACTCATCTCCCAAATGTCAGCGTACATGGAGGGGAAGTTTTCGTCCCTGGCACTGTATTACTGGCTGGGCATCTCATTTTGCTGTGGTCTGTGCACACACCCTACAACCCGACATTTTCCTCTGCTCCAAATGAAGGTGCAAAACTCCTGAGCTGCCTGATAGCCCCGTTTTCTGTATGCTTGCTGAGAAAGTGCTGGGGAAACTGCTGTACGTGCTTGCATCCATTTATGCTTTCAGAAGGTACAAGGACTACCCAACTACCAGATGTTCTCCTCCCCTTGCTCAGGGTAAAGCTCTCCCTGGCCCCAGGAGGTGGAGCGAGGCTTTCTAAGAGTTATTGTCTTCAAGGGGATCTCAGTTTAACACCTGCTTTTCCTTCCGCGGTTGTAACAAGATGGTGGGTGTCCCACTGCTTTATAGCTCTGGTGGCTGCCAGCACCACTGTTCTGCACTGTGCACAAATACCAAAATAACACTGACAGAGTCTTGCTCCTGGAAGCCTCATTTCTCTGGGTCAGGAGAGCTGAACAGGGGGCTGGGGGACCTGAGTTCAGGTGTGACTTGCTGCTGGTCTGTGACCTGGGCACAGGAACCATCTTGAGAGCCATAAACTCAGACCCTGGAGGGATTCTGCTCTCTGCTCCACAGGGTAATCCAGTCTCAAGTACAAGATGGAGACCAACCAGTGCTAAAAAAATCCCCAGCAGTCAGGGCACTGATGGAGGCCTGTCTTCTGTTAGGAGTTCTCCCCTTGCAATTCTGTTCCCCAGGGCTATGCTGTGTGACATTCCTGGGAGTGTTTGCACCAAATATGCAAGCCAGATAACTGAGTGTCACTGGGATTCCTGTATTGCTGCTTGGCCAAACCTGGGCTGTAGAAGCAGGCAGTAAAATTCACAGCTGGTCAGAGAGCCGTGTTCCCTTACCCTTGGAATTTCTGGCTACTGAGCAGGCTCTCATTGAGCTACTACAGGCATTACTGAGGAGACACTGAGATGGCCAAATGTGCTGCAACAGCCCTAATTTTGGAGTGGGAGTGCTCGCACAGCACGTTGTCAGCTGGGCATGTTTTAAGGTCACTTGTGGCTTCAGCAAGTGGATTTAGTTTGCGGTTCAGATGTGACGCATGCAGCACCAGAACTTTTGCAGGGCCGCAGCTGATCATTCTATAGTTCTTGATTCAAATACCAGCTTCACATAACAGCACTGTTAGCAGCTTCTGAAATCCCACTGCCTCTAACCAGACCCTCTTTTGATGTGAAAAATCAATTCTGTCAATGCAATGAGCACTCTACAGCTGTCCCATAATGCAGAGATCAGACATCGTTTGTAGCAGCTAAGCTGTTGGCTTCTCACTGTTGGCAACAGGATGAAACCCACATGCTTAACATGCTAGATAAACCTTTGGTACAAAGTCCCTACTAAACCACTCGTTAACTTAAGCCACCTCTTTCAGGAGCTCTGGAGTGTTTGTACCAAGCAAAGAACAAATGTGACAATAGCCTTCCCTCTTCTGAAAGCAGCAGTGCTTCTTCCTCTGCCTTTACTTCCATTTATTCATGGTCTAGTTACGTTAGTGTACTTAGCAAACAGCGGCTCCTCTCTCTTTCCTGGCTTCTGTTTGCAAACAGTTTCCTGGATAGCTTTTGAGCATTTCTGTTCAGACCTATGTCTAGCTTCAAAGTGTTTTTTCTTTCCTGCTCATTTTCTTGGCAACACAGAAGTGCCATTAACACGTGAGAAGCTGCTATGAATACTGTGGACAGTGCTGCCTGCTGGTTGGTGAAATATTTAGAGATATTTAAAGGCTGCTGAATTGTTATTCTTAAGAACATGGCTTACTGGTATTAAGGAAATGCAAAAGCTTGTGGTGCCAGATAGTCATCTCATTTACTCAGTATTTTCTCCATCCTTATCTAAAATACACGCTAGTCACAAACATCAAACCAAAAGCTATCCCCTACCCACCCCAAACTCTGCAGCACCAAGTGTGGCGAAACACTGGCTGGCTGTTTCCGTAGCTGTGCTTGTGCATGTACAAGCAAAGAACGTCTAAACTGGTGGAGGTGCTTGCTGGGACATGTCAGTGGCAGTAGAGGCTAAATAGAGCTGAAGCTGAGCTCGCATTGTTTGAATACACTTCGACTTCAGTACCAAGATTTCATCCAGCTTGGTCATGAAATTCTGAAAATCCTGGTGAAGAAGGCAAAACAAAAGTTTAAAGACCAGTTGCAGCAGGTTGGATTAAAAAAAAAAAAAAAGCAGCCTATTTTAGGCACTGCAGCAGTATATGAAAGCATGTTCCCCATTCTCTAGTGTAGTAGATTAAATCAGTGTTTCCTTATTAAAGTCCCTCACAAACAAAGGTCAATGCCTCTAAATACTGAGGTTAACTTACTCTGGTAGTTTTATCTGTTGGTGAAATTACAGTTAATGCAATGGTTTAAAAATAAAAATAATAAAAATGTATAAAGCACCTGTTCTCACCCTTCTACACAGGTTAGCTTTTCGAAGGTTTGGTATAGAGACTGGTCTTCTGATGTGCGCGGTTTTACGATGTACTGAACTCTGTTCCTGACACCTCTCACATTAGATCTAGCAATCATGAAAGTAAATGGTGAGCTGGGCCACTCATTGATCAGACAGCCCATTCTTGGGAGATGGAAGGGATTATTTCACATCAGGTCACAGGGCCAGTCCCACTACTGGATGGCAACAGGCCTGTTAGGTCTGATACGAGAAATATCAGCAGTGTCCATAGCCTCAGCCAAGGGGAACTCTACCTTCATAGCAACCCACCACATGGGTAAAAAGTGACATGAAACCATGATTAAAACTGAAACGGAGGCAGTTATTTTTAAGTAGGGCTTGTATTAATAAGGGAGCACTCAGACTTGCTCTGCTTTCCAGCTGAGAGCAGCATTTGGTGCCTCTGTTCACAGGTCAGTGCCTAAGAAGCTGGGATGTGTCACCATCCTCAGGGCACCATCCTCAGGGCTATGGACCTCAAGTGCCACCACATGAAAATCAATCATTCAAAAGCTTATTTGGCAGGACTCCAGCTATCTCATGCACTGTATCTTTGTCTTGCAGGGACACCAGGACTGTAATGAAGACTAGCCCAGCTGCTGTGGCATATTTTTCTTAAGCGCTTTAAATACTGTTTGGTTCAGTATGTGGCTGGTCTTGGCAGGAATCTCTCC
>VZSZ01005874.1:46492-63903 GCA_013398815.1 Ibidorhyncha struthersii | reverse complement strand
GTTTCATGGCTGGAGAAGTTGCAACCATCTGAAAGGGGAAGGAGAGAAACTAATATGGGAAGTCCAAGCTGATTTCATTGCCCAGAGAAAGGTCATGCTGTGAAATAACACTACAGGATATAGTATAAGTTATTCACACACTGCTGGGAGGCCCGGCAAGCTTGTCATAATTCTGTTAGCCAGAAGATGATTGCTTGCTGCAAGGGGCAAATAAATGGGGGGGCAGTGCTGGTGTCCAATGACCAACAGTCTTAGGAAGAACAATGTCAAAAGACTTTAAAAAATAAGAACAAAGGATTGTTTTGTACCACTACATTTTCTGCCACAAAACTAATACAGTTTATGGCTCTTGTGCTGCTTTACGAATTTCTTTATGTTATCTGGTAACCCATCACACGCAGCTGCAAATCACAGCAAATAAGCCACATGGTGGCTCCATTTTGAAATCCCCGAAGCAAGAGTCCTTTTAGCTGTACTTCAGATTGGAACTGTGATAGGAATTAAAATGGTTCGACAATGTAATGCAGTAATGGAGCTTGGGTTTACTGATAAGAAGAGGGAACTGGGAAGGCAGGAGGTTCTGACTGGGAAATGTTAATAGTCTGGGTGAGAGATGAGACTTCTCACACAGCTGTGACATGCATCTACCCGGATGCAGGAGAAACAGAGAACTGGGATTGCCTGGCTAGTGGTGAGGCCATGCAGATGTCAGTCTTCAGGTCTAGCCTGCACTACTGCCATCCGAGACAAGGATAAGCCAAGAAACACCTGAGTGACAGAGGTCAAGAGCCTGTGAGGGCGCAAGTCACAGTGGTTAGAGCACTGGAGTGAGCGGGGCCAGGGGTTGGCACATCTGCAGTGTGATAAACAAGGGACTGCCAGAAGGAAGAGGCAATGTGGCACTATGCCACCAACTGCAACATCCCACTGTCATGCTTTAGGGGTGTGCTGTTTTCTGTGGTATTGACTTACTTGCTCCAGCCTGTAAGGAGAAAAACGTCACATGGAAAGATGCCCTGTTTAGTACAGTCTGGTACCCATGATGCAAGATAAGAGAAAGCTGTTTTATCAGAGACAAGCAGTTCAGAGCTGGCCCATCTGTCTCCTTCTTCCCCAAGGACCTGGCAGTGTGGAGACTGGCAAAGACACAACAGGTACTGAAAATGAGTGGCCTCTCCGAGGACTCAGTGAGGCATCAGAGAATGAGGAAGAACTGACAAGAAATGTCACGTCACTAATTCAAGTTAATAATCTCCAAGATTAATTTATGCAAGTTCAATGGGCACTGAAATGATCATCTGAAACACTTACCATTGCTGACATCTGATTTATCAAGCACTCTTCCTTGAAGCACAAGGATGCCATTTCATCCAGCTGCTGCCGATGGGCCCGAATTATAGCCTGTCTGATTAACATAAAATATACCACTGGTTACACAGCTTGCTGTGCTACCTATAATTAATGTTGATCTCAGTAAACCTTTAAGAAGGACGAATACCCCAGAAGAACCCTCACTGTCCTGTGTCCCTGGCATTCAGAAAGTGCACACCAGTACTCCTTGAAGCATAGTGGACTGCACTGGTTTGGGGTTAAAGATGACCTTAATGACTGAGGACTGCTCAGAGAGGAGTGACCACAGTCCCTCATTAACACAGGTAGCACAGGGGCACATACTGCTTTTTACCATAGGGAAATCTAGCAGCAAAAAAAATGTCTAATTAATTCGTGAAATGGCTTACAACCATGAAGCTGTAAGTCATTTTGGTGAAAAACAGGCAGAGCAGGAAAGCAGTGCCTCTGTTCATTCCTCTGAGCAAGTTTCTCTGACCAACAACATATTTTCAGCCACTTGAATGCAGTTCAGTCCTTGGGAGCTGACAGTGGCAGCTTGTAGTACTTTGAAGCTTTACATCTACATCTTCAGTGACTACCCAGCTGTTTTTCCTTCCATAGGGATGGAACAGCCATCACCTGCTTCTTGATGGGAGATTTTGATGTATTTTAGGTACTTTACAGCTTATAGGAAGCTAATTAGTTACTGAGAACTGCTGTTTGTATTATAATATCCATTCCGCTGGCATTATCCTAGGAAGCTCTAATAGAATAATTGGCTTCCTCTGAGATTTTAAAATATCACTCAATAACAAGCAATCATATATTTATAAGATAATGACTATAAATCATTATTCTTATTAAATAATTATTTCATAGATTGATTTCCCATCAGTTTCTAAAGTACATATGAGTATGATATCCAAATAAAGGCGAATGTATCACGTCTAGAATTTCTAAGCTTCATGACAAACTTCAGTGACAAGCAAGACTTACTGCGCCTTTTCTAGGTCTTCCCTCTGCCATTTTCCCATCTCTGATGTAACACTTGGAGAGCTGCTGCTGGACATGCCTGAGGGGCTCTTTGCATTTGTTAATGGCTTATTATCTTTACTTGCAGATCCTGAATCCGCAGCAAAATTCTCTTGTGTAAAATTAATCTGCATTAACTTGTTTTTTAGCAACCCTATTTCCTCATTGCTGAACGATGACTTAGCTGGGTCTTCAGAATGACTGAAGTCCTCATTCCTCAGTCCTGATTTGGGCTGTAACAGCAGGCTACTTTCTTGAGAGGGAGACTGGACTGCGTAATCCATATTTCCCACACTGAGAAAGCATGGTGCACCTAAAAAATAGCTCTTTTCAGGTATATCAGCATTCATTTCCTGAACAATGAGCTCAGCACTGGGTCCTTGACTGGAGTTAGGTTTTCCTGCATTACCAGTACTGTCTTTAACATCAGCACCACACTGTCTGCCACCTGAGTATTCTTTGCATGTTGAGTTACTGAGAAACAAACCACCCTCTCTCTCTCCCCTGGAGCCCATGCATTCAGCTGTGGATGCTTCTGTCAGGTCACATCCAACATATAAACTGTGAACAACAACTTGCTTTGATGAACCTGAGCCTAGAGGGCAGCAGCATGTCTTCACATCACAGCAGTGGGGTGAAAGCCACTTGTCCCCTGTTCGTGGGGAACGCAGCAGGGTGCAGTGTCTTCCACCGCGACGCATTTGCTCCCCTAGTTCCAGCATGCTGTCTGTCAGAGCTCTGCTTCTCGTACACTGCCAGCCTTCTTCCTCAAACCTGTTCTGGGAGCCATGCATGTTCCTGTCTGACATCTGCTTCACACAGGGGCACTTCTCTTGGTTAGAAGACACTGTCACTGTATCAGTTGTTTCCTCGTAATCAAGAAGGGATACCATGAGAGGGGCCGTTAGCTTGGAAGTGAAATCTGAGGAACAACTGGAAGATCCACAATGATTAACTCCATTTTTTTGAGCTTTCCACTTTACATCTGCAAGGGCAGCCTGTCTATCCAAAGTGGATTCTTCCTTCTCTTCGTGGTGGAGGTCAATCTCTTTGCACTCTGGAGTTCCCGATTTCAGTACAGGAGAAACATAAGAGTTTGAAGCATCCTTTTCTGGAGCTAAGGTGGCTTCACTGGAGTAAACAAGACATCTGTGCTTGGATTTGTACTGTTTGTGATCAGCTAGGAAATCTTTGCCATTTTTCCAGTTACAAGCAGGATCTTCTTGCAGGCAGTAAGGTTTTTCTGCAGTATTGCTTGGAGAGGACTCAATAGTTAAGTCATAGCTCCAGTCTGATGGAGTTTTGCTGCAGCCTACATTTTTAATGGATTCCTCTGGTTTTGGGCTGCCCTTACTACAATCCCAGCTGTCATCTAGTTCATGTTCTTGTGTGGGTACTGCATATTTAAAAAATAAATCCTGACGCTTTTGGCCTTTTTCCTCTTCTTCAGTTCCTTGTTCTCTTTGATGAAGGAAAAATGAATGTTGACTGCACTTGTTGGTGTTTCTCCTTTTCACACTGTTTTGACTGCAGACAGGTGAGAAAGAATCTTCACTGAAATCACTGTCATCCAGATCTTCCAGCTGCATCCCCTCTTTGCTCGGTACTTCTGTAGGAGTAAGGCTCAGCTCCTGCTTCACTTGAATCTCCTGGGGCTTGTATTGCATTAAAAACCTCTCAAGAGGTTGATGATAGTTCAATTTTTGCTGTAGAATCGGTGGCTGCTGAAACTGCTGGTGATAAAGACGTAAATGTTCTTCCCTTTCCTTCTGAAATGGAGGCAGATTTGTCCAGGTTCCAACACATTGTTTAGCAAAGGTGTTTCCCCATTCCTGTCTGCTGTCAGAAGGCACATTTCTATCACCAAATGAAAAACCATCTCTAGAAACAAGCTGTTTCTGAACAGGTTGCACTGTCTGGACTTTCAGGCACTGGACAGGTGGTCTGTCTTGCATATACTTGTCTCTCTGGCCATTCTCTTTTGTTTCTGCCATGGCAGCATTTTTGATGATGAAGTCCTTCTCAGTGGGGTTCTTTTCAGAGCGGGGGGACAAATCATCAGGTTTTTTCCTCAGGGGATGGGCTAGCCGTAGGACTCCCTTAACTGGGCTAGCGTGGTGGAACCATGGTGAGCTGGGTGTTCCTTTGTAGACATGTCCTTTGTTGATTCCCCTGGGGGTAGAGGTAAAAGGGACACTTGGTGGCTGGAGTGCTGCAGGACATGCCTTTGTTTTTGTAGCGTTTGAGGGATGCTGGAGGCCTAGCTTCACTTTCTTTGGAGAGCTCTTTTCGCCAGGTGGCAAAGAGGGAGAGTTTTGGACACGTTTTGGAGAGACATTTCCAGCTGTTCGATGCCTGTTTGTGACAGGGTTAGAACATTTCATCCCTTTCTTCAGCTCTTTGACCCTGTAGAAGAAGCTGGCTTTAGAAGATGTCATGCCTTCAAATAAATAACAGTGTCTTCAGAACGAACTAATGCTTTCACATGTTAAGGCTAAACACTGAATTCAACGTCATGATCACAGGAGCACATTATAGAGTCCCACAGGGCACAAGCTAGGGCTTTTGGAGTAGTTGCAGTGGGGCCAGTTAGTAGTTCGGGTGATATGTGTACAGAGCTACAGTACTCCTGAATCAGACTCATCCCTGCAACTGTGAAGAGCTGTGTACCTGCTATCACCCTATCCCCTCAACTGTTTCCTTTACTCCTGAAGCACCTCTTGTCCCCTTAAGCCCAGCACTCCACAGCCTGTAATTTACCTCCTCCTATGTAGGAGGGAGGGTAAAGGACTTGCACACATTCTAGGCAGAACTAGAATACAAAATCAAAACAAAACTTTTGATTGCTGAGGTTAGTAATCCTGCAGTTACAGGGAGCACAGTGATACTTTCATCACCAAAAGCTGTTATCAGAAAGGATTTACAAGAGCCAGAGAATTTCAAGACCAAATATGAGTTGGAACAGGTAAGGATTTTATTTGCATTGTGAAAACTGCATTTCTTACCTAAATCAATATTTCCAGGGCAACCAAAATAAAATTTAACCACAAACATCATACATTACCTTTTTCTTTGTGTTTTTCACCTTGGCAAGATTGAGCTTCATCACCTACCTGTCAGCATATCGTAAAGTGTTCAGGGTATGCTCTGTAGCTATGTGGCTAGGTGATACATTGGCTATCATACACGTCTTGGAATTGCCAATGAAAGAATCCTTTAGCACCTAGGTTTGGAAGGAAAACAATAAGATTCTTAGCAATTCATATACCTTTTATTTCCTGTAAATTAGCAACATGTACAGAGGCAGTGTAACATGAGTCAGGTGATGCACAATGCAGTTACTGTCTTTTTTTTTTTTAAATGTAGTCCTCTTGTCTCAATTCTTTGTTTACAATTTAAAATTAATATGAGTGTTAATTGGGGCTCTGAACAAGCCCATGTCACAAGGATGCCCATATGTTTTGAAGAATAAAGCATATGTCACAACTGGAGTGAAAAGTTGATGAAATCTCGCATGACTGTTACTGCATAGAAGATGCAAGATTGGTTGCAGAGTGGCTGGAGATGGATGGTAACTGAATGAGTCTGGAAAGTCGGGTTTGGGTTTTTTGTTTGGTTTTAGGTTTTGGTTTATTTGGTTTTCACCATACCAGTACCCAGAGCGGGAACTGGCAGTTGCTCTTAATTCTGTGATTATCTTTAAAATGAATGTTTACAAAAGTTATGTGTTTCTCTTTTCTTCAAGAGTTTAATAGCCATTAATGAATTATGCCTTTTTAAAAATTATTACTATTTTTATTTTGTCCTCATTGGGGAAATCTCTACTGTTGCCTTTCTGCTTGTTTTACCTGAGTTAATTTGCTTTGTCGGAAAGGAGTATGCGCATGTTCCTGATCCAACGCCCGAATGCATTCCTTTAGCTATCAAAAACAAAAAATACAAAAACAGATAGGGAAAAACATATCAATCACATACTGGCAAGGAACTTAATTGCATCAAACCTAATGTACAAATGAACTATTTCCCTCATGCACCTTTAACTCCTATCTGATGTCCCTCACAAGGCGATTTTTTGCTGCCACAGCTACAGATGGCCAGCTTCAGCTAGTTCAGGTATCAGCAGCGGTTTAGCTGTACTCAAAGAGAGCAAAGCTGCAGCATAGAGCACAGGTAGCCCTGCCTGACGGCTACACAAAACTCAGGAAACTGCGTAAATACACACATGTTCTGCACATACAGAGCTCCACACTACTATGGACCTGCCACTGCCTGCACCATAACTAACAAGTTTGAAGCCAGATTGGGTGTACACCACATTATGCTGCAGCTTGCAGGACAGGTGTACCCCTGATTCATACACCTGTAACACTCTGTGAACAGAGCTTTTTGAGCTCTGGCTCTTATAAACATCTTTCTTTCAAAAAAATGTCTGCCCATTCTGAAATAAAACGAACATTTTGGACAACAGCAGTGCAAATTTCTTATGCCACTCTGACAATGTTTTCATGCCTTAGTCAGAGATAGCGTGAGCTAATAAGTGCATATTTCTCCCCATACTGACTATAATCTGCAGTCTAGACATCCCATGTATGCAAGGGTACACTGGGCTGTGTTCGAAGGCAGCTGATCCGAAGCCATTTCCTCTTCACAGCAGTGTAACGCACCAAACTCAACAAAAGGGAAGACCATGGACCAACACCGAACATTTAGCTGTGAGGGGGACAAGGTTTAAGCCCAGATTCAAGCCCATGCTCACAAGACAGATATATATACAGCCTGTCTGTCTGAACAAACATGTCACTGTGACCTTTGATAGGCTAATAAGAACTACACACAAAACAGTGAGAACGAACCAACAGACTGCCCATGGAGTGAAGATACAGCTACAGAGATCCCATTAAAACTAACAGAACATGAGCAGCTAGCTACACCCATGGCTTTCACAGAACGCATCATGTCTTCTTGTTGTTAATAACCATCAACACAGGTAGCCTGAGGTCTTGAGGAAACATCCCTTGATTTATTACCAGCCTTGGAAAATGATGTCATATTCAGACTCAAAGATGTGCACTTTTTTGCCATGTTTCCACTGGAATAAGCACAATAGCATCACACTCCATATCAAGCCTGGATGCTCTCGAAAATTGGCAGAAATGGACTGTAGAGCCACAAGACAAGTCACTTAGAGCAAATATTGAAGGAAAAATAAGTAGATTACAGTATTGTCATGGTGATACTAGCATGAAGCAGCCTTTCTACATTCTACATACACCCACTGAAAATGACAAGTATTTCTCACTTACAGCATTTTATTAAAAATCACACCTCTAACAAGTAAGAGATGAAACGATTCTAATTTTTTATTCTGCTTCTCATAATTGCAGTATCTGAGTACCTTCTACGTGAAATCAACATGAATATTCAAACCAACAGCAAACTTCAAACTTCCATGTGTTTTAAGGTGTGAAGAGAGCATTATGATCACTGAAGGCAGCGCTAGGTTTTACAGGCTGCAGGTCATGTAGACTTACCCAAAGATGCCTTTTATAGTTAATTCACTTACTACTTGTAGACTGCGTAGGTATTTACTCAGCTTCACACAATACCATCTGATTTTAAAGTTCCTTTTAAAAGAGTTTCATGAGCTTACATTAAGCCTCACTTCTCAGGAATCCTTTCTATTCAGGTCCTGACTCCCCGTGCCACTCAGTTATTCACCAGCAAGTACTCAAGAAAGCATGAACTACAGAAACACATTCACTTTACATGCTGTCTCCCAGTTATGAATGCTAATATTCCACAACAGAAAAGCCTCTGTGCAAAAGAACATTCTATGTTCTCAAAACAGAGCAAGCCACCACCTATTTACAGCACACGAAGTGGTACGGTTGTCTGCACTAACTTCTTCACTGTTGACTCATACTCACTAATTGCATGTCACCTTCAGTCTTCACTTATAGATCCTCTCAGTGTCCTGGTTTCAGCTGGGATAAAGTTAGTTTTCTTTCTAGTGTTTGCTGTGTTTCACATTTGGTATGAAAGAAATGTCAATAATGCATATTGTTTTAGTTGTTGCCAGGTGATGTTTATATTTTTCAAGGACTTTTTCCCAGCTTCCCATAGAAGCTGAGACAGAGCATAGACAGAACAACGGAATGGCAATGGAATACTCTATACTGCAGATGTCATGCTCCATATATAAAAAAGGTTAGCCGTGGAGTGGGTACTTGTGATCACTGCTCAGGAAGGTAACAATTCACTGAGTGGTGAGAGTGACGCTTTCCTTTTCTCTTATTGTTCTATTAAACTGTGTTTATCTCAACCCGTGATGTTTTTTTCCTTTACCTTTCCCCTCCTTTTTTCTCTCTTCTCCCTACCCTTCTGGGGGAAGAGGGAGAACTGTGTGAGCATCTGCATGGTCCTAGCTGCCAGCTGGGGTTAAACGATGACACCCAGTCATCAGTGAGCTTTGCTCATTTAAATTAAAGGACATGCAAAGTCTTCTGCACAATTTATACTTAGAGGCACTTCTGCTTTATCTTAGATGGCATTTCTCTGCTCCTTGTCCCTCTTTGTGTACATTTATAAAAGACAGTTTGCTTTAAGAGTATATTTCTTCCTGTTTCCTTCTCCCCACACACAAACTGCTAGTTTCTATGCTCTTGTGTATTATTCCTTTAGTCCTGATCTGAAAGAGAAGTCTGAGTTCAAGCGGTGAAAATAAGCAGCAGGAACAGATGTGCTTTTATGAAAAAAATATGGCAATCCCAAGCCAATATTCTCTGGAAGTAAAAGGGACAAAGCCTTCTATATAAAATATGGGAAACTTATTATACTATACCTAACATTCTCCATGCTCTATTTACCTGTTTGGCTGTAAGAATGGATTAAAAAGACTTTATCTGCATGACAAAATCTTTTCCCTCTTAAATTGTTTTTCAGGCATGAGACAAAGTAAACTGGACACACTTAGTACTTTGGTTATTTTTTCCTCTACATGGAATACATACGTATATTATTCTGTGGTTCATCTTCATCCTAAAACACATGCTAATAATAAAATAGAAAACCTTCCCCAGACATGCTAGTAGCTTACTGCTAAAAGACTTTGGTTTATTTCTGCTCCTTCCATTTTTGTTTGTCGATCTGAGTCTCTGGCATCAGCTGCCCTTTCACTGCCAGCCAAGTCAATGAATGATATCCTAGAAAAAACAAAGTTGCATTTATCTTAGGGCCTTTTTTTTTTTTTCTTTTCCTTTTTCTTTTTTTCTTTTTTAAACCAGAGGTCTGCAACAGATGACATCAGAAGAACAATTAGAAATAACTCATTTTGAACAAAAAGAAATACCCACTGGAAATATCTGAGGCACCCAAATAAGCATAGCAGCAGGAACAGTGTCAGAGCATCCTGACACTAACACAATCATAATCGAAAGTATAACTGCATGTGATGAGAGCGCTCCTCAGTTTAATGGATAAGCTGTTTAAAGCACAACACATTCATCTCTCCAGATAATCACTGTGCTTGTAGCTTCCTGAGTACACAGTTAAAGACATTGTACACTTCTTGACTCTGCTTCCAGGTAAAACAGACAACTGCCCTGTCAAATGGGAATTCAGGGCAATATGAACAGACGTTTCCAGTGTAGTGAGTAATACACTGAGGTTTCAGTGTTCCTTTTCTCTTCCTTCCACAAAACTCCACTACACCCTCTCACATTTCCCAGCTCTGGGTGCCAGCTGCTGTACTGACTGTTGCACTGTATCTTTGTCTTTGCCCTTCTTTTTCTGGAACAGCCCTGACTTCTCTTATAGGCATATCTTGGGATCCTTTCCCCACTCCAGCTCCACCTCGCTTTCAGTAACAAAAAACATGGCACACATGCCACACCTATGTGACCACATACACTTCTATTTCTAAGCCTGCCCATTGTGCCTTTTCCTCTCTCCGCTATTTGTGGCTCTTCCATTTTGCCTTGTATTTAAAATAAGATCCTAGGAAGCAAGACTGCATGGTAGTTGCTCGAAGGGTGCACCAGCATGTTTTTTTGACACTCAGCAGTAATATAGATATTGAGACTTCTTTCCTCAGACCTGTTTCTTGGGGTTGTTTAGTCTGGAGAAAGAATGACTGAGAAGAGGCACAATTACAATCTCAAATACGTAAAACGGCTGCTACAAGAGTAAATACACTGCTTTTTTTGTCTGCTGTAGATAGCATCAGTCACACTCTCAAATTATCAGGGAGTTTTAGGTGAGGTACTATGATTCCTCTGACCAAAGGCAAACATCACTAGCGGAACCACCTCTACCTGAGCTAGTCATCCCAGGCTCCCTTTGTAGTCAATTACAGTACAGAGGTGTTTTGAGGGGCAAATCCATCTGACCTAATTTCGGTGACTCCACAGAATGGCATGAATTGGATCCCAGAAATTACTATTTCTTTCTACTGACTTCAAAGGTGACAAGCTCACATGTGGATAGGCCCATTGCAGACATCTACCTTTAAGCCAGATTAATACCAGACAGGAAAGACTTTCTGACACTGAAGATGAAGGGATGGATTTGACTGCAAAACTCCTTCACTGGAAATTTTTACAAACAAGTTTGATAAAGCTCTCACAGATGTGGTTTAAGCACTCTCCCAGGGAACAGAGAAAGGACTGTGAAACTTCTCAAAGTCCCTTTGAACCCCACCTTCTAATGTAATTCACAGCTGCCCACTAACTCAACACCTCCTCTTTCTTTGGTCTCCTAGATGTCCCTGGGCTCAGCTTCCTCATCGCCCCTGAGAACTCCCACTTCTAGCCTTACCTTCCAAATGTCCTGTTGGCTGTGTCTTTAATTTGGATTTGGATGATAGCGTGAGATCGAGAGGAATCCGAGTTGACTCCAGTAGCTCCTGTGCTACGTTCTTTTCCCCCCTTCAAAATCACCTGCAAAATAAGGGGGCCAAAATCCAAGCAAGTTGTAAATAAAAATGCAATCTTTCAGAAACAAATCTTGTCCTCCTAAGATGAGGTAACATTAGGAGGAATGGTTCATTACAGCCTTAAAACCTGGGGCAAGGCAGATGTTAAGTTAGACTGGATCCCTTCCAATGTGTCTTTCAGAACTTACATGGACTTACTTTCAGCAACACTACAGATCTTAAGAGAGTGTACTGCAGGTAAGAAGTTGTTGCATTGCACATTCACTCAGATTTGAAAAATATCCTAACTATAAAATTAAAAACAAAAGTATGACAGAAATGAAAGAAAGTAAGACTGCAGACATAACCTAAGAGACTCTTTGTTGTGTTCTTTTAAAATTTCACTTTCTTATGTAATAGATGGGTACTGTTATGCAGAAAGTAACACACAAAATAAAAAATTCCAAAACCTTTCTCCATTTCCATAACTAAAAGAGTAAGGAATAACGTTAAAAGATCAATTGTGCTCAATACAACAATAAAATAAGAAAACAAGGGAGAAAGGCAAGGCAGAAGGACAAAGGTTCCTTCAAGGTAGAAATCTGGATAATTCTCTTTTGCAAACTTTCAAGGACTATCACAGAAAGTCTAGCATCAACTGCAGCAGGGCATTCACAAAACGGTCATTAGTTTTGTTTCTGGTTGTAAGAATAAATTAAAATATTATCTAGCAAAATCAACACGTTCTCAGCTGACAGATGTGTGTTATTCATGCCTTTCAGTGGCCAGTTCTCAACCAGCAACCTAACCACCTGCTGCAGCCCCCGAGCATTATATTAGTGCTAAATGCAGAAAATTTCTGAACCAAAGCCAACACCAATGAATAGTGAATAACTCAGGACGTATTCAAGACTCTTCCCATATATCTGTTGCAGGCTATTCAGAAGCTCTGAGTCAAGCCAGTGACATTTCTGTGTTCAGAAGGGCCTGTGGACAATATAAATTTATTTTTTTTGCTGAGATACCTGTAAGAATAAAGTCATTTAATAGCTATTCTGTGTGTGAAATGTCATAATACAGAAGAATGTGTTAATCAACCATATAGCAAATTTATATTCTAATGTGTAGAAGCATCACCAGCATGTCCCAAAGCTTGGCGTTAATGGGAACATGAAGAACAAAATCTAACAGAATATAAGTGGGCAACACCAAGCCAATCGTAATGAGTCAATTACATTATCAGGGACTTGTAATTTACACTTCCTTACTGAGAAAGAAATTAAACTATGCAAAGTCAGGCTAAATGGAAATCATATTTAACCAGCTTGCTTGCTGCAGGACAATGCAGAAAATTTGCCAGTGCCCTTTTAGGGCTCAGCCAGGCAGGGAAGGAAAATTGAAGCCTTGCTTGTGCTGAACATCAGCTACCGTTTAAAGGTCCTAATTTTACTTGGCTGTTAACACCCATCATTATCTAAGCAGTGTCTTAATCCTAGTTCAGATCAATATCTCAATCTTAAGTATTTTCTAATTTGTAGTTCTATTAATTTTCAAATTTATATCTTTTGTCACACATCCAAGTACCTTTAATATAGAAAATTTAAGTTCATAGAAGCCAAAGAAACTGGGAGAAAATACTTCCCCAGCTTTCAGGGTCCTTTGCTGGAACACTATTTAATTTCTGGAATAGTGATAGCAGTCTAGTTCTTGGCAAAGACCTTTTCATAAGGAGTGGCAGCAGAATCAACAGCTGTAAATCAACAGCTTGTATGTCTCTAACACAAGTCACAGTGACCCGAGAAGCTTACTGAATAAAGGCACTTTTAATAGTGCTCCTCAGTGCTCTGCTGGGGTTGAAAACTTCAGAACCTTCAACAGGAACATACACATGTACTACACAACAAATAATCTCTGTAAATTATATATCTCACACATCAGGAAATCAGGCTGTAGAATACAAAAATAATCAAAAATGTAGAGGTTACCTCCAATAGTAGATCTACAGAGTCCACCTGCACCTCACGCAGTCCAACTATTTGAACGACATGCTTGCTATCTTCTCTTGCAAAAAGTCTGAAAATGAAACAGTGCAGAAAGGAGATTTCTGAAATCTCAAATAGCAGCAATGAAAACACATTTCAGTACTATGACACTGTGAAAAAGCAATCAAGGCTACTGGCTGGCAGGACCATCACTGTCATTCATTTATTTTCAGAGCTGAAGAGCTATTTTATTTGTAACACATACCACTGACATTTCACTGTTAGACATTAGCAACGCATTTCTGCTAGTTCAAGAATATAATAAAGCAGGGAAGCAAATTATCATGTTTACATGTTAGAGTTCCTGTCTCTCTTTAAACGGCATCTGAGGCCTCTTTAGGAAGTTCAGACCGTAAGTTATGCTGTGTTCAAGCAGGTCCCACAGCCATAGAGTCAAATTTCAGAGCACCTCTGCTATGAATCACACAAAAGCATTACAGTAGACAGGAAGAATACAGACATAATGCACATGTGAGAAAGTTTAATCTTCTCCTTCAATGACATGTAAGGCAGCTAATGGACATGCAGAGAATACAAGGACATTCCTTCTTCCTTAGTAAATCAACTCCTTACATAGCACATTACACTACCTGCTCCTTAAAGACTGTTCTGGAGAAAGGGAACACACATGCACAGAAACAGGTGCTTCCTTTGTGAACAGATGCTCACACCCCCCAGCAGAAAGCCTTCCTCTTGAGACCTCCAGTGTGCTCTAAGGGTAGTGGTCTCCAGGTTTCTAAAGGCCTCTAAGCTAACAGGTAATGCTCCTTCAAGGTCACTCTGAAAAGATTTCACTGCTGCGATCTTAACTGACTGTTATTTTATTTAGAGATTTCAGACCACAGTGATTTCTTTTTTTTTTTTAATACCAAGTAGGTACTGAGTTGTCCCAATTTCCATTCCAGATGGAGGTCCTGTAGGAGTATATGTGCATCCAAATGAGTCGACGGCTGACGTGCTACTACTGAGGGTGATGGCAACATCACCTGCAGAGTCTCGCTCCAGCTGAGTTACTGGGCTGCTGGGTAAAGGTGCTCAGGCAGAAGGAGAGCAGACTCTGCAGTGTCAAGCACAATACGTGGGAGATGAAAGGGATCTTCAGAGACTAGCATGGCAAGAGCCAGAGCCCCACTGGCACAGCAGGAGGGACAGCCAGAGGTTACGTTTGAGCAGGGAAAGACAGGGACTCTGCAATGGTTGGCATAACTTCTGGCCACAAGAATGTTCTTTCTCTACCTGTGGACATTCAGCAATCATATTATTACAGAGTAAGCAAAACAGCATGAGCTTATATTCAGCCACAGGTCCTTATTCTTACTCACTTGCCCTCACCCCTCAAAAATAGTAAAAACCAGGAGTCCCTATCAATGCCACAGTATTTAGTGTCAGAATCTGCCTTCCTCTCTAAGTAGTTTCTAAGAACAATCCTAATTAAATACATAACATTTACTATAAATGGTAATATGTTAAATGTAATTGCATATAACTGTAACTGAATTATAAACAGTAACCAAGTGATTCATAACCATAGGTTTATAGAAGAACATGTTTTTATTTAAATACCTCTTCCTTCCATTTAGCAGGTCATAAAGCTGTCCACAGTAGATCTCATAAAAACTGATCAAAACAAGGCGATCTTTCCTTGACTGTGATGCTTCCAGGTGTCTAAAGATGTCCTTGGCAGCCAAGGCGTAGAGTCCTGGGTTCCGGTGAGTACCTATCATAGTGTAAGTCTTGCCAGCACCAGTCTGCCCATATGCAAAGCAGGTTGCATTGCCTCTGTGAAGATAACACACTTTTAGTGTCACATCTGATTTATTCATATCTATTAAAAAAAGATTCTGCAATGTCTGTATCTATCTATAGTGGCCTCTTAGCAATAAGGTTTGGTTTGCTGTCCTATCTGGGAAAATGCAAAACACTTAACAGTGATTCCCACACATGACCTATGGAGAGCTGCTGTGTAACAAAGTGCCATCTCGCTTCCTTTCTTCCAGATTCCAAAAATAAATGCATTTAAGGGAACTAAGAATTCATTATTGTTCTTGCAGCTGTTTAGACACAACAGAAGTATCATAGAATTATGAATGGGTATCCTACTGATTATGAATCACAGAGAAAAATGACTGTGACACGAGATGCAAAACAGCCACAAGGTTCTGTATTAACATGTTGTACTTGATGACAATTAACACCGCAGCACTATAATTTACTGAGCCAGGTGACTTAGTCTCAGGCTGCTAAATCAATCTAAAGGCTTAAAAATCTGTTGCCTAGGGGAAGGTCTTGCTCTTCCCTTCCTCTGCTCCCAGCCGTGTGACCTACCCCACTGACCCACCCCTCCCTGTGCTGGCTCTGATATTTGACTTTACTGCACTGAAACAGCAGAAAGCTTTCCACTTTTTTGCAAGCTAATTTTCTGCTGTTTCAATGAATTAAAGTACCTCACAGAGTATCAAGGAATATGCCCAAATTGGCTTCACATAACCTATGGGAATGTGTCTCGTGGTGGGTAAGGAAGAGGATCATCCACTTTCAGTGGCAGAAAGCTGTTTGGTTCACTCACTGTTTGGTTCAGCCTTGGCTTCTTCCAGATTGCTCCAGTTTTGCCATCATATTAGCTTAAGATTATAGTGGCAATGCACATACAATTCCAAGGATGTCTCAGGATACAGCCCGAAATGCACTTCAAGGCCATCTAAGTTGAGGTTACTGCATGCCTACTTCGCCTTCCCCATTATTGCTTTTATACAAGCATTGAACCCACAAGTATGATGTGAAAGGATTCAGGGAACTGAATCAGCCAGAAAAGAAATACTACAGAACAAGTTATTTATTACCTCTCCACACCTTAAAAAAAAAAAGTTTTTTTTTAGCTGGTCAGTACCCTGGCAGAGAAACGGGTAAAAATGTACAGCTGCAGTAAGCATAGTGAACAATTTCTTGCCATCTTAGGTTGCAGAATTAGCTCTCAGATTAGACCAATGCCAGTGAAGGCGGTGCAGCAGGAGGGACAGAAAAGTTAGGGAAAGATAAGAAAAAACAGTGGCAAGTCTTTTGCTGTCATTACTGGATTATATGTAATGTGAGCTGTGTCCTTAGTAGTTATTACACAGCAAGCTACAAGCCTCATTCTCCTTTTCCACTTTCCTTTTCTCAAGAGCATGATACTCTCTGATACTCTCATCTGCTGATGATACTTGGAGATTTTCAGTAACCGAATGCTCTGTTTCATTAATTTTCAGCATGGATATGTAATCCTTTCCCTCAAAGACTCAAAAATGTAATTGTGTTCAAGCTTGTTACTTTGCATGAAAATAGGGTCACTCATGTAAAGCCATCATCAATTTCCCATTACTCAGAAAGTATGTAGTTATGACTAAACCTCCAAGAAAATATAAATCAATAAAATAAAAGTAAATCACAAGGTTACTAATAATTTCTATTTCCCTGTAAGCTGTACAAATACATGCAAAAATATCTCACAGCAGTCTCATTAAAGAGGCAATATTATTCCTCTACAGATGAGTGTGCTATACCACTCAGAAGCCTTTGTTAGAGTGGAGATTAGACTTTAGAAATCCTGGCACATATTTTTTCATTCTAGGTTTGCCATGGTGTCTCTTTGTTCCACCTGAGATCCAATTTTAACTTCTCCAGTGATTCAGACTTCTCACCAAATGTGAAGAAAGCTTTCCCTGGTTTATGTTGTCAAAATTGCAATCAAAGACATTCTAAAAGGGGGAAGGTATGAGGCAACGGTGAAATGAAAGTATTTTTCAAAAGATGAAAAGCATAAAAAGAAAATTAAAGCAGTATATGAAACCGGAAAACAAAAAGACAAAAAATAACAAATGTAAGTGCTGATGCCCTACCCGTTAAAAATATGCTGAATGAGAGGATGAGCTGTCTTCATATACACATCCTGATTGGTACATGACTCCCCAAAGACTTCATCAAAATAAAAAACATGCTGAAAAATAAACATGCTCTTTACATGAAAATGAATATGTTTCACTTCCCCTTCACCCTCATTCAAAGGTAAATTTAAATACGTAAGTCTTTCCAGTGACTTCATATGGCTGTGGATCAGG
>VZSZ01005874.1:34707-45768 GCA_013398815.1 Ibidorhyncha struthersii | reverse complement strand
CTCAGAGGGCAGATATGCTCTGTGATGGGCCCATGCTTTGGGTCCCCCCACCGTGGAGCCTGAAAATGCCCCACCACCTCCCATTTGCTCTGTACCCCTTGCTGTCCTTTCTATAGGAACCGGAGATGGAGGCAGGGTGAGTAGCCAGACTTGGAAGCAGAAAAGTTCTCCTGGGTCCTACAGAATCTACACAGCCTTTGCCATGGCACACCTTTGTTTGGACTATATTGATTGATAGCAAGATTTTGTTTGTCTGTACTGACACAACAAAATTAACTAGCTGTTATTCCAGCACTGAGATACTAAGATGATAAGCACTGCGTAAATGCCAAATATAGGTAGTCAGATGGAAAGAGTAGGGTGGAGTTGCTGTTATGTGTCGCACCGTAAAAGGTGGTACGTGAACTGGGCCTGAGAGAGCTGCAAACTGAATTTTTACTGGATACTCCAAACAGTTGTTCCTAGGAGCCAGACCATAAAAATAACACCCAGTAGAGTGAGAACGGCTTGCTGCTCTCTAGAAATCAGTTCTGTTCCTGGTGCCGTCAGTCAAAAATGAGAATTTGAACTATGACAGCACAAGGTGTTTGGGATTAAGAAACAAAGACCAAAAGGGAGCTTAATTTTCAAAAGCATTTAAGAACAAAGGAAAGGAGGGGGTAAGGGTGTATGTGATTCACTGAAACAGACCTACAGTGCTGAAACAGTGAGAAGGGAACTCCTCATTGAAACACCCTGGAAAGCTGTCAGGAGACTGCAGCAGGCAATACTCCTGCAGCAACGGCACATAGCAGAGGATTTTCTTTTGCCACATGCAAATAAAGCTGCAAGACACATGCTTTTGAGGCTTCAGATTCTGGGCTCAGGTTTTCTGCCACAGGCTGGCATAAGTCAGAAGCAATTCAAATATAGTTATGCTGAGCTTACAGAAGAGCCCACCACCTATTTTAGTGCAAGAAATGCAGACAGCCCTTTTCTGTTTCCCCTCATTGAAACTCAAAGCACAATTTGCTTTATCCCACCATGCAAGCCCATAAACACAACACTCAAGCTGAGCATGTTACCTGTAAAATATATTGGGTGAGATCAACCGCCTCCTTCTTCTCATGAAGAAGCAGGGTTTCTTTATCTTTCACTGTGATGATATTAACCTCCCCACGTCGCTCTTCTCTCAGGCCTAGAGGACGTTTTCGAACACACACTCTGATTTTTTCGCTCTCTGTCCATGGAGTCTCTTTCTCAGAAGTACTGGATCTACAACAATAATGTAGGTTTACATTTTAAAATCAGGTTACTACAGAATCTAGAATATGCATAAATTTGCTAGCTTTATGAGTTTCATTTTTAAAGACATTTCTGTCTTTTATGGCTTATCAAAAAAAAAACCCTCAAAACACATCTTACTGTTACACAGTGAAGTTTCTGCTGTTTTTTCCTAAACAGACTGATGCCTTTTATGCACTTCTGTTAAAAGAATAGTTGTGTTTATACAGCTACATTCCTGAACTTGCTGCTGGACTGGCATATTTTCAGATGTCCACAAGCATGTGATTGAAGCTGGCATAACATGCAAGTTAATGTCATGAAATTTAATCTTGCTGAAATTATTTGCAGTCATGATTAGTCACTTAATAATGTACAGATAAATGTATGACCAGATCTTGAAAAGGAAAGGGTGTAATATTTAGTTTCTTTTCCTCTCATACTGACTTTTCATTCTTCCTATTACAGGCTGACAAACAGGTTACAAGTGACTCAAGGGAGTAAGACAGTATTTTACTTTTTACAAGTAAAACAACTGGGAAACAAGACAGTATCACCATGTTCCTATCCAGCTCAAAGAAAATTCAAAATATTCATCTTATTGGCTCCCCTTTGGTCTTTTTTCATAAAGGAATATGTGGTTTCAGATCACAAGCAAAATTGTGCTTTTGTGTTTTGGCAAGTCTACTTTAGTTCCCTTCTAGATACTTCAGAAACATGAGTTCATTTCATGTTTCATTGATTAACCTGCTGTGTAAAAGCATTTTGTGATGCGGCATACAGAATACGCTTGAATTCAACCACAATGTATTCATTCCACCTTTCTCTTTTTCAAGCTGTTTCCAGCCAAATGAGTAATGATTTTCAGCCTGGATTTGAATGTCAATTTGTGAGAAAAAATTCATTTTAATCAAGCCCCAACTTGCCCAGAAGTAGTGTTTCTGCCATACTGTCCAAATGCCCTTCCAAAATCACAACTGAAAGCTAACATATACTAGCAGTCCAATAAATGAAAACCAAACCCACAAGTTACTCAATATCTCATTACAACTACAAGCTTGTAGTATCATTGCTGTTGTGCTGCATGATTCCCCCAAAGCATACAACATGCAGATATATATCTCAAGATGAAGTTTGCAAAGACTACGCGAGTAATCTTTACTTGTAACTGGAGTCCCTTTAATTTTAGTACAGCTTTCCCATGCAGACCAGGATCAGGCCCTGCATTTAGATGGAAAATTCTTTCCCCTGAAAAGAAAAGCAATGATACAGTGAAATAAGATGCCTCATAAGCTAGTGTGAGCTTATGGATATCACCAGGCACCAAATGTTGTCCAACAAATGATCAGAGGCTCTGAAGTTTATTTCTCATGTCAGAGACTTGATTTGGTGATCTACAGAAAGAGCCTGTTGTGCTCTAAGAGCTTGAAGAAGGAAGCACTGATTGCAGGATTTGGAGAAAGGAAAAACTGAAAACTTGGAGTCTGTATGGGAACAGAATGCACTTTAATTCTATATGCTAAACCTGAAGCTTAGCTTTTCTATTAACCTTTCTTAAATAGAAATTGTATTTTACAACAAAATAAATTTTTTATTACTAGAAACACCAAAAATCTTGACACAGGTCATCAGAAACCTGATCAGACAATAGGTCAGAAGAATCACTATGCCCTGTCTGCTACAGGCCTGCCATTTGCTGTGGGCAAATGCAAAATATATTTAAACATATTAAAAGAGCTCTTTATCTTTCTGCCATCTGAAATCATGCCAGTGTTTTCCAATGTTTCTCATAGATGAGACTCGATTAGCCTTTGCAGTGGTCAAATCACAAGGTAACATGGGAACAGATGGATTAAGTGAAGGATTTTGGTACTTGCAAAACAGGAATCACAAACTCAAGTGTCAGCAGACTGGCCCAAGCCTGGAATGCATTACACGTACTCTGCGGTCAAAACAGAAGAAAGAACTCAGGCATGTCAGGAGGAGGATGCAGAAAGCCCAAAGGATGAGCCATAACAGTAGGCACAGAAGAAGGTGCTTAGAAAAAAAGAGAACAAGAAGAAAAGAAAGCAAGAACAATGGAGAACATGGCTTTATCACAGGATCAAAAATCATTAGCTTCTATTTTATAATTTCTTACTTGCCAGCACTATGAATCCTGCCCTTTTAGTTGCACCTTGGCTCAACGTCTAGAGTTGACAAGAGAATACACTAAGATGCCAATATATGTAGGAGGTTAGTGCAATTCTCTGGAAGGTGGGAATGATTTTTTTTTTTTTTAACAAAGGTGAGTTATAAACCTCTGTCTTGCATTTCATAGTTTAAGTNGCAACATGGATGCTCAATGGGAGTTGTAACAGACACCTGACTCCAGGGATCCTCCCATACACCAAATCTTTCCCTACAGCCATCCCAGACCAAGCCCCAACCTCACACAGTTACCTCTCTTCACTGCATTTAAAAACAAAACCGCTACGACTGCATTGCAATGAGTTAGATGCTGGTAGTATGTGTGCAGAGGGGTACCTGCTCTGTTGCTGAATCAGGAAAAAAATATTTTGTGCTTTAAAAATGTTTCCAGGGTAGACTTACCAGTGGTTCAAGATAACCATAGCCACTCTGTTACCAAACACTGGGAAAAGTATGAAAGTACAGATCACGGGCTTGGGGAGCAGCTGCAAGGCATCTCTCTCACCACCACAGCCGTATCCTATCCCAATTATATTCATTCTGTTTCTTTTTAAAGTTGGAGTTCAGAAATTTCTTTATAAACAAATATAGCCATCACTGTGTATATCCTTTTTACTGGGAAAAACTCGAGAAATTTATCAAAAGACAATACCATATTTTGGAAAAATAATGTTTTGCAAGATAGCCTCATGGAAAGAAAAAAAGAGACAGAAAGATTGGCCAAAACACCAAGAAAGCAAAGCCTTATATCCTGAAAGACAATAAAGACTATTCCTAGACAACCTTGGTGAGTAGCAGCTGATGAAATTCAGCTGATTCCTTCTACCAGACTTGGAGAGTCATAAGTGCTTATTAATATCTCTTCTCTATAAGATTTTGCATTGCTCTGAAGTGGTAGGATTGCTTATTTGGAGGTGAGGAATACAGATTATCCTCCACAATGAAAAAAGAATTAATTATGACTAACATGAAATATAGCCAAATAAAGGCAACTGATTGTTACCTGATACAGGAATGAGGTAGTCCGTAATTATACCCTGAAATATGAGTTATTCTTTGTATGATAGGAGTTTCAGAATCCCCTAAAAGAGGAGCAATATCATCAGAAACTGTTGGACAGCTCAGGTCCTTTTTTGTGCATATTCCAGGAGTATTTAGGTCTCTTCTAGTTAATCTGATCAGCTCTGAATCATGTGGTTTAACGTGTCCCAACATTTCCCCTCCACTGTTCTTCTCATCATTGGCACTGAAATCAGATGAACCATATGATTCAGATTCAGAGTCTTTAACTGTTCCATCATTTTCCTCAAAAAAGGACTCAAAATGCAGCTGTCTGCGGGGGCCTGATCTGGTCACCTGAGGATGAATGAAAAGGCCACTTGGTTGAAAATCTTGCTTGTTTAAGTCTGCAATGTCTTCCTCTTGCATAATTTTGATTATTCTAATGAGCTGAAAGAGTCGTTTGCGGTCATTCCTGTCATGGACCCCCAGTTTGGTATAATCTTTCATGGAAACTTTGGCAAGCTCATCAATCTTCTGAAGACCAAAGGCAGCAAAATGGGGATAGTATTTTTCAAGTTCTGCCTCACAAAGGCATTCATAAAGGCATGATGCCATCTTCAAGCTAAAGTCTACAAGAAATCAAACAAAGTAAATATTAGAATCATATGAAACACCACATCTGACAAAGTTACTAATGAAGAACCTACACGTTTCCTCATGCCATTACCTTCAGTTAGACTAGAAGCTTGTTTAAATCCAAGTTTACAATACACTAGACTGCAAAACACTATAGAATATAGCAATAACAACAATAAAATATTTGTTTAATGTTTAGTTTATCTATGAAACTGTATTTTAAAATCATAAACACACAATAATGTGTAATAAATGCACAATGCAGTGTTACTTACTGCTGCAGAGTTCCTAAACGCGTGATGTATCCTTGATGAATGCCGCAGCTACTGAAACCCTGTCCTCAATCTACAGAATGTAAAATGCCTAATTTTAGACACTCAATTTAATATCAGGGCATGTGGTCTAATGTGGTTCAGCTATCCCTGGTTAACTAACCAAAGGAGAAGAAATTGCATTTGTCCTCACCTCAAGCTGAATAATTAAGACCATTCGTCTTATAGATGAACTACAACAAAGTTGTAGTTTTGTTGCATAACTTCCTTTTGTATGTCATGAATCTTGTGAGCATTTCTAAGTGTACCTGACAGAATAACCAAAACATTCTGCGGAATCTCAAACACAGATTTTCTCTAAATCTATATATGTTACTGGAACACCATACTTGCATTCTTGGGAAACCCAAAAAAGCAACAAGCATCACTGAAAGGTATGCCAAAAAAACCTCAACTCCTTCACTCATGTCTCCCTAGCAATGCCTTGTGCAGCTGTCTGTATCCAGATGGATTAATATCTGCAGATATTTTTACTTGTTCCATAAAATTGAAAAATGATAGCACTTCAAGTATCTGTTGCCCACTGCCTTCTCATATCTTTGTTCAGTGTAGGACTTTAGCAAATACAGCTCCTACTCATGTTTGGAAGTTACAACACCATTCAACAAAACCAAGTTATTTAAGACTTAGTTTTTCCTCCCTGTAATTCAGGGTAAGTTCTTTGGCAGGATTTTCAAGCCTCTCTACAATAACATTATATAAAAAAAAAAATAAGGTCACCAAATATCACTCCCAAATTGGATTCCATATCATCAACAGATTATGCTGAAATAATAATAACAACAAAACAATAGATTCTATTAAATTGCTGATTGTATATGATATTACAGAGGCCAAAAGGTGCAGTAAAGGACATCTAAAATGACTTAGAAGCTAGAGTCTAAGCTGTAGACAGTTGTTAGCCATAATAAAATTATGAGATTCAGCAGTAACAAACTTCAAGACAAAAACATTGGTATGTAGGTGGGCTTATTCAATGTGTATATAAAGCAATTCTGAATCTTGAGGTAAGGTCAGAGCCATTGCAGAGATCATTAAATTCTGGGAGGTGGAAATCAAAATTGACAGAGAGGATAGCAAAACCCAAAGATGACACATGTGCAAGGGTTTTCACCATCATTCACAATTTGCCAACTTCTCTAACAGATAAAATTTCACAGGAACTTCGGTCTTCATTTAAAGAAGGGTTATGTTTTTGAAAAAGATGCCTCTCTTACATAAGGTAGCTTAAAATATAAAACCAGTACAGGACCTGTGTAAGTGTCAGTATGCACTGCCATGGGAAACTTCTTTTGTTTGATGAAAGGATCAGCTAGAACACAAAGCTGAGACACCAGTCTCAAAGTACTGAGAACCTGTTAAAGATGAAAGCAATCCAGCAAATTTCTTTCGTCTATTCTTACCCTGTATTCTAGATTACACTAACATCTTTATATATGCTGAAGTTAAATACTGAGTGGCCAAAGACTAGTGCAAGAACTAATTTGGTGATAACCCGTTTGAATGATAATATTGAGTACAGGATAGAGAAGAGAGCATAAAAAGCAAAAAAAAGTCAGACACTTCTCAAAACAAGAGCAGCATAGATGGCGAGAGAACTAAGAATTTTAAGCTCAAGGTTCTAATTAAAAATTAAACTAAATATATTTAAATAGGTAGGAATGACTGTACAGACAGATTTCCATTATGTGGGGTAACAAGGGGCTAAGATTCTCAAAATATGGAAAATCTAAGTAATATAGGTACTGCAGAACATACGAGAAGGTTAGTACGGAGACATGTAAGCAGCTCTGCACAGCTTATTGGCTAAGGCTCTGTGCCATGTGAAAGCAACTAAATGGCTTCTTAATGACAGCTGGCCCGGGAAGTAATATAACTGCTTCTGCTTCCCCAGATATAATACATCTTACTGGATATAAGTGATTTTGGGAGATAACTCCAGTGTCTCTCCATCCATAGAAGACCAACTTCACAACTGAGGAAACCTAGTCCAAACATTGACTAATAAGTAACAAATTAATTAACCATGGAAAAAAAATAAGCAAACGTCATGGGGATGGGTTCCAGCATTTCTGATTACTTTAAAAGTCAAGAGTAGACAATTTCCTAAAAGATTTAGTCTGGTTCATATGCAAGAGATTTCAGGGGAAATTGCAGCTCTCTGTGAAGACCTTCCAGCCTTATAATTGCCAATGCTCTAAAAGAAAGGAGTGCCTTTCTCCTCTTTAAAAGAATACCTTAATTCATCCAACACTGTACAGTTCTTTGTGTCTGAAAAGACTGTTTCTAAAACAGATACATAATTCTTCAAAATAAATTGGCTTTGTAAAGAAATAAGAGGAGTACTGGCAGGTTTTCAAGAATCCTAAACTGTTAATGATAATGCCATCTTCTGGCAAAAAAAGAGAAGACTTTTACTTTTTTACAATAAATAACAGCCAGCATTCCCTCAGTTATTGTCAGGACCTAATTTTGTTTGTTCATCTGAAAGAACATTGTGTCCCAGGGCAGAAAAATGTACCATTCTTCAGTGTGGCAGTTTCATATCAAAGCCCAGGTCTTGTTCCCTGCTAAGCCTAAGACTTCTTAAAATGGTTGGATATAACATAGGCTTGAGAAAGAATACAGTATGGAGGTATAATTCTCCATGAGCACTCAGTTATAAGGTCAGATAGCCTCAGGCCTAAGAACAACTTTTCACTCAATCTCTATTACTCTTCACTGTTCAGTGGGTGCCCTTCTCATTTTAGCTGGCAGAAAGACTCAGCTTCACTTCGAAATTTTCACCACCTTCTCACACAAGAGACATGCTTTGCCACTGACAAAAAGATGATGAAGCTGGTCAGTGAAACAGTGAAGTCAGAAAAGTCCAGAGCATCTTTAGTTACTAACACACAAGCTAGCAGTGAGGGTGAAACAGTTAAAGAGTGATAGATACACCTTACTGCTGGAACACGCGGGATGTCTAAACAAGGGACCAGTCAGTCAACCTATCATCTTCATGTGGCAAACATGAGTTCTCTACAACTCATTTCTTATGCAAAGAAGCTTTACAAAGATCTTAAAAGGCTGCCAGATGCTCGTAATGGATAAGTACTTATAAAGCATTAGAATTTTATATAAAGGGACCAACACAAAGCACAGAATAAGATCATAGCTTGTCATCAGAGACTTCCTCCTCTGTTTCAGTAATAGAGGTTTTTTAAAGGCCATAAAGCTGAGGAAAAAAGAAAAGTCAGGCACAAATAGTAGAAACAAGTGGCTACATTTTACGTATTCTGAAGGAAATTACTACAAGATTATGCTCTAGGAGCTGATCCTCCATTTTAAAATGCTTTATTTATTAATTAGCTCTTACATGGGTCTTTTCATTCTGAATGCACTTTTCAAAGTGGAGAAAAGGCTGGTCTTCAAAGATACTCACTCAGTGAGTGTCAGTCCCTGCGCATAAAATAAATCACGTAAAATCCCTACACGGACTATTTGAAGAATAAAGCGGCCTTAGACCACTATATCTTGATCCTTATTAACCTCTGATATATTAAAGATCTCAGAGCACCGTTCACTTGGATAACACTCACGTGCCCTGTTATCCCACTGTAGCTCACTCATATTTACCTGACAATTTCAGCTGACTTCCACTGATAATCCCGAGTGTCATCACCGAGACATGACACAAATATCACTATATCTGCATTTTAAACTAGGGAAATTAAGTCACGACAAAGTGAAGAAATCTTCTGTGGTGCTCCTACAAATGCAAACTAATGCAACTGTACATTTAATCCTGCAAATAATCTACAGATAATCATTCTGAATGGTCTGATACTTAAATAATTTTATTAGGAACAATTTTCAAGGGCATCTGATAAACATAGTAATTGTTAATTAGTGTACAAAACCTAAACAACACCTTGTTTTCCTGCCTATCACTTTGTATTATGTAAATAATTTTGCTTTACAATACCTTATAAAAACAAAAGTTAAGAACTTATAAGATTTGTAAATGCATGTAGCAGGTAGGTATGCTTCCTTTCCTGACCACAACTATAGCAGTGTATTGTACTCCTTAGTTGTAACCACATTACCTCAAGCAAGTCTTCAGCACAGGCTCCATCCGTGCCAAAGTATTTGCTGTTTTTTGTAGTATAAAAGCAGAAGATCAGAACAAACCTAATCTGGCAATCATACCATAGAGAAAATGGTCACCTATTAACTCACATCACCAGTCATCCATCTTTATTTCTTATTCATCTGAACATTAAGGCCTTTTTAAACTGTGATCCAAAGCCAAATCTGAATTAGCCTGCCAGATGTGAACGGCTAATTTTCTTTTCCAGAGTACCACACAAAATGCTTTACCTTTAATCATTCTGACCCCATTTCTTGGAAACTAGGGTATTCCCGTGAAGAACGGGGTCAGGGTGTGGTTGCACTTTTATAAACACAAGCTCCATAATAAGAGATAATCTGTACTGTAACATGAGATCGTAATTTTAGTTTCATGCAGTAGGTAGGGATCTATGAAACAGTGTTTGACGTTGCAGCAGATCCCTTCGTAAGATCATAGGATTACACTGTGCAGCTACCCGTGCACGTACACAACATGGTATTTTACATTCTGTTGCTCATTTGAACAAGTGTTGGAGCAGCCTGTTTTGAAGATACAAGGAACAAAGCTGAGTACTACCGATAGATAACTACCTATAGTTTCTGTACAGTAAAAGTAATTGGAGAGGAGGCAATACTTTTAATGTTAACGGACCACAATTTTACAGTTGGACCATGATGCAGATCTTCTCCCTGCATCAACACTCATGCTTCCTTTGCTCCAGACATACCCAACAGAGTTGGTTACTAAAACTACAATCCATTTCGTTGCTCTTTCAAACAGACTCAAAAACAAGAACTAAATGTCGGGGTTGTTTTTTTTTGTGTTTTCCAAGAGTATTTTTCAATTGGCAAGAGACTCCTACTTTTTATAATCATCCCTCCATCCTAAGTATAGCCTGGTGACCTCAGCAGAACAGACTCCATCCTACAGCTGATCCCCAACAACTGCTTAAAACAACAGCTGCATGGAAACAGGAAGTGTCTAATATTCAACCACACACTAAGAAAATAACCTATAAGTTATATTGGGATGCTGATTATTTGAAAATTGTGCCCCAGCTTCTCCTGCCAGTAAGATTTACCAAATGGGCTTTCAATATTTATTTTATGATTGTATCAAAACAAACCACTACGCATCTGGAATTACACTGTGTGACTGAGGGGAAATACAGTCAATGAATTTAGCCCTACAGGTGCCCTCACTGAATGTAGTCCCAGTCTGAACTTTATAGCTTCTCCCCCTGGAAGAAGGGGCAGAGGNCAGTCTGAACTTTATAGCTGCTCCCCCTGGAAGAAGGGGCAGAGGGCTGAGGCGTGGGCCTCGCATCCAGCCAGCTGCCCGGCCCCTCCCGCAGCGGCCGCCGTGTGTGCGGGCTTTCCTCTCATCCTTCCCCGCGCAGTTCCACCCCGGTTTCTGAGGGAGGCCGCGGCACTGCCCCACCGCCCGGGGAGGGGAGGAGAGGCGAGGGGGTGTCCCGGGGGCCATCACGGGGAACCAGCCCGTGATGGTCCCCGGGACAACTCC
>VZSZ01005874.1:0-28472 GCA_013398815.1 Ibidorhyncha struthersii | reverse complement strand
TCTGCCTGGAAGTGCTGAGCAACCACAGGTCTTTTTGAAGAATCAAACACTTGATATTTCTTGACTTGCTGATGTAGAACTGCAGAGTTGAGAAATTGAGTATATGGAGATTTTTTAATAAAAAAATGTTTACTGCAGAAGTTGCGCCTTGCATTTCAAATGGGCAAGCAGTATGTTCTGTTCCCAGCTCCTCCACTGATATGCTGTGATAATGTGTCAAATCATTTCAGGTCTTGTTTGTTTGTATCATGAATTTATGTATATTGCTGATGTACTGTTATGAAAACATTTTCCATCCCAAGATTCTTAGTAAACAGTTGATGTACAGTATTTAAATGGTAAACTCGAAGTTCTTCTTTTGCCTCTTTCTTTTCCTTTTAGGTCTTTAGCAGACACCTTAGCCATACATGATTCAGGGGACTGGGAAAGGGAAATCTATCTGCCTAATACAGCATTTTCTGCACAAAATATCTAAGCTAATGTGCAATCTTGTGTCTGTTTGATAGCACCTGTGTTTCTGTGGCTGCAGCCTGCACCCATGTGTGGGCAGCGGGGTCACGTGCAGTGCCAGTGCTGTGCTGTGGGCACTCTCACTGGATGACTCGGAGGCCTGCAGTGGTACCGATGAACTCGCCTGCATCAGCTTTCTTGTGGACCTCTCTCTTGTCATCGGTGAAAACTGAGATTGTTAGCGCTCTGTATGATTATGCATGTTCAGTTATTAATGGTTCACAATCTTTTGGATGTTTTGGTACATAAATACCAAAAAAGCATGATGGCAATGTTAAAATTTT
Organism: Ibidorhyncha struthersii; assembly: GCA_013398815.1. Classification (NCBI taxonomy): domain Eukaryota; kingdom Metazoa; phylum Chordata; class Aves; order Charadriiformes; family Charadriidae; genus Ibidorhyncha; species Ibidorhyncha struthersii. The sequence continues at coordinate 27,678 of VZSZ01005874.1, read as the reverse complement.
TAGATGAGGAATGAGGTTTTCTGAATCCCAGGCAATTTTGGGGGAGAACAAGCGTCACTTCTTCCCTACGCCTCCTCTAGACTTTACTACTTAGGTACCTGGAACTTGCAAAGCAAAAAAGCCTATGAGGAAGCGGGCTCTACTGCCACTTTGTCTTCTTCCTTGTTGCAGGAGTGAAGCGAGGATTATATCGGCATCACGTCAGCGCTGGAGAAGGCCTGCAGTAGCAGATGTGCAGCATAACTGGGCTGAGAAATAGCAGCAGCAATTTAGTATCGTGTGTCTCTCCATTATGCAGCACTCATCCTTTGGTGCAGCTTGCGTTAATGATGTTAGTACCACTCTGACAGTGGTGTCTTGCTCATCACTCTGTTATCTTCCTGTAGAGTGATTTATAAAAGCCACCTTATAGTGCATCCTTCTTTGTGTGTGTGTGTATATATATGTACCCACACAAAAAAGGATGCACTGTAAGAGGGCTTAGATGTATGCACACACACATACACAAAAAAGAATGCACTGTAAGGGGGCTTTTAATATGTATATATACACGCATGCACAATTTCAGTGCTCCTCCACTTTACAGTCAGGTCTTATTTTGATTATGAACACTGTTTACAAGCATTGCATTCAGGTGATGGCAGAGAGTGAACAGCAGATAGGTTGTGCGATTGGTCTGAGTGTTTCTCAGCTAGCTTTAGGAGCAGAGGGTGGAAGGTGTCTCCCACTGTCACCAGGTCCAGCCCTGAGGCAGAATCAGCTATTTTGGATTCTTGCATGATGGACATTTGGCTAACGTGATTTAAGGCCTCTTGTGATGAAGACTTGCACCGTCAGCTCCTCTGTCCATACCTTGGAAAATCTGGCCTCTAGCATCTAATGTAGGTAAACCAGTGAGAGTAACTAGAAGAGAGCAACCAGTAAAAGAGAGGGGTAGAAAACAGTTAAAAGCCTGAGCTGCTTCACAGTCTTATTTCTTCATTAGTGTTTGAGCTACGGTTTAATCAGTGCTATGTAAACAATGGTGTTATTGCCTTCATGTTTGTGGGCAAGATTAGCATATTAACTATGAAACACAGGGAGTCATTAACAAGTCATCTGTTCTGCCCATTCAGCAGTAATGAATGTAAGCACTTGTTGCTTCGGAAAGCACAACATTAGCTGAACTCCAAGTAAGTATTTCCATTTTAATGGTGGTGCATACATAGTGTTCCCAAAGCTCATCAAGGTTTTGGAGGGTAACAAGTGCTATGCACTATAAGGCAATGTACCCCTCAGACAAAATTTCAAAGGTGGGCTTCGTAACTGTGGTAGTAAAAGGTACAAGGGATGTAACTGTGTTAATTGGTGAGGCACTGCCTGTGGGTTTGGAGCAATTTATGTACAGAGTGTATTCCCATAAATTTTGTGTGTAAAACGATGCTTACACATTTGGAAACTCGACCCAAAAGTCTTTGGATTTATTTTAAAGTGGAAACATTGGAAAGTCAGTATTTAATTCTGACTCTGTTGTTTGTATTCACTGCTCGCTGGTCAAGAGAGAGTTCTTCCTCTGCCCATGTCTAGTAGTAAAATATTTTCCCAAGGAGCGTGTGGGAAACTGTCCAGTAAATAATTATGGCATAATCTGTCTGGGGAAGACATTTATTTCTAACCTCTATGATTTTTATGCCCTGAACCAATAAGGTTTCTATTTTCTTTTCTTGAGACCAGCTAAGGTTTTAGTCATAATAGCCTGGCAGTTAGCTTTCTAGCAGGCTGTGGATCTATGTTTGAAAAGAAAAATAAAAAAAAAACAGAGACTTCAAATTCCCTAGAGCCCTTACTTCTGCCTTAGGTTAAATAAAATCAAAATGTAGAGAAGTCCAAGCTCCATGAAATGGCATGAGTTAATTTAGGTAAAGTGAAAAGTGTTATTTAAGTCTGAGTAAGAGGCAGGTTAGGATATAGTTTCCCTTGCACTGCTGAACAAATATACTGATGCAGCTCGTAATTTCTTGGTGTTAGTGTTTCTTTCTCCAAATAATACATGATTTATAGCCACGATTACAGTTTACGTCATCACAAGATCAGAGAGAAGGAAAGCATAAATTCATGAATGCTAGGAAAGCACTAAGACATTGCAAGTTTCACCGAGGAAAGATCAGGATTGAGTGTGACGGTCACAGGTAATTATGCTCAAACAAGAAGTGTAAAAGACTGAAAACAGTGCCTTATTCCTTTCTAGAAAAAAAAAAAATGTATTACTGCTCTAGATGGGAGCAGTATATCTGTTCATTGACTATTCCATAAGACTATAGGAAATCAGAGACTGAAGCTGGTATAAAATGGCTGGATAATGTAATAACCCTGACAAGCATCACCGACGTTACTTGTCATTCTACGTAAAGAAAGAGGGTGTGCGTTATAATAAGGTCTACTATATCCTAAATATGGAAATATTTTAAGGGGCACATACTCTCTCGGTAGGACTCCTGCAGTGAAGCAGAGAGGATGACGGAGTGCTGCCTTTTAAGTCAGAAAAATGACTTGCTATTACTTAATTGATAACTTAGTGGGGGGAGTATTTTGGCAGATATCTGTAGGATTTTGAGTCCTGAAGGCAGTGCTTATTAGTTATGTTCTCACATTGACAAAGTAACTGACAGCCTTCTGTGTCTGTTGGCAGCTAGTTTTATCTTAAAAAGGATTTAAGGATCATCAGGACTTCTGTTTTTCACCTTACACTTTGTCTCCAAGGATTTACTTTCTCACATGCTCAGTAACTAGAATTTCAGGGCAATGGACAGTTGAAGCTGGTGAGAGTCTCGGCTTCATTTAGCTAAACCTGGGGTTTGTAATGAGTTAAATCAGCTCTGGAAGAGCTAAGCAGCGTGTGCCTATACAAACCAAACTATCTGCTCTGCTTGCTTCAACCTTGTGCTATGCAAGGAGATTGTTTTCAAGTGTTAAAAAAAAAACCAAATAGTGCTTACAACTCCCTATCAAAACAGCAAGGCTAGGGAGGAGATTGGCTATGGTGGCACTTTTCCTGGTGGGAAGAGTGACACAGGATGGAGCAACAGCTCTGTTATTTCGGAACTAGTCCATTTGATAATTGGCGTTGTCAAAAAGAGGAGTGACAGTCCCATCTTTCCACTCAATGAGGATCTCTCCATGCCTCAAGGAAGGGGAGCGAGATGGTGGAAGGTACGGCTGGGGACCCCTTCGTAAGGGAGACGGCTCCCGTAAGTCAGCTCGGCTGCTGTTGGCAGCAGAGCTCTTCAGAGCAGAGAGGATTTTCTTCTTCCTAGGAGAAGAGAAGAGGGTATGAAGCTGCATCTGCCTGTCTCTTGGTTGCTTCTCCATGTCAACTGGTTCAGCAACCATAGTGCCCACGTTCCCTAAACCTTCAGGGATGGCATGAAGTGTGTAGGAGAGGAGAAGCAAACATTAGCGGCTCCGTTTGGATGGGATAGTAAGTGGGAGGGACAAACAGGGTGGCAGGGAGGAGAAATCATCAAGGGTGACATCATGGGTGAGCAGATGCATCTGCTTAGAGATAGACACTTCAGGTGCAGGGTGGGGAAGGGTGCCAAGATCAAGACTTTTGTTTCAAAATGCTGGACAGGGAAGTGGCAAACGGAATAAACCCGAATCTCACTTACTTGTTGTAGTGAACATTGAGTGTCAGTATTATTAATCCCAGTATGAAAGCCAAGGGGCTGAGGACCAGCATGGCTGTCTTCCAGTTGGTGCCTGAAAGGGTATCATAGAAAGCAATCACGTGTTTGCTATACCTATCCCCATTCTTATGCAATAGCCACGATTGCCACAAAAAACCCTGCCTGTAATGTCCCTGAAGACTAGCAGATAACAGGAAAAGTGCTTTGTCCACAAGATCAACATCTTGCAGCTGCTTTACACTACACAGCATCCCTCTATTGAAAACGGCCACAAAAAGGTTTTCTTTCTTGCTAGGAAGACGAAAACTATTCATGTTTTTCTGCTCTGCAGCTCTCTGATATGAAACAGGAAGGGCAGGGGGAGGACATCAGTGCTAGTGGATATCTTTTTCTCCTGGTGAGCTGAGACAAAGCATTTGCATATTTTTACTCACTTTTGTACTCCAGGCCTGGGGAGGTTTGTTTAATCTTTAAAAGGAGTTTTTCTGACAGGTAATTTGGTGCCCTTGTCCCCTGCTGAGCATCCGCAGCAGAACCCAGGGGAATGCAACTCTGTATTGATGGGATAGTCAGGGGCACTGATGAACCTTCATCCACCTGGTCTGTTCCTCCTCTGGCTGACCATTGGACCTACCTGCAAGCCTGGCCCCAGCATTTTTCCCTCGATTTCCATGGTGCTTTTTAGAGTGATTGTGGGACGCATCTAGGGGAAGCAGCAGAGAGACTCAGATTAGCAGTTTCCACTCTTGGACCAGAGGAAGCTCTAACTTCCTTCTGGGGCTGCACTGTAACCACAAATCCCCTTTGTGTGGAGCTGGAAGGGGAAAGGAAACGTTCTTGTTCCTCAGCATTTTCCAGCCACAGATATTTTTTGCTCCTAGAATGTCTGATGGCTGTGCCTCCAGGTCAGGACTACGGCCATGTCACTGGACTGCTTTCCAGGGCAGACATCTCAACAGCTTGTGTGAGAGCAAAGCCTTGAACCACTCTGGTACACATGGAAGTTCTTCAGAAGTACTTAGGTGCTCACCACCACTGAAAATACTCGAGTAATCTTTTGATGCCGCCCACATTTTCCTTCCTGTTTTTCTTACATATGCATTCAGAAAAGAAAAGTGCTTACCCTCATTTGCTGGGAGGTATGTCTGTTTGGTCTTCGCTGGAGACACTGTGCTATTAAGTCTGTTAGCCAGAGGTGGGTCAGTCAGGCTCACAGAAGGTTCTCTGTCCATGGCATTGATCTTTGATGAATTGATGGGTTTAGCTTGGAAGGAAATAAAGCAACGATGTGGGTGATTATCATTTACTTTTTGTACAGAAACCTGGATACGCTCAGTGCCCAGCAAGGGAAGGGAGCCCAGCCCTGTCCTGTTAGTTCTCTACCCTGCAAGGCGAACAGGATGTGGTGCAATAGTGATCAAATCCTCCTGTGCATCAGGGGCCTTCAGTTCTCACAGATTTCAAAGATGAAATGAACCTCTCAGACTGAATCCACAGCCAAAGCAGAGCTTGTTTTCTGGTGGTAAATAAGGTCATTGGTCTAAAATGTGTGAGTGCAACCCTGGCTGTTATAGGTGTGAGGAAGAGGCAAGGGGAAGCATCGCAGGTATTACCAACACAGCAGATGAAGAATTGGGACCAAAAGGGTGGCAAACATTCCATACCTCTTGCAAAGCTCAGCAGCATCCTCTGCCTTGCCAACCTAACTGCAGAAGTAGGGTATGTCAGGTAGCAACTACTACTAGAGGAGAGGTTGTGGGAGATCTTGTGGCAGCAATAGTCACCTCTCTCCTGCACTGATGAGTGTGGCAAGATCACAAAACCGCCTCCTGCTGCTTATCCCAACCCCATCGCTTCCTGTGGCATGAGCATCTATGGGTACACGGGTGTAATTTATTGAGTAAATAACCTGCTGAAGTAAAAGTTGTCTGTTGATGGTCAACTGAAACTTGGATAAGAAAGGCCTAAACAAACAGACAGGACTTTGATGTTGTTACTGAGTAGTCAGAGGTTCCCTCCAGTAGACTCTGAACCATGGGGTTGATAGGAAAATTATCAGTTTGCACAAGACACACTAACTGACACAACCTGATTCAAAGCCTGCTCTGTGTTTACCCTCGCAACCTTATTTGGGGAGACTGGCTCCCAGGCAGCCCTGGGCTGCCAGGAACATTGCCTTGGGGAATGTAAATGCCCTTTTCACATGCCTTTTTCCCATATCTTAAATGTTCCATACATTTCCTAGCCTATATTTAACTAGCTTATTATGGTATCTAATTTGTATTGGCTGTATTTACCTTCATGTTAAACAAACACTAACACTTTTGACTGCTGTGATAATTACATGTTAACCTTCTAGTTGGCTAATTAAAAACCTCGGGGGAAAAAAGGCCATCTTATCTGCACATGACAGCCAAAAAAGCTATTGTATCTCTTTTTATTTTGAATTAGATATAGCCTCTTTTTGTCAAAAGGTGATATTTGTAATCCATTTGCTTATGCCAATCAGATCCATCACATTTTCTCTTTACTCTTGTTTGCAAAGCTGAAAATCATATTGGGGCCATCAAGCCTTAAGGTAAGGAATAGCCTCATGTAAGAGAAATAATCCCCTGAGCAAAGTTGGGAACCTCATCACCTATAGAATGGACAAACACAGAAATGTCAGCCAGCTCTTTTCTGGTCCCTGGAGTGGAAGAAGGGAGATGAGGAGAGGATGGGGTGACGAATTGAGTGTGATTTTTGTGTCTCAGTTTTGCACACAGTTTCACAAGAAAAGTCCTGAAACCACCTTCCTTTGCATAAGGGGAGTAAATGAAAGAGAGAAACAGACTGGATCATGAGTTATCAGGAGTCAGCAATGAGCTTCACTTGGCCATCTGACAAACGATGACAGTCACATCTTGGTGCAATGACCATGGCTGATGTCTGTTAGCCTGGTGTCCAACACCTAAAACTATGACAGGACCAGGGTTTCTGCTGGTTTTGTGTCCAGTCTTGGCAGAGGGTAGTGAATGCTCAAGAAGGCAGAGATTAAATGTTTTTTTTAGCAGAGGCCAAGGCCTGGATCTTTATGTTCTTTTGATGTCATGTTTTGGCTTTTCTTAATGCAAAGGGAGCGCAGCGCTTTAACTAACTCCCATCACTTGCTGTGTTCATTAGACTCAGGCACCAGGAGCGAGGTTCACTTTTGAGGATCATGTGAGCATGGGATGAAGGTTAGAACCGTGGTTTCATTAGCGATAGGTGCACTGTCGGGGTCTGGCAGGAGATAACTGTAACGTGTTGCTTAGAAACTGAAGCAACAATTTCCCATTTCAAATATAGCTGCTTCTCAATAATTCATACAAGTTTAAAACAGGTTTTCAGCTGCCTTCAGTTTTCTTGTTACCAAAAGTGACATCCCGAAGTATAAAGTACCCAAAACCCCTTCAAAGTCCTAAGCATCTGACTTTATGGAACTTCCTTGGCTGTTTTGGACTTGGGATGCTCAAGCAATTCCGACTATTCTTAGCTCTGGGCACCGATTCAGATGAACTTTCCAAAATGCTTGACTTTTGCCTGTCATTAGAAATGCAGCTGGGGTCTAGAGACCTGATCCTGTAAGGTGTTGCATGCTTTCTGGAAAACACTGAACAGCAACTACTGGAAACTGGTGGTACCGAGTAGTTGGGCTGACTTGGAGGCATTTAGTATCTGTCCAGATGGAGCCGAACTGAACATGAGTTAGAATGATGGATGCAAGCCTGGTGTTAGGTGACTTGGATGACATGTAAGGTTAGATGTTATCTGATGCTAAATCTACCTCATCTTACTTTCATAGATCCACAAAGCTTGTTGCGTTGGTTTGCTGTGCTTCAGAGCTGCTGTCTGGGCAGCAGCACAGATGGTTTCATCTGCTAAAGTCTTCCACCTGCTGAATTTGTCCTTCTCCCTTGAGACAAACACCTTGTGGCCTCCTTCCTTGGTGCTGAGGTGGAAGCCCAAGCTCTTCAGGGTCAAGTGCCCCTTCTTGCTGCAGGACCATGCTTGGCGTTCCCAGTCTCCACAGGGCTCCAGCTTGACCAGGGCATTCTCCCGTACCTTGTGGGCTGATAAGCACTGCTTTGTTTGAAGGCTGATGATGGTCCTGGTGGTGGGAACCCAGCTCCACTGCTGCTGCTGGGACAGCACCTTGCAGTCAGTCAGGCTGATGGCGTTGGTCTCGTGGTGGGAGATGCGAATGCACTTTTCCAGCCGGGTGTTCCTTATGAGGAAGCCGCGTCCCTCTGCTACTGCAGTACAATCAGAGCACGGTTTAGTACTGTGCATGCCTGAGGCAAACACGTCTTCTGAGCACCAGACATTGTAAATGCCCTGCGGAAGGGGAAGTGTAACCCACCAGTCCTTTACTGGATGGGCATGCCTAGATAAACAGTTCTCCCGGCTTCCTAATTCCCCAGAATGACATTTCTTTAAAATAGGTGGTGTGCAAATAGCCAGGAGCAATACTAGAGACAAATAATAATGGCATAAGTAACCTGTGTAACTCATCGGGAAAAACTCACCAGCCTTGAAAAGTTGTACTGTTATGAAATATCTGCCTTCCTATTTTTAATTAAATATTTCAATTGGTTATAATTTTGAATAGGTACCCATCCTTCCCTCCCTCCAAAATAGTTGGATTGTTTGGGGTATTTTTGCCTCTATCTGTATCAAATCTTTCATATAAAAAAGCAATTCACCTCTCTGAATTCCCCAGATGCTATTCATCTGTAGCCAATTAGGCTGCCTTGGGCAACTGTTTCCCTTAGGTGACTTCTGGTGATATTACAGCAACTCCCCATCAGAAGTCTGGAAGTGCTTGGCTGGCACAGCTCATGTGGGTATTGAAAAAAACTTGGATTTAGCACACTTGACATTGGTCTGTGCTCCCCAGGCATGAAGGTTTAAGGATCCCTTTGTAAGGGAGAGACATTACAGCCGCCTCACAACAGGCACACAATTTGAAGCAATTTCTGTAATTGCCTGTTGCTTTTAATAGCAACAGGTCCCAACATCTCTGATAACTAGGGATGGAAATCATCCTGTTAGCTGGACAAATGCCCCCTTTTTCAGTACAAAAGCATCAGGTGTGGCCTGTGAACATCCTGAGCAAAATGTTGAATGCTAAAACATCTGTTGCTGATGTGGGTCCACCTTCTGCGGTGTATTTTATGCTTAAAACAGAGGGATAGAAATAAAACTTTCAAGAAAACTTTTAATTAAAATCAACACATGGTAACTCCCAGCTTTTGTAGTGACTTTTTTCTCCTCTTTTCCCTGGGAGTCAGAGTTATAAAAGCCCCATCATCATACAGTATTGAGCATAGAGTAAGAGAAGACTGAAAAGTGATGTTAGACAAGAACACTGATGTTTATCTAAACAGCTATTTCTGCAGAGTTTCCCCTCCCAAAGCAAAGAACAATACCTTTCCCTGGCAGCAAGTATTTGGCTCAGTACCTGAGAAAACTAATGACAGTGTAAACAGAAGCCGGTACACAATACCAAGGGTATGAACAATAGCTTAAAAGAGTTCTTATGTTTTCTCTCAGGAAATTCTAGGGGTCTGCTAGATTAATAGTGCTTGGGGGTTGTTAAATCAGAAACAGCTCGGGGCTTTCTGCTCAGCCTGAATGCATGGGGAGAGGCAGCCAGAAACCACAGAATGGCTCATGCACCAGCTCCGAGATGAGGATGGATGTGTCCCCACGAGGATATTGGGTTTCGTGGAACTGTAATAGCCACCGCTCCAGGCAATTCCTGCCAAGCCCATGTGCCTAAATGGAAATGAGATTTCTGAGGGATCTGTGGACAGCTTGTGAGTCCTGTCACCTCTACCCCTCACTGAGGGCTGGATGGAGGGAAGATGTTTAATGCATCTTGGGCTTGAGTTTCTGCCAGCTTCCAAAGGCAGGAGAAAAGTCTCATACATAATTTCCCATAATCTTTAGAAAATCCAAAGGGATGAATACAACCCCCCCACTATGTTTTTTTCTCCTAGGACCTGGAATCCAGAATTCTCACCTCTCTGCTTCATCTTAACTGGGAGAAACCGAATTCCAAAGTAATGATTTGAGAGCTGTATAAAAAAGTAACAGGGGAACATGAGAACTGTGCTGGGTCAGATAAAATATCTGATGAGCCCAGTATCCTGCCTTCAGCACTGGGCATTAGCATTTGCTGATAGGGGAAGAGGGTAAGAATCAGACAAGTAAAGAGCTCGCTCAAGACAGCAAGGATGCCAGTGCTTCCTTCCCAAAATGTATGAACTAGTTAAGAGAGCTTGCTGGGTATTTATGGTTAAAATGGTACACTACATTGTATTTTTCAATGCTGAAGTTTAAAAAACATTTTGTTACTCACTGTGTATCATGAGCTCCTTCTGCAGTTCTGCACAGTCAGCTTCAGTTTTGATTATTCTTAATAATTTTGTGCCGTGAGAAAACTTAATTACTTCATTATTCATCCCTTTTGATTTTTGTTGGCACCTGCTGATACCTTCACTCTGCTGTCATCATTGTCAACTTATTCCACATTTTTGTTCCAGCCTGTGGGCTATGTCTCTTTCTTACTCTGTGAGAATGGAGTTTCTTAAGGGCCTTGGTGGAAGAATCTTACCAAAAGTCTTTTGCAAACGCAAGCACAAAGTCTAGATCGGTTCACCATGTTTATGCACTCATTGATGCCATCATGGATGCCAGGGATTCCCACTAGAAAATCTGTATTGACTTTTCTCCCATTTATCTGTCTGTCTGCGAATTCTTTTGTTTCTACTAACTTGCTTGATGCCAAAATCAAAATTAGTGACCCGTGTTTCTCCAAGCTGTGCAAGGTTCATTCTTAAGAGGGACATAATTGCTGTAATGAAGTCCTTTGGTGCTGAGGTTTCTTTAAGTAAGAGTTTACATACTTAGAAGAATAAAAAATGTCCTCTTTAGTTTCCTGTAACTCAGTGTGAATTCTGCCAGGGCTGGTCATTTGCCAGAGATTATTTATCTTTTTTTTCCCCTAAAACTTCCTCTGATGACAATTTTCTTTGATTACAGTTTTCAAGACTGCAGGGAGCGACTGCTGTGTGAGGACCTCCCTGACCATGTCTGAAGTGAGCACCAGGACCAATAATCCATTCAGTCTTTCTACACTGCCCTGCTCCTGTTGCCCTTCTTACATTTATGCCACTTGTTTATTGGTCTCCTTACCCCCACCAAGTTCCTGTTTCAGATATGTTTGAAAATTTCTCCTGGTAGTTTTTTTACACTCTCACTATGTTGCTCCTCTAAATCTTTTTCTCATATGTTTGATTATGGGTTTTATTATTAAACATGCTACAATCTATGCTGGTTTTTGTTTTCCTTGCTTGGCAATGACTGTCCGTTTGAAAGTTTCATTTTTTTATTCAGTTTTGAAGAGTGTTGCTGTTTACCCAGCCATCAGATTTGTGCTTTGTTCCCTGTGTACAGTCCCCGATGATATATGTTCCCTTCGAAAGAATCGCCGTGTTATCTGCATGTTAGTAGTAAGCATCATGTGATCTACCCATGTTATCTACCAGCCTTTTGCATTTTTGAGCTGCCCCTTTCTACCAGCTTTCTTTGTTCTATTCAGGTCTCAGTTTGCAAAGACTCACCCCACTGAAGGTCCAAAGCAGCCCATCTGCCATGGGAGTACATGTGAGCTGAGGAACCTCAACATTGCAACTGAAATGCTTTCCTTTGAGATTTGTATAGCTCCCCAGTGAAGTATGACACCAAGTTATCAGCAGATTTTTATCTTCACACTGTACCTCAGGTCCAGAAGTGTAACCACTGATTTACAGCCTGGGAAGAGAGGTCTAGCTAAACTCTGCTTGGTTCAACTTTACATGGGAGGGTGACAGCAAAGCTGGGGCCATCATCCTTCTCCTCTGAACTGTGGACCGAGTGCCTTCCCTACTGACAGTGATGTTGAGCTCTCTGTAAGGCTGGATATCAACAGCAGGATTTTCCTTGTGGTGTTTCACGTGATCCTTGCCAAGCAAGGTGTAAGCCTGTGTCCATCGTACAGGTTCACCATCCACTACCCATACATAATTGCTTTCCTGAAGTTGAGATGTTGCTATCTAAGTGAGCAACTTACAATTACACACAGGTAACTGGCAGCAATCGTTGCACATGCCCCACACAGTTATAAAGGGCAGACCCATAAATAAAGCTGGCATATATTTGCTTTGGGGTACACAGCAGGCACCAAGAATCCTTACTCAGGAGGTAAAATGGCGCTTTTTTTCCCCAACATTGCCAAGTCCTACTGTCCAGCAGCCCTGCAAATAAGGCCATCAGCTGTAACATTTTTGGGAATGTTAAACTGGAGCAAGCAGAGCATCCAGTGGACTCCCTGGGGATGGGACTCAGCGTCTCTGAAAAATGCCAGCCTTACCCACAGCGCCTGAGTAGATGCCTGCTTTGAGCTATTCATGCTTGAACATTTTGGCCTCTTCATATTTTTAGGAACAAAATAAACAATTTCTAGCAAAGGCACTTGATGCCAGCTCGTTTGTCCTATGATACTGCCACTCTGGTTACAAGAAAGAAAAGCAAGCAAATATAGCCCCCTGCTTTTCTGCAGCATGGCCGCTCTTGGGACATGTTGTTCCTTGTAGGATTAGGAGCAAAAACCATGCAATGTTCCTAATTAAGGAAATTCCACCAGGAAAGCCTTGGTTGCCAGTAATCCCAGTCTGGCTGGGAAAGTTTCTACCATTTCTAAGCAGTGCCTGTGATGGCTTGATCAAAGCCATTTGCAAATTGTTTGGGGATGGGTTGCTCCCTCTAAAGGTTCTGCGGAGAGAAGGGATAAGGCAGAGCTGAGCAAGCACAAGTTGCCGAAACACTCCATGTCACCCAGGGACCTCAACGTTGGCTTTGGCCTCTTTTGCCCTCCCCGGTGTGGTTCCTAACTCTTGGAAAAATCCTGTAATTAGCTCAATTTCTCTTGCCAAGTGGGTATTTTCTGTAGGGAGAAGATGACCACTGAGTTACAGTCAAGAATTTACCTTTTCTTGCTTCTACCTGTCCTCAAAAGCAGGCATCCACCTGCAGCAGCCATGGCACCTCTCACAGGGACTGCTTTGTGGGGACATCCCACAGCCCAGAAGAGCTCCCAAACGTGGCTTTTCTTGGATGCCACCGTATGACAGCAGGTCATCCCAAGTCACCCAAGCAGTTGCAACAGTGGCTCAGAGGAATGTCTCCAAGCTGTCTCACCCAAAATGGGCACAGCACTAGGGGTACATGCACCATGGCTGAGAAACCTTGGAGCCAGCAGTGGTATAGCCTGCGTTATGGTGAGAAAAGCCAGAGAGTTTCCTGCTCTAACCTGCTTAACCTAATCTGCCTCCACTGTTCACCACTGCAGTAGATCATATCTTCTCTACGGAGCATGCACTAATGGAGACCAACCCACACTGTTCTCATATGCAGTACTTATATTTGCCTCCTTGCATAACTCCCCCTGAATATCAGCTCTCCCAGGATTTAGGGTCCCCTTGACCTGTTGGACTATTGCAGCAGTTCAAGGGGCATCAGGTGGTAAGAGGGTTTGCAAGACTCCCATCGTCTCAAGTTGCCCTGCCAGCAATTTTGATCTCTGCCCTAGCTCTAAAAACAACCATGAGGTATTCCAGCTCCTACTAGAAATGGCCCCAGCCCAAAAGAAGAAAAAATAACCAAAGACTTTGGGGAAAACCATCTTTAGCTGCTTAGACACTGTGGTGACGCAGACAACACCACTCCCTACCCTGGGTACTGATTATCGGACCCTCTTCCTTCAGGCAAGCACAGCGTCTACCCTCCCCTGCCCTCCTGCCCTCGCTGCTGTGCTTCACGCTCGTCATGCAGAACTACCAGGTTTTCTATCCAGATCACTCCACCCAAGGGTGCAAGCCCCTCTCTGCTTCTTGCACAGGAGACCAGCCCAGGGCCATGGGATGAGGAAAGTAAAATAAGCTGGAAGACACTTGCTGTTGTAAGAGGGGTGTGGTGTCCCAGATGTGTTTGGTCAAAGGCAGGAAATCCAGATGTGCACAAGGAAGCAGTAAGATTGGCACTCCGTTGTCAATTTTGCCTGAATTTATACCCAAGACCCACATGGCAGGAGGTGAGATTAGGTGTAGGGTTTTTTTTTTTAAAACAAGCTGTTGACTAGAACCGACATTAGCTTTATTTTGCCTTGGTCCTCCCTCAGGCTATGGCCGTGCTTACGTGGATGTAAAGTCTAAGGACACAAATGTCCCTGACGGGTCAGTGGATGTGGCCATTCTACCTATGGAGAGGATGATGCTAGATGGAGCCTGATGAGTCCCTGTTGGTGAGCAGACAGGCGTCTGCCCATCAGGCCCAGCAGAACAGGCAGAACTGGACCTGGGTGAGCAGCTACCTGGCAACTGGGAGCTCTGGGTTTATGGGAGCACAATTTCCATCACTTTGTGCAGCAGATCAGCTCTTATCAAACTGTGTCATTTTTATAGAGAAGTCAACAAAGCCTACTGGTAACTGCTAGTAATTAGCTGGCAACTGGCTTGTCAGTGCAAGTACCTGATTGCAAATACTTCTTGGTCTGCACTCAGATTTATTTTCCAGTAGCATGTCTCTCCAAGAGTAGTTCCCAGCTGTTGCTTCTGGCAACCACGTTGAGCTGTGTTTTTTCCCATCCATCACTGCTTTCTTAAGAAGATCTTGCTTTTGGTTGACCCACTTTCCACGTTACTGGAAGGTCCACTTTTGATCAAGTATCTCAGCAAAGACCCCCAAGGGAGCAGGGCAGACATAGGAGAAGAAGAAGAGTTTAGGCATGGAAAAACTGATGGACAAATGATGGGAAGCAGGGGAGGTTGCTGAGAACCAGTCCCTGGGGGGTATATGATGGAGGTCTATAAAATCCAGAGAGACCTGGAGAGGATTGCAGGGGCTGATTGGTCAAGGACTGATCCTAGATGGGACACCAGGTGCCAAGCAAAGGCTCATAGCATGCAGGAGGTGACTCCGCACCCAGAAGCTGTGCATCCTTGCTGCCAGGGAGAGCATGTGCAAGCCAAGGGAGGAGGTCTGATAGCCACTGAAGAGTTAAACACACCAGGGTCAGGAAATCCCCCAAGAAGAAAATAGTTGGAGGCTGGTAAAGTATATGGGTGGGGAGAAGTATCAGGTAAGTTTGGCCTTTCTGCCTCTTGAATGCAAGATGCTTAGGGCTGCCTTAGGCGAGTGGGGCGTGAGGGGTCAGGGAGCAGCCAGAACTGCACGTGTGTCTGGGAGGTAGGAGAGCGGGCTCCGGGGTATGGGATTGGGCCAGGATGCCAAGCAGAGCCACCATCAGCCTCACGCTCAGTGCATGAGAATCAAGACTCAGTGTTAAACGAGGTATTATTTCAGCAGTTTTCTTTCTGCTTATATATGCACAGATCTTGCTGATGCCCAGCTTCCCATCACCGATCATCATACCTCACTGGGTTACCACTGGGCTTGACTTCTTAAGAAAAGAAAAGACTTCAGCTCCCTCCTTCCTTGCAGGGACTTTCCAAAGAAACCACTGTCAGAAACAGCTTAGGCAATTCCAGGGTTTCCAGTAGGAAACCAAACCCTCTAAGGTCAGTCGAGAGCGAGCACTTCTGTCCTGCCAGCGGCCTTAGAACTCAGCAGCTCAAAACTCAGAAGCCTCAGGCAGGATGGGATGGGGAGAGTCTGCTGCAGGGAGAGATCAGCCCCAGGCAAGAACAAGTTCGCTCTCTGCTCTCTGAGCTTGCTTTGGGCATTGCCAGGTATTGGGAAGATAAATTATTTTCTTGCAAAACAGTTGTGGTTTTATTAGTGGTCTGGCTGAAATGCAGTGGTTGCACCAAAAACATTTCACTGGAAAGGAAAAGAAATGTCCTGTGGAAATGTCCTGTAATCCTCCTTAATTTACTAATTAAACATAGCCATGGGCCTCCTCCTGTTGTGTGGCAGCTGTAAAAAATGTCTTTCTTCTAACAAATGGAAAAATCTGTATTAGAGCTAGAGAAAGTGCAAGACCCTGAAGGCTGTTCTGCTCTCCTGGCTTTCCACCATGGTGTCACCTCCAAGACCAGGCCAGATCTCCTGTAAATTTTAAAAGATGCACATATACCCTTACCCCTCACTAGTGCAGTGACATACTCTCAGCCTGGGCATTAAAAAAAAAAGAGAGATTCAGTTCACTGGATTTACTTTAATTGGCAAGATTTGGGGTGCAAAAAACAGCAGTAGATGGAGCAAAAGTCAAATCTGTAGGAGCACAAACCTCTCCTTTGACCTGGCTGCAGAGCAAATTGAGGGCTAGCTTCTCAAAGCAGCCCAGGGAACACACACTTGGGGGTTGTGGAGCAGGGAATGGAAAGTAAAAGAGCTGGAAGGAATGTCCTACGAGGAACGGTAGAGGACTTTGGGTTTTTCTAATTTGGAGAAAGGGAGGCTGAGGGGTGACCTTATTGCTCTCTACAGCTTCCCAAGGAGGGGAAGCAGGGAGGCAGGTACTGAGCTCTTCTCCCTGGTACCCAGTGACAGGACGTGTGGGAATGGTCCAAAGCTGCACCAGGGTAGGTTTAGGCTGGACATTAGAAAGCATTTATTTACCAAGAGGGTGGAAACACACTGGAACAGGCTTCCTAGAGAGGTGGTCGAGGCCCCAAGGCTGTCAGTGTTTCAGAGACATTTGGACAATGCCCTTAACAACGTGCGTTAACTTGGTGAGCCCTGAATTGGTCAGGCAATTGGACTAAATGGTCATTGTAGGTCCTTTCCAACTGAAATAATCTATTCTGTTCTAGGCATTACGGTCAGAGCTGCCAGTCTGAGGTTTGTCTTTAGAGGATAAACATCCCAGTTCTGCAGCCCAAATAGTTGTAGTACTCTGGTCTAGGGAGCTTGAAAAGCTCTGAGCAGGTAACCTGCAAAACTGCAGGTCTGTCCTCCTTGCAGCTTCAGGGACTCAATGAGCCCTAAAACACTTCAGTGACTTATTTCAGCAAGACCCTTTCAATCTGGCATCTCAGGCATAATAAAAAGTGAATTACTTGTTAGTTCTGAGGCTTCACCCTTTTTTAAAGCAAAGAGATGCTGCCTACTGCCCATGACGGGATGGGCAAGACCATAGGTAGCACCGCTCACAGATAGCTGTTCCTGGGTAGCACTGCTCTGACTCCGCAGGATGATTCTCAGCAGGACTTCTGCTTTCCTCATCTACCCATGCCTGTCAAAAACAAGGCTGCTTGAATTCAGAATGCTACTGCGTACAGGCAGGATACAGGATTCAAGCAACCTCAGCAAGCAGCTGAAAGATAACATGAGCCACTACCAAGTTTGCTCTGTGGTGATGAGCAGTGCAGACTCTGCAGCTCCCCAGCACGTTCCACTCCCAGCTGACCACCACAGGAGCAGGACTTACACAATGAGATCTTGCTCCCCTTCTCACCACCCTCTCGCACGCTGCCAGCATGCTGTGAGCTTGCTCACCTCTGCCGAGAAAGAGCAGCTGGGGCAGGGAGCAAACAGAGTGCTCGGGAAGTCACTTAGTGCCTGCCTCACCCCCAGAGTGTGTTTATTCATCCGCTACTCTTAGTAGTTTAAAAACACTTTGTAAAAGTGGCCAGCATGATGCCATGGTGTCCCTGGCCAAGCCATCCCAATACGTTGCCAGCCTGTCCCTCACTCTCCTGTGTTTAATCCCATTTTAAACTCTCCCTTGAAATGCACCCACTTCTTTTACAGCTGGTGGGTTCAGAGCTTTGCAGCCTAAGCAACACTTCACCAGGAAAGCAGGTTAAAACCAGGGGGGCAGTTCCCTTCCCACTTTCCAGCTACCCCGAAGGAGGAGAAACTTACCTTCAAGCCAAGGGAGGAGGCAAATACAGCCCAGACTCAGCCTGAAAAGCTCCATGGTCTGCCAGCACAGCAGAGGGGAAGGAGCCCCCAAAGCCTCTTGCCCACGAGGATTGCCAGGCAGCCTGCTTTTCCCCCTTCCTCTGTCATCCACAGCAGAAAAACCCACTGGGAAGAGAAAAACTCTTTTGTCTTAGTGCTGGAAACTTGGCAGCTGGCTTATCAGCAAAGGATCAGTTTGGAGACGCGGTCCCGCTCTGCGGTTATCCCTTAGGAGAAATCATATGACGAGCCAGGATGGGGGGGACACCGGACCGAAGTGCTCGCAGCCGCCAAGCTTGGCTCCTTAGCAGCCGTGGTTGCTCCCAGCAATGAGAGGCGAATGTTAAGCAGGCTGGCGGGCTGCCTTCGCCAGGGCTGGGAGTGGAGGAGGATGCAGGGCTGCCCTGGCAAGAAAAGGCAAAGTTCGGCAGGAGTGCCCGGAGGGGCGTGGGATGTGTCTGCTGAAACCCTGCACTTGGCCGTTCCATCACAGGGTTGTTTTTCTTCAGTGAGAAATATCCCTGATGAGATGAGTTTAAGCACCGTTATAGGTCACAGTGGAGATAAAACCTCACAAACTGGCTGTGGGGGTCCTGGAGCCGTAGGCTGATGGGGTTTGGAGCCAAGGTCCAGGCCAGGGAGGAGGGTCTTGCTGCGGGTCTGCCCTGATACTTGACCCGAGGGTTGCTCAGGTTGTTTGTCTTTTCATGCATCGGTTTGGGCTCTGCACAGCAGGAAAGCCACACATCCCTCCCTGAGGGACAGCAGCAAAAGCTGTCAGGTCAAATAGTGGCAGGGGAAGCCAGAGACAGAATATTGCTAGTGAGATGCTCCCATTCAGCCACATCATCTCTGCACTTGTCTGTCCCACCTGCTCGCTGAGGTCCTTCTCACCCAGATATATCATTAGACCTTTTGCATAAAAACACATAAAAATGATGGCTTTGCATTTACTTTTGGGGTCACGTCCTGGATGGCATCAATGTCACATCTCCCGGCTCTGCCCATGAGACCAGGAGTCACTTCAAGAGCTGGGAGCTGCTTCATTTAGTGGCCAAGCTGTCAAATGTTAGAAGTGGTTTTGTCAGGTTAGGTTAATGGTTGGACTCGATGATCTTAAAGGTCCCTTGCAACCTTAACGATTCTATGATTCTATGATTCTAATTAAACAGCGCAGTGTCTGCATCCATACCAGGGCACAGGCTCAGGTCAGAGCCTTGTGAAGGTGAGGTTTCCTCTGTGCCCAGCCCCAGGCTGATGGCTCCCAGCTTTCCCCCTCTCAGGGCAGGGATCTGGCTTCAAAGCAGACCATCTTCTTCCAAGCGCATGCAGATATGGCAAGGGATATCCTATGGCCAAACAAAAGGTAAAGTTGGGGTAAGTTCTTGCCCTGGTGAGGTTGCTCCTGCCTGGCTGTAACATTGCACTCAAGAAAAATACCACAGAACTGGTTTCTTTGTGATTACTGTTTTCTTTTCCCCATGGGAACGTGTCAAGTTGCACTAAATACCAGACATTTTTAATTTTAAAAAGCACAGATGTTAAACTCTCCTCCATGTGACTGGGGTTGAAAATGCAAACACTGTCCACCGCATTTGTCAAGCGAGCTTGTCTCTCCTACAGGAGGAGGAGGAGGAGAGGGAAAATCTCGGGGTGGAGGTGTCTCCCTGTTGGGTGG
This sequence comes from Ibidorhyncha struthersii, assembly GCA_013398815.1. Taxonomy (NCBI): domain Eukaryota; kingdom Metazoa; phylum Chordata; class Aves; order Charadriiformes; family Charadriidae; genus Ibidorhyncha; species Ibidorhyncha struthersii. The sequence goes on along the minus strand of VZSZ01005874.1, from coordinate 8,403 downwards.
AGAGTGTCGCAGTGAATATCCTGGTAAAAAGGTCGCTGGGCGATCCTTCTACCGTGGATCCTGCTATTGCTCCAACCCTGGGAGCTGGTACATCTCCCATGTTTCTCCTCCCAGCCCTTCCATGCATTTCACACAATGGAAACCGAGGCATGTAGAGGCTGTGATCTGCCCAAAGCCATGAAGTCTGTTTCTGAGCTCCTCAGTCCCAGATTTCTCCTAAGACACTGGATTGCAGTTGCTTTTTAGCACCCGGAAAGCCTTTCTCTGTATGTGCCAGGAAGGTGTCCTCCTCCTGACAGGCAGAGGGCTGTCAGGGATCTTTGCTGCAATTTTAGCATGGGAAGGACCATGCAGGGCCAGGCTACAGGTCTGTCCCCAGGTCTGAGTCCAGCAGGGACCCCATGAAGGTGCTGGGGAAAAACTAAGAAAATAGTTATTGTGTCCCCTACGCTTTTCCTATCATTTTCAGCTCAGAATTTCCCAGTCCCAGTAGTTTAGCAGCTCTCCTGCCTCTGCGTGATGGGCAGCTCAGATTTTGCCCTTGGCAAGCCCCTGTCACCTCTGTGGGGAGAACCCATTCGTTCCCATCACTTCCCTCCTTCCTGCAGATATTTAACCTTGCCAGGACCTTCCCTTTTATGCTGAGTCCACTGTTCCTGTTGGGGCCTTCTAAACTCTGTGCAAAGTCTTCAGGAAATCCAGATGTTTTCTTCTCCAGCATATGATCCCAGGTTTTTGAAGGGTATCTTCTTGCTTCAGATAATGTCTCCCACCTCCTGTTAAGCCATTTTCACTTCCTTGCCCTGAGGAAAGGAAGGACAGGAAGAAAAAGCCTCCAACTTTTCTTCTAGAGGGCTTGTGCTGGTGCTCCTCTTCCAATGTGATGTTGTGAAGCATCTTGGCTCAGCTGTCCCCTGGGTCTGGTGTCATCACCTCCGGCTGGCATCAGTGTTGATGAGGGATGCCACTGCACAGAAGCCGGCAGCTCTTCTTGCTGCCCACTTCCCTGCCCTGCGGCTCTGGACTGGAAGTCTGTTCCATCTGGAGATCTGCTCCATCCAGAGATGCAACTTAACACCATATCCAAAGGCAAATCCTTTTTTTCTGGCTTTGGCATTCCCTCAATAAGATGTTCAGGCTACCACTGAACCACCCACTAGCACTGGATTGAGGAAACCCTAACCCAGAAACAGATGCCATTTTTAATCCCCCAGAGAAAAGCAGTCAGTCTACAAATGAGACGTTTCAGCACAGACCAAAATGAATCAGTTGAACGTCAGCCACTGAGATTTTTAGGGTTTCAGGACACCACTTTGGCCTTATTTCTTATACATGCAAGAAAGTATTAGCATATAAAATTGCTCTCTAGCCTTAGAGCCCATTCTCCATGACATATTGGCTTGCTTATGGCATGGTGTAGCCTCATGTGTATGGATGCTTTCTTCAAAATCATTTCCACAGCTTTTCCCGGGCTGCCCCTGGGAGCAAGTTACTTTCCAGCTGTGGTCTCTCCCACGTGGAGCAGAGTAGTCCCATAATTGCCAGCTCTTGATCACATAATTTCCATGTCCGGTTTGTCTTTGCTGACCAGATTCCTAGGGAGCAGCCTTGTTCTTGTCTCCATTGTCAGTTTGATGGATGCATTGCTTTTTCCTCTTCATGTTGCAGCTCACAGGGAATTTAATCAGAGTGAAGTGATGAGCAAGTGAAACTTCACCTCTTGATAGGGACATGGCATTACTCACCACATCTTCAAACACAGGTATCACTCTCCAGCCACCCAAATGCAGCTCTGTCTGGTGTGGGGCCGGTGCTGCTTTCTGGCACGCAACAGCTAGCAGAGCAAGCGGAGCCAAATATTTCACTAGCCTAAAACTTGAGGGATGCTCAGGAACAGCACAGCAATCCATTAGGCTTTTACCCCAGCCTTGAAGCCAGCAAGACTCTTTACTGAACTTAAAATCTGAGCTCAGTCCTGTACCCTCAGTGCCATCCCAGGACAGGGACGGCAAAACTCGCAGAGGTCCCTGGGGTGAGAAGCGCTGGGGCTCTGTGGGGCTTTCTGGTTGTTCAGTATTTTAGGGATGATATCTTCCTTTCTCCTTGGGTAACCTCCTTCATTCAGACAGAGGTGCAAATGCTCATTAGATTTTTTTTCAGCTGTCTGGCTTTTTGCAGGTTTTTCCATCTGGGTGCCTGGTTCAAAGTGCTTTTGAAAGGATCAGCTGCAGCCATGCCCAGTAATTTCTGAAAAACCCAGGGAAGTCTCTCTTGCTTATGACCAGGCTGGGTTTTGGTGGTCAAACCCGTAACATCCCTCTGGCTGCTGGCTGGCACTAATCATGATTCGTTTGTCCATCTACGTGCACTTTGTACATGGGCTTTAATTGCCCTGGTTGAAGTTGGGTAAGTGCAGAGGCAAGCTGAGGGATCTGGGCATTGTGGGGTTGTCTCCAGAATGAAACCTTTGATTGCAGAGAAATACTTGGCATCAAATGCATAGGAAAATAACCACAGTAAAGATCCTCCAAGAAGGGATACAAAAGGAAAAAGATATTTTTACATACCAAAACACTTCCATGGCTAGGAAGTGGAGCTGGTTCGGAATAAAGCAGTGTCTCCAGAGATGCCTGGGTTAGAAGTGGCCGTTTTCCCATGTGAGCAAAAGGCTGAAGCTATGGGGAGCCCAGAGCAGATGCCCTCAGCCTGCCTGAGAGCCTCATCTCCCACTGGGGGTGCATCAGCGCTGCAAGAAGTCCCACAGGGGCAGGTGTGAGGTAAATTGCGCAGGACCCTTCATCCTGGCAGGCAGTTGGCTTAACCTATGCAGAGCCTGAAGCATCCCTCAAGGACCCACCCGGAGTATTTGATGCTCATAGTAGGTCTTTAGCTCATTCTCACAAGACAATAGCAACTGAGACTGGTTCCTCTCTGAGGTGAAAACTTTCAAGCACTGAGCCTTTTTATCTTGCTGCTTTTGTAGGCAGCTCCCAAGGGCTCCCTCTCCAAGCAAAGCCTTCAACTGGGCCTGGGTCTAAGTGGGAGAAAGCCCAGCTCAGACCCAGGTCCCTTCCTGGCTTATTCCTTCACCTGGCATGGGCCCAGCTCACTGACTTCATTCAGAGCAGCCTGAGATGAGAGCACCCTTTTTTTCCCCCCCCTCTTTTCCTACATTTCCACTGTCCCTCAGCCTGCTCACAAGATTGCAGTGGCAGCACGTGACAACCTTTTTTTTCCCCCCTTGCCTGCATTTTGCTCATTGCTCTCTGCTCCATTTGTTTCTTCATCAGGAGAAGGCACCTCAAAAATTCCCTAGAGCTCCTCACAAGCACTAACCTTAGTGCAACAGTGCCTAATGGGCTTGGTGCTGCCCATGGGATGCCTGATGACCGGTGACCCCGCAGCCATGGGACAAGCCTGGAAACACTCCCTGGGTTTCAGCCTGGGCCACTGGCTCAGCAGATGGAGCTCCTTCCCAAGGATGCAGGCAGAGCGGCTCTGCAGAGTGCAGCGGGATGTTGTGGCCACTACTTGCAGCTTGGAGCAGCACATGGACACTGTGCAGGCTCAGGAGTCAGGGTGAGCACTGAAATAGGGAAAAAGTTGATTTTGCAGTTTTTTTTTCTGCTGGCTTGGGAAGGAGGACTTTGTATAAGAAGATGGGAGTGGGACTTTCCACTGCCTGCTCCTATAACAATTAGGACTGAAAGACCTGTGCAGTAAACTCTGCTTTATTCCCAGACATGAGGGACTGGGATCCTCTTGATAGGGAGAAAGCCCAGGTAATATTTCTGCTCTAGACCTGAGCTGGATTTGCATGGCTCCAGGGGGCTTACAGCACTGTCAGGCTTACATGGGGTTAACATCTTTGCAGCAGCACTTTGTACAGGCACAAGCCAGCAGAGTCTGTGCAACCACCTTCACACTGAGATGAGCTAAAAACCCTCCAGGCATCAGGAGCTGTGGGGAGCAGTGCAGAGATTCCCAAATCAACATGGTTGCCAGAAATAAGACTGCTGAGGGAAGTCTGGTGGGTATGAGCTGGTGCAGGTCTCTCCATGCCACTGGTGCATCCCTGCGGGATACAGCCACAAGACGCCCAGCAGGTCGGGCTCTGTTGCTGATATGGGGTTTAGTATGAACCAAACTGCTGTTTCAGCCCAAGGACCCAGGCGGGATCCCCAGGGGCCAAGGGTCGTGGTGGTGTGGCCAGCCATCTCTGTTACCCTCTCTGGAGCTATCAGGGATTGCTCAAAGCCCAGAGCTGGGGTGAGAGGTGCATGCAGTGCTGTGGCTAATGTCCTCAACTGCCTCGGGGCACAAGCCAGTTTTGATTTTTTTTTCCAGCTCTCACAAGGAGCAGGATTATGCGCTATTCCATGGGAGGGACTCTGGCCATGTCCAAGGACATTGGTGCCCCTACCTGCACCACATGGACTACAGAGCATCCTTGGCAATGTCACCTCACCCTCTGCATCCATCCCCCAGACACTTCCCCCTTGCGTTAAGCCTCGCTGGCTTTGTAGCTAATCTGTGGCAGCTCATGCAATAACCTTGGCTCTCCCTCACTCCCCTTCCTTGGCTGCAGTGATAGCAGATACATCTTTTCTCATGTCATCTATACACACAGAAAAAATGGTAAGCAAACCTCACCCGGGCCCCTTTTAGCAATAAATCCCCCATATGACGCTGGCACGTGCCAGGCTGCTATGGGAAATGAGGGCTGATGGGAACAGCTTTCTTCTTTGGGTGTGTTTTCTGTTAAAAAGGTGCCATTTGAAACAGATTAAAGGGGCTCAGTAAATGATTAATCAGTTCTTGCAGAGTTTGACAGGACAATAGTTTGTTTATGACTGTGACTTATAGCTACCTATGGAGCTTTCTTCTAGAACTTTTTACATACTCTCCCTACGAGCACCTGACAGTGACTCCCAAGTGTTTGATAACCTGTTATAAAAGGAATCATAACACAGAAAACTATCCCTTTATTTGAAGACAGAATTGTTTCCTGATGAGTTGATGAGTGATGCTCTCCCTGCACCAGCAGGCAGGTAAATGCCTTGGAAGGGCAAAAGTCTAAGGATTCAGGTGTCACACAGCTGGGACGTAGACCGAGGCCTGACAAACTTGTGCCACATGTGCCAAGAGACCAGGGGGGTTTCTGGGGATAGATTTGGTCTGGAGGAGGCTCTGAGAGGAGGTGTACAAAGGAGTTTAAGTCTGTAGCTGCCCTTCCAGCTGGCTGGTATGTGTTTCATCACCTGAAACCCTTGCTTAGCTCCTGTTTAACTCGAAGAGGGTCTAAAGTCCTGGCTCATTTTCTGCGTATCATGGTGCTGGGTATGTCAATGTTTAATCTGTGCATTCTAAGGGCTGCTTAGATCCTCGGGGTGAGGAATCCCGGCTCCTTTCAGATGAAGGCCTGGGGGACTGATGGGGCTGGACCCATACCATATCAGCGTCTGATAAACCAGCTCAAATACAATATAATGATGCCTGCCTCCCTGGGGCATTTGGCTTTTGGGGCACTCTGGGAGGATTTGGCCCATCCTTGCTTGGAAGCAGTTGTACTTTGTGTGGCTTAATTAAGTATTCACAGGAGCTGAGAGGTTTTGCAAGGACCAGTTAAAAATTCATGGAGAAGTGCTGCTGTGATGCCATAACCCCATGGATGGAGCAAGGAAAAGGCTGGAACCAGGCTCTGGGTGACCAATCTGTGCCCCTTGGCAGCACTCCTCATCGCCCCAGGGCAGTGCTCAGCCTGCTGGCTTGGCCAGCAGATTTTTAATGCTTTCATGAGACATAAGCCTTAAAGAACAGGAGTCTGCAGCTTCGGAGACTCCCTTGCCCTGATGGAATGTATCCCAATTTCATCCTGCTCTGCCTCCAGATGTGCCAACACCTGCTTTTCCCACCGACCACCCACATTTCCCAGGCAGTACCTCTCCTCTGTGAGGGACAAGGCTGGAGTACCAACACAGCATCCCACCACATCATAGGAGGGAGGAAAACCCAAAAGGCCCTGGGGACAGCACAGCTTGGCGCAGAGGCTCTGACTCCCTTGTATATTGTCTTTCTGCCAGTGATATTCAGCCCCTGGGGAAACCAAGGGATTTAAAGCAATTGTCTGGGAAAGAAGTCACTGCATTGAAAGCTGGGAGACTTCCCACACATTCTTTATTCTGGTCAGGATTTTGGAGTCCTGATGATGCTCTGTTTTTTTTGTTGTTTTTTTTTTTTTTTAATCTGTTGTTTAATATTAAAAAAAAAAAAAAGGCAAAAGTCCTGAAAAACTTGTTTNAAAAAAAAAAGGCAGAAGTCCTGAAAAACTTGTTTCCCTCTCCCTTTCCCTTTCTTCCCTTTTCACACTGGAAAATGGTGGGGCTCATCTTAAAGGAGAGTCCTGTCTCCAGGCTGGCTGGGAGGGCGAAAGGAGGGGGGGAAGAATAAGAGGAAAGCTCCAAGGGCGGCAACCAAGGACTGACCCAGCACACAAAAACATCTTCAAAGCGCAGAGGTTGTTTTGCAAAAACACCAGGGTTTCGCTGGAAACCACCCGAGCTGGAGTTGCAAAGCTGTATCAGGATCCGGGCCAGCACTGGGGACCATGCCAGGTCTGAGCACTTTGGGGCTGGCAGAGTGCCCTGAGCACACATGTAACCCAACCTGCTCCCCAGAACCATCCCCGTCCTGGAATCACTGTCTCTTTGGGGCAGCAGCGACCTTCCTTCTCTCACCCCTAGCCCAGACAGGGCTCACTCAGGAAGGCTTTTATCCACTCTGGCTCTTTTTCACAGCAAAGCCTCGCTCACCCTGAGGACGCATTACAAAAAATAACCGAGCAGCTCATTCGGGTGATTGGGAGGCTGCTGCGATTGATCCCAAATGCAGTGACCTCTGGTATTTTTAATGGTTCCCTGGGCAGCTTATCATCTCTGTATACTTAGATACTGATGTCATGGCAGTGCGGGTAAATACGCCCAGCATGTATTGCCAGGCAAGTCTCGGATAAGCAAGATGGCTCTTTTTCCTCTTCACCATACAGGCTGCTCCTGCAAATTTTCAACCTGTCAGATCACAGAGACTCCAGGATGGGACCAGGGAAGCTGGGGGCCCAGTTGCACAGAATGCGTTGCCTCCAGCCACCTGTCTCTGGGCCCCTGCCTATCGTTTTTGCTGGCAATGGATGCTCTTTCAGATCCTGTGAGCTGTACTGCACTGGCTGGCTTTGTGACACTTGATGCAGCTGGGACATGTGTCATCTTCTTGTGCATTTCTCAGCAAAACAAGATTTTAATGTAATCCTCGTCTTGAACTTCAGTTTAACACCCCCATACCAAAACTCTGTGCATAGTATCTTCCACCCCCTCTGCACTGTAGTATCTTGCCTGACATAAGCATGGGACTTACAGAAATTGAATTAGGATAGAAAATGGAGAAGCAGATGTAGGGAAACATCCTCTTTTTCCCCTGCCCAGGCAAGAGGGGCTGTCCCTGGGTGGTCCCCTGCCTCCAGGACAGGCAGCTGGAGGGGTCTGCGAAGCGCTCTGCCCAGCCACCCTGAAGCAGTGCAATGCTGGCTACAAAGCCTGTGCATCCCCTTGTCCTCGTGTCCCCATGCAGCTCAGGGAAAGAGCAAAGTCCGGGGAGATAAAATATCGCTCGCTGGCTGCATCCCTGGGGGGTGGTGGGGAATGGCAGGCAGAGGCTGGACACTTCAGCACAGCATTTTTCTGCCCGCATTTGATGCAGAGAAGTTNGTCCATCAGGGTGCATAACTAATGTAAAAACAGATCAGCTTGTGATGTCCATCTTGTATGCTCAGGTACCAGCCCCCATCCCTGGCCCCATTCTCCTCCAGGCTCTGGCCTGACTTTCATCCCCTTGCCCTTGCTCTGCGGGACACAGCGAGGCTGCAGCCAAGAGAAGGTCACAGGAATCCTGGCACAGCCCTGCTCCAAAAAAGCTCAGCCCGGCTGCCAGTGAACGGGCTGCCGCTGCACAGACCAAAGCAAGCCAGAGCCGCAGAGTCAGGGAGGCTGCTGAGCTGCAAGCGGGAGGAAAGGAGCGACCACCGTTATCAATATTTAATTGGTTTTTCTGTGTTCATAACCCTCTATTTCATGAAATAACACAGCAGATGTGAGTGGCCAGGCTTTGGAAAGGAGATTCTGATACCCTTCATGCAGCATCTTGGACTTTATGTCCACCAGTTGGAAAAAAAATCAGCAGCGAAGCTTCTAACCAAGGAGACATGGACAGTCTAATTAGCCACCGTGCAGGAAAACATGGAAATGCTCAAAAGGGGGATGACAAAGAAAAGCATTTGCCCGAAAATATCATGCCAGTGAAGCAGAAGCCCTCCAAGGAGCTGAGGCCCATGCTCGGGGCCATCTTGCTGGG
>VZSZ01005873.1:1398269-1458952 GCA_013398815.1 Ibidorhyncha struthersii | reverse complement strand
CCTCCCCCCCCCCCCCCTTTTTTGTTCTTCGTTTTTTGCCTCGCTAACGTTTTGACGGCTCCGGGTTGAGACGACAGAACTTCCTGCGCCTCAGTTCTGTAGTCCATAATGTTAGCATTTTATTATCCTATATAAGTCGGGGAAACCAGCAATGGGTGCGTGGTCAAGTGGCCTTTAAGAATAAGGCACGTTTATATGCTAGGTTCATATTTTTGTTTGGGTTTCTTGTTGGCATTGGAGGAGAACTATAAAGAATTGTTTCACTACTACTATTCGGGATTATTCACTATTGTTTTAAACATGTAAACTTTATTTGAAGAATAACCATGCTCGCCTATGGTGCTTATTTTATTCAGTCTAAAATACTGCAAAGTTAGTCGTGAAGTAGATAACATGAGACAAGTTTAACTGAAAGACTTTATGACAGGAAAAACAGTGGGTGAATGCAGAAAGGAGAATGGTTATACCAGGTAGTTTCTAATGCTTGTGTAAGGAGGCTGCAGTGGCTTTATAGATGAGTTTTGCACATGTTCATTATGGCAATGAAAAATTACCAGAAACCAGCTTTGAAGTTGGCTAGGCCTTTTGGCCTCAGGAAAATGGGAGTATGTTTATTCTGCCAGCTTTCATTCTTAGTTTATTTTGTTGTGATTACATAAATTGCAAACGCTTAATAGCAATGTTTTAAAGTTTGGGCTACTTCTATGAGTTACAGTAAAAAAATCGATCTTAAAAAAAAAAAAATCTTCAACTTTGACAAGTTTGGAATGACTTGATAATTTTTCTTAATGTAGGTGTTTAGGTTTCTTTAACTAGAAACTCTTAAATAACATTACATAGTTATATTTGCACTAACATGCTGCTATTTTTAGTATAAACATGACATGGCAACTTCACTAATACAGGAGATTTATTTTAGTTAGGAAAAGCAAAGCTTTCTCAGATTCTGCATTTGTTATGTCACTTGTATGTTTAGAATGAGTGACTTGGTATTATTCAGTCAAGACTTCAAAGTGGACATTGTAACGCTAGGAATGAAGTGATACCTCTGACTTAAATTTGGAGAAAGAGATGAGCTTAGAAAGTTCCTTTTGTGTATAATCATTTTCAGTTGCTGCTTTCATGCTGTTGGATAATACTNTCCTGACCTTTCAAGGCATCCTTTAATCTTCATTTTTTAGTGTGGTGTTTACAATTGACAGGCCTTGTCATAGCTGATGTCTCATACAACCAGAGATTGTCATAACTCTTGAAAAGCATTAGCTCAGAGTTCTCAAGAGGTGTACAGTATTGTTGATACTGCACTGTGTGTATATGTGTGCGTATTTGTCTTAGAAGTATGGTACAAAACTATAAAACCAAGCAAATTGTTTATGTACAAGGCACATCAGTAGCAAGAGAACTTGGGTTCTGCTGATTGCTGGCGTTTGCAAGAGCCTTTTAATGTTTTAAAAAATAGTAAATTTATCCTAGGAAGTTATGTGGCTGACTGTTCCGATTCTCATTAAACTCTTGTGTGAAGAGATAGCTGCGTAAGGGAAAATTTAAACTTTCAATTATTCAAAAAAAGCTGATTAGAAACAAAGGTGAATATTTCCCTTGTTACAAAGATACATTTTAGTGAATTGTTACATACAGAATGTTCCTTTGCATTATCTGAAATGTAAGGTGCTAGGGAGAAATAAAGCTCACTAAGCTGTTCATGTGTTTCAGTTAGGGCTAGGTTTTACGCAGGAAGGCTACTGACTCAGTGGAGCAGCAGCTATGTTTATGTGAATTGATGATGTAGTCTTTTTATGTAACCTGGGCCTTTCTGACCCTCCAAATAGAGAAATAGCAACATGAATCTGTTTCTTGTTAAGATACTGATATTGTTGCACTTACGGCTTCTTTGCTGAACTTCCCTATCTGCTGAAGTAATTGTAAAAGACTTTTTCTTTTTTTTTTTTAAGTAGAAGTGGAAAAGTGCATATACCTGAACACTTAAAAGTGCTATAAATATTAACTGTTGTTGGTATTGGTAACTTCCATGTTAGAGTTTTGGAATGTCATTAATTTTTTTCAGCCTTTTTTGTAGACTGTCAAGCTTATTCTCACTTCTGAAGTAAGACTTTCTATGTTTTTTTTTTATTGAACTTTGCTTTAGATATATGCAAAGTCATTGTTTTCTTGACTTTTAATTAGTGACTGTCAACTTGTATGCCAGAAGTAGTACAATACTATATTTAAAAACCTTGTACTGATTGGGAGTGGATAAATAGTATGCTCCTGAACAGCGAGAACTTAGGTTTTTGTAGACTGTTATGGAAGGAATGAAATTATTCCTAACTTTGCAAAGCACGGCACCCACTTTAGAAGAACAGTTGCCTTAATTTAAAGCGATAGCTTTTTTAATCAAGAAGAAATTAATATAAAAATCTATACTGAGAATTAATTTGTTAAATGGAGTACAGAGGAACTGGATGGCAAGTGTATGTGGTTTTGCAATAGCTTTCATTCTTCTAATGTTACTCCAAAAAAGACTGAGTTTATACCTCTTAAGAGGGAGGTACTTCACAGAACTTGGAATCTGAGTTATTTTGGGCTGAGCAGATTTCACCACTGAGACAAATTAATCTCTTACAGTAAAACACTTCATGGGATTCCTAGTTCTTGGCTTGATACTTCCTGGTATCTCTTGATTCAACCTTACTGAATTTCTTAAATTGCTACCTCTGGAGTTTTTAGTCTCCAGAATAGCAATAAACCTCAATTTTGCTTCAAGTGCTGTCTGCAGAGTTCAGTAGAAATCGCTTTTGTTTAAACTTGAGAAACTTCTTCTGAAACTGTTGCTAGTAAGAATGTTGTGGACGGGTGTGTGTTTGGACACACTGCCTTCACTATTCTTCTGTACAAATGGAAGAGCCAGAGAGAACTCGGGATTGAACCAAAGGTTAGCAGAATGCGTACGAATGTTCTTTCTTTTGCCATAGGTGAGCCTCTTCCTCCATAGGTCTGTTGCCTGTCTTTGCTCTAATACCCAAAACAGATATGAACATGGGTATCTTGAACATCTCATACTCACAGTTGAAAACTTAACTTAGGGTCTAAATGATCCAGCAATGTTCTGCTAGATACTAAAACTTTTGTTCAGGAAGGACAGCTGGATTGTCTTAACCATTTAAAACACATGTTCCCCAGTAAATGACTTGCACAGAGTTCATTAAGATTTCCTGCCTAGATTTCTGAAATCTTGCATGGAGTGATGGTGTTAGCATTAAACCAGAAACTTTAATCTGAAGTTGCCCAAGTGAGTCCATGTTGGAGGAGACTTTAAAACAAGCAAGCAAAACCCCTCAAAACACTTCCTCTGACATGTGACACAGGAGCTTGAGCTTTGTGAATGTAGCTCCAACTGATTGACCAGATGGTGTGATGACCAGTACTGCTTCAGGAATCTGACTTGGGTGTCTTACACCACTAAATAAGAAAGACTGAATTTTACTGGGGTAATCAGTAGAGGCAAATAGAGATGAGAGGATAGTTATTGAGGTTCCTCAAGTTGTATGTTTTGTTTTGGTATCTAAAGGCAAGACTGAATGAGCCAAAGGTCCTGACTGAAGTTAAAAATTTGAAGTTAATGTTCTGTGTGTTGTTGGCACTCTTTTAAGATGCTTAACAGCCCACGGTTTCTCTTGCTTCACCAGTGCTGGCTTTACTTTGCATGTCTGTCTGGACAAATTTAATCCTCAGCTGAGGTTTAGTGATACATGGAGGGGGTTATGTGACTTGTAGCAAAAGCAAGGCTTGATGTCCAAAAGCTGGAAGGGATTTTTGCATGCATTTGGCACACATCTAGATGAGTTAGATCTTGGGTGGTTAAGATCTATTTCAGGGTGGATCAGAGATGGGTTTAAAACTTACACAGGATTCAAACTGTTATAATTTGTTAAATATTATGGCATCTGATTTTAAGATTTCAGTTGTCTGTATTGTCTCTTATTTCTGTGAAGCATCCCAAATTTCAGATGTTTAGATAATGTAGTGCTTATTGCAGTTGTATTTTGTTTGCGATGAGAGGCGTAAAAACTTAACCAATGTGATAAAAATATTACCTGTAGAACGGAGATAGAATACTGGGAGTGAGGAGGAAAAAGTGCGTAGAATGACATGGGTTTTCAAGTGGGGTTGGGAGGAGGGTTAAATACAAAGCATGCTTGGAAAAAAAAGTCTTGTAAAAGAAAGCAATAGTACAGTACTTTGAATTTGTATCTAACTCGGTTATGTGTGGGGCGGTGTTGTATAGATAATGAAGTAATCGAATTGTCTAGGTTGGAAGGGACCTTTAAGATCGAGTCCAACCATCAACCTAACACTACCAAAACCACCACTACACCGTGTCCCTCAGCACCATGTCTGCTTGTCTTTTAAATACTTCCAGGGGTGGTGACTTGACCACTGCCCTGAGCAGCCTGTTCCAATGCTTGATAACGCTTTTGGTGAAGAAATTTTTCCTAATATCCAATCTAAACCTCCCCTGCCGTGCTTAGAGGCAGTTTCCTCTTGTCCTATGGCCTGTTACTTCAGAGAAGAGACTGACCCCGACCTTGCTACAAGCTCCTTTCAGGTAGTTGTAGAGAGTGATAAGGTCTCCCCTCAGCCTCCTTTTCTCCAGGCTGAACAATCCCAGTTCCCTCAGCCGCTCCTCATAAGACTTGTGCTCTAGACCCCTCACCAGCTTCATTGCCCTTCTCTGGACACGCTCCAGCACCTCAATGTCCTTCTTGTAGTGAGGGGTCCAAAACTGAACACAGTACTCAAGGTGCAGCCTCACCAGTGCTGAGTATGGGGGGATGATCACTTCCCTAGTCTTGCTTGCCACACTATTCCTGATACAGGCCAAGATGCTGTTGGCTGCCTTGGCCACCTGGGCACACTGCTGGCTTCTATTCAGCCGGATGTCGACCAACACTCCCAGGTCCTTTTCTGCTGTGCAGCTTTCCAGCCAGTCCTCCCCAAGCCTGTAGTGCTGCGTGGGGTTGTTGTGACCCAAGTGCAGGACCTGGTGCTTGGCCTTGTTGAACCTCATAGCATCAAATACACCTGTATTTGCTTAAAGTCTGTTTTCAGCTTACATTATGTCTGATCACGGTGTAACCCGGTCTTTAAAAGATGCATTGGAAAGTGTTTTTTTTTGTTAACCTTATCTTACAATCATGTGTCTGTCCTGTCCCATCCCATCCCCTCCACCCCACCTTAGAACAATGTTTAGTCACTTCTATTTGAAGGAGTTTAAAGGTGTACAGCTCTGGAAACCATAAAGCTGCTTAACAAGCTTTATTTGTTCTTTTTCTTCCACTTCTGCACTCTGTTGTAAAATGGTTTTAGCAGTGACCATATTCCCAGGGTTTGTTCTTTTTAATTTAGTGGTTATTGATAACAGTATAACAAGATACTGCCTACCAAAACTTTGGGTCCTGAAGAAAAAGTAGTTTAACTACTTGCTGTCAGCTTAGTACAGACTAGAACTTCTTGTGTTTTTTGTTTTTTATATGGGGGAAAAAGTACATGTGCATTTCTCTGAGAGATGAGATTAATTCATATTTGAATATGAAATACTGGATCATAACACTTTAGCATTAAACCACTGTAGCTGTTGCCCAGTTTGCAGATGGTTTAAGTTGTCAGCATATGCTCTTCAAAAATTCAGGTCAAACCTGAGCAATAGCATGTGTAACTTAGCTCTACATCACTTCCTACAACTTTATTTTAGTTTTTGCTATTGGCAGGTAGCTCATATTCATAGCAGAGCGAGATGTGTATATGTGGACTAGAAACAAGTAAACAAAAAAACCCCAAACTGTATCTTAATTTTCTTAGTGATGTTAAAAAGAAAAAAAAAATTTTAAACAAATAAAATACAAAAAACCCCCCACCAAAGCATGCTTTGAATTGAGACCTTGACAGGGTCTGCCAAATCTGTCTCTGCTGTTGTCAAGATTGGGTAGCTGGGGTGGGACTTTCTGTTGCTGTTTAATACTCTTTGATTTTTGTTAATGCTTAACTTCAGTGACTAGCAGATTTGTCATACACCACCCCCCATCCTCACTGCCTCCCCCAAGGCCTTAACTTCCCTAATCCTCTCAGGTAGAGGGTTAGCACTTACCTGTCTCTTCTCTTTGAATAAATTTGGTAGTTTAAACTAAGGGATTCCGAAAGTAATATATATTATGACATGTCAAAGGTAAGAACTAGAATGTGCATATGTCTTTTCAAGGGGGAAGGTACTGTAGTAGAGTATGATCTTCATGGTTTTAGGAAAAAGTAAAATATAAGTCTAAGATTATTGATCATAAGCATTTTCTGGCTAAAATATAATGTGTATATACAACATTAAAGTTGGGAAAATGAGCACTTAAAGTTTATTTCTCAGTGATAATTTACTTTTAATTTTAAAAGCAGCTAGCAAATGCTATATTTGAAGTTTGTTGGTTTTGTGGAAGGTAGGCAGTGGGGAGAGGGGGTGGTTGCTAGTTTGTTTTATAGTAACTTTCATGACTTGCTGTCATTTAAATAAATGAATATGGGTTACCTAGCACTAGTTAGTTTATTGCATCCTTAAATGAGTTTAACAAACTTTTTTTGCCAAATGCCCATTTTTCTATAGTTTTACAAATGTACTTCTCTGATATCTTTTGGTGTGCTACAAAAGCCTTAGAATAGTCTTTAACTTCAGCAGGTGTAAACAACTGAGCTTCAGTTTCAATGTTTTTACCTGGAAATAACCTATATTCTCTTCAATACTAATACATGTTAAAATGTAAGCTGCATTGTATCTTCTGGAGTTGTAAAATCTTCTAGAAGGCAGCAGTGTTGAGAATTGCTGCATACCATCCCAGTGAAGGTGTTCTTATTAACTCCTCAATCTTCAAATACAGCTGAAACATTTGTGGAGGAAGGTCCTGTGCTGTTGACAGCATGCGTATTTAATTCTTGTAAAATACAAGAATATAAAAGCAGTAACTGTAAAAACTGTAACTGTTTTTTGTCTTAACAATTCCCAAAGATGTGTAGCAGGTGATTGATTTAATAGGTTGTTTAAAGCTGTTGTTTTTGCAAACAGTTTCAACACTTATTTTGTGCCTTGTGACCATGCTTTGATGGTCCTGTAGGGGTTGGAGATAATACTGATGTAAGTCGTGTCTAGATGGTGTTTTGTGAATACAGACCTGCACATTGCTCTGCCAGGATTGTGCTGTAAACTAGATCAGGAAAGCGATCTGATGTTTGGTTGGTTTTTATGCATTGTAATTTTGGGGGCAAGATGAAGGATTATTTTTAAGTGATTACTTCTCAAATTCGTGAAGCATGGCCCTTACAAGCAGGTGGAAGACAGAGCGCTCTGTCAGCATAACTGACTTCAGGAGTCTGCTTCACTTGAACCTAGCTCTGAGTGACATTGAGTCTGTTTTTGAAATCTAGTCACAGCCTCTGTCAATGAAGTCTAATACCTGTTGGATACAGTTTCTAGTTATGGATAGGTGAAAGTTACAGTCAGGTCTTCAGGAAATGGCTACACAACTAAAATATTGATTGCTTTAGATTACTGCTTTAAAAAACTGTAAAAATAAACTGCAAAATATTAAATTGAAAAGTAAATTCATTTTTTCAAATTAACGGTTGGCAAAAGGGGAGAAATTGTAGTTCAAATTTAACTACCTGCTTTGTGGTATAAGTAAAAATATTCATAATATCTAAAGGATGTTTATGTGTTGAGACCTTTTGTTTTCTGACTGCTTTGTTTAATAGCAACTAAGTAGCTGAAGCTACTACTTGTGTTGGCATTCCTAAATGGTTTTCTTTTTTGAAAAAGAGAAAAAATGTTTTAGTGGCATCTTTTGTCCTTAAGTTTAATAGCTGTCCAGTTGAATTATATAGAACAGTATTTTTTTTTTTTTAAATGTTTACGTTCACACTTAAGGTCTATGTGATTTGTTCAGCTGCTACCACATTCTTCATTAGGTGATTAAAAACTCCTAGTTGAGGAAAGCAATGTCAATGTTCCTATACATGATTACTTGGGTGTTGATTTTTTGTTTTTTTAAATGTACAGTTTTTCAGTGTTTTTTTTCCTGCTTTGCTTTTTTCCTTCTGCCAACAAGCAAAGGGACAAATGTGCTAGAACATGCTTTGGGAGAAACTTATATTGCGACTGAATTTTATATTTCAAACAGATTATAGTAAATACTTCTAAAATGTATTTAACTTCTGGAAAATTATGTTAGGTTTTGTTGATTCCTGCCAATTTTAAGATGTTCTTTTTTAATACTTAGTCTTCATGGAAGTGAGGAGATGAAGACAACAGATTATGGAAGTAAAAGTAAAGTTGTACTGTAGTTTTTCCTCACATAATATGTAGTTAGCCTGAAAAATTGTTTCTTGTTTTGTGTGATAGAAATAGTATATAACATGTATAAACATGAAGGACTGATAATCAGCAGTATACAGGGAAATGTTATCCTTGCCAAGAATAGGACTTTCACATAAGCTGTTAGCTTGATTTTTTGCCATGGAGGATTCTCTTTTCTTTAGACTTTATCTCTATGAAAGTTGAAGGAGGCCAAACTGATGATAAAGCTTTTGCTTTAGTAGAATGAACAATTGAATTCAGGAAAAAAAGATACTAAAACATAATCTGAATTAAAAATATTAGTTATATATTTGTTATTAAACAAAACATTACTTTCTGCCTTTGGAAGGGATTAATCTTGTGTCGTAAGAATATAACTTAATGCAGATGTAACACAAGCATTGCCTTAACTTTCAGGTAAAGATTGCTTTAATTGTTGATAAAGCTTTTTGAATAGCTGATATAATAGCCATGTTTTCTGAAATGTGTATTTTGATGAGAAATGAATGTTTTTGTTGGTCTCTGTAAGGTTGATTAATTTAAGTAACAAGTTGGTTTCAGAAAAGCTTTTCATTATGCTTAAAGATTTGTTACTTTCAAAAGTCAAAGATGGGGAATAATATTCATAATTTAGAAGAAAGTTGTCTATATATATATATAAAACTAGTATTTAATGCTTCAAGTAACATTTAGGGCTTTTTAAATACAGACATTAAGTAGTGTATTTTCTTTAAACCGGTGAAGTATATAGTGTTCTTAAAGTTTGGCTGTCTTAAACGTATTCAGTATTGTAGAATAAATTATATCCTTTAGTGATACATTTTAACATTTAAGTGTTTGTTTTTTTTAAATGGGTACCTGCTGTTACCAGTATCAGTTAAAAAAAAAAAAAAAAGACTATATGGGTATAGCATTTAGTAATCACCCAATCCCAAAACTTCTATGTTACACAGTTCAGTTTTAAAACACTTAAAATTACTAGACTTAAAGCTCAAACTGTTCTGAAAATAAGGCTTAAATATATACCCATTATGAAAAAAATACATGGCTGTTCTTCATCCGTGATGCTTATCTAGGAAAGCTGTTATTAGTTTTCATAGCATGATGGTCTAGGAAAGCTGTTAGTATCTCTTTTCACATTACGATGATGATGTTACTTTTGTGTTTCTGCTGAAGTTCTTTTGTGTGCTCTCCTCTCCCTTTTACCATACTGAAATATGGGGGGTTGACTTAAGAGTATTGTCCTTGTGCTGGAGGTTTGGCTCCATATCTATTTGCATATCTTGAAAAGTGCAAGGCGAGGGTGCTGTGAGGGCTTGTATTTGGACTGTTTACTAGTGGACTAGGTCCTTGCAGATTTAACCTGTTGTGGTGGGTTAGGTTTACTTTAGGCTTACTTTCCTATTTAGAGAAACGCTTACATGAAGTAAAATGTCATGCTAAGGAAACATGAGGGTCATAGAGAGAGTACTGCTTACATCCCTGGTACTTGTGCTAGGCAAAGTCTAGCACAAACCTCTGATATTCTCCCTCCGCACCCTAATGAGGTGAGGCTTTATGTAATATTGCCATCATGGATTGAGCTGACATTGTTTGTCTAACCATCCTCTTGCGCTAGCCAGTAAAAAGGTCAGCTTAAAGCGAACCATATGATGCTGTTGGGCTCAAAATTTACTAAAGCCTCCTTACTTAGGTGAATGTTTTGAGTGTGTAAAGTCAGCTGATGTAAAAGATCATGCCTCATAGCAACTTGTAACCCTGCAATCAATACTTAGAGTTGGAGACAGGTAATTCTACTGTTGTCTCTAATAATACAGATTTAACACAGATTGATCTGGGATGTAAATGCCAACAGTAGGATAACTTTTTATTTCCTTAGTATGTGTTTCTTGTCTGCTACTCTGAGGAAAAAATAATTAAAAAATTTTTGTTTGTTTGTTTCTGTCAATAACTTTATCTAATTGCCTTTATTAGTCCCATTACAACCCAGGGATCACAAACACAGCAACTACAGAAGCATTATGGCATTACCTCACCTATCAGTTTAGCTGCCCCCAAGGAGTTTGACTGCATGCTTACCCAGAAATTAATCGAAACCCTAAAACCTTACGGTGTATTTGAAGAGGAGGAGGAACTGCAACGCAGGTGAGTAAACACTTATTCTAGCAGTGGTTTTCTCCTATCTTTAGGTTCATGTAGTTAACTACTGAACTCCAAGCATGTTTATGTTCTTACAAATGCTTTACTAAAAGCCTAGTGGAATATTAAGCTTGTGTTTGTTTGTTTTCCCCTCACAGTAAGAGGAATACCTGAGAGCACAGAAAGGAATTAAAATGGCCTTTAAATTTTGGAGGGTGGCTTGCATTTTTTTCCTTTCATAACTGTTTTGTTGTAGTGGCCCCTATGCCTTTTTTCTCCCTTATTAAGCTTTCTAGAGTGTTTTATCTATCAGTACTGCTTCTCCCTGTTCCTTTAGGTGCATGTGTATTATGAATTAAGGTTTTATGTTGAAAGTGAGTAGAATTAGTATATCTAAAACGTGTGTAGGCTTTGCATGCTTGTGTTTTTTTCTGGGCTTAAATCACTTGAACATCTTTAAAGGGGAAAAAATAGTGGTAATGTAAAAGTGACTGTTTCAGTGTATATATAATAAGATCTGTAATTAGATCTGCAATGTTACTGTAATTGACTTACTGTAGTGATGATCAGGGTCTTCAAACTACTACTAGTTTGGTCGAAGTTCATGACCTGTGATTCTGCTGTTTTATCATTAGGATTCTAATTTTGGGAAAATTAAATAACCTGGTAAAGGAATGGATACGGGAGATCAGTGAAAGCAAGGTATGGATGTATTTTACATGGAACTGCTTATACTAAGACTGCTGCAGGAAGATAATTCCGAAATATGTTCCCAGTCTAAACAGGGTGAATATTAGATTTGGGGATCAAATTGGAAACACAAATACTACCTTCGTATAGCTGCTTTTGTTTCCAGGTAGTGCCACCCCTTCAAAGTAGAACTTTGTCAAAGAAAGAAACTGATAAATACTGGAGAAAATGGTGGTAGTTGTAATAGTAATTTTCAGTTGTTCAATCCTCCTTCTCCCAAGGTAGAAATACGGTTTGACTTTTTGTAAAAATATGTATGTATAGTACTGTGTTAATCATATGTTTAGATTGCTTGGCTTTGTGAACCAGTGCTAGATCTTAAAATGGACTTTTTGCAGCTTTATGATCTGTGGTATTTTTCTTTAATGTTACTTTTGTAGACTCTAATAGTAGTAGTGGTTTTGCCAGGTTATAGTCTCCTCCTCCCCACACACACCTTTTTTCTGAATGATTATAGACTTGTAAAAATGTAAAGATGGAAGTGGCTTTTTTTAGGCATGGTTTAAGCTGTTTGGCTTTGAGTGTATTTAGAATTGTATTTCTTCTGTACACTTCTACGAAATGGGAATTTATAAATGAACAAGATTACGGGGGGGGGAGCAGATAACCCTGCTACATATATATTGATCCTTGAAAAAAAAATAGTAAGAGTATCTTGACTGGTGTAAGATTGGAAACTACTTAAGTTAATCCAATATATATTGCAAAATAATTCATTTTCAAATTGTTTATATCTTTTGCTGCATGATGATTAATGTAGGGCTCCAGATTATAACATAGCATCCTGTTATGAAAGGGTAACTGTCTTTGCCCACAGTACTGTGGATTCAAGAGGGTTTTTTTGAAGATACAATTCTACGAAGCTTAGTATATGTACCTGAACAACTTTAACATAAAATAAGTACCTCTTCCAAACCCAGATTTTTATTTAAAGAATGTGGTATGGGTGTCTCTGGAAGTAAATTAATAAACACTGGTACTGTAAGTAGTATTTTCTGTTGCTGTAAATTGGAATCCATCATCAGTTTCTAAGTCAGTCTAAAATGCCTGTGTATTAAGCAAAATGTGTTTAATGTCCATAATATTTTAAAGACTTTGAACCTGAAGTGTAGAACTGCTGGAACAATTACCAAGTTTGAAGCAGTAATGTGTAATGTAGTTGAAATGTTACAAACAGTTCCCAAGTGGCAAACATACCTCTGTCTTTTCTGTAAATACTAAGATTATTATTTCAGTAGTTACTACACCTTAAACAATACAAATGTTGTGGTATAATTTGCTTTTGTTTTAAAATAAATGGTATGTGTATGTATTGTTATAACTTGTTAAGGTAAAATAACACAATTTCATTTGTTCCATTTAGAATCTTCCGCAGTCTGTAATAGAAAACGTTGGAGGAAAAATTTTTACATTTGGATCCTATAGATTAGGGGTTCATACAAAAGGTAACATTTACTTTTGTTTGAGATAATGATGTATCTGTAAATGTCACACTTAAGTAGCAAAAGCTTGCCATCTTTTGAGGTGGTGCTAGATTTTATTTTCTCTTTTTTTGTCAGCCATCTCCAATCTTCATTCTAAATAACAGAAATATATTCCTGTATTATGTTCTTGTCATGGGTTAGGAAACAGGTGAAAAAGTTGGAAATTATTAAAAATAGAGAAAGTTGTATACTTGACTTCTCGTGGTTTGTTCTTTGAAAATTACTGCAAATGTTCCACAATTGAAGGAAGAAAGTATGTATGTATGTATTGAATATGCTTAATGGCTATGAATGGGTTCTGGTTTTGTGGGTGAGGATTTTTTTTTTTGGGTTGTTCGGTTGGTTTGTTTGTTTTTTCCCATTTAGTTTGACTTGGTATTCCCAAAGAAAAGCCATTTTACAGGAAGAGAAACTAATTTTTCCTGTTTGGTTTACAAAGATTTCTGGCTATTATTGGCATTTCATGTGTGTGAAGTGTAACTTGTGCTACTAAACAATTTCAGGTGCTGATATTGATGCCCTCTGTGTTGCACCAAGACATGTTGAAAGAAGCGATTTTTTCACATCGTTTTATGAAAAACTGAAACAGCAAGAAGAAGTAAAAGATCTGAGGGTACGTGAACTGCCTGATACAGCTAGCTGAAGCAATGATGCTGTAAAGTTAATAGTGAAAGATAATGCATTAAATAAGTAAATATAACTTTACTATTAATACTTGCAATGGGTTTTCAGTTAACCTCCAGCAAAACCTATCTCTAGAGTTAAAATAGAGAGATTCTTCCATATTTTTTGTTACCACTTACTAGAGACACTTATTTAAAAGTCTGCATGGCATAATGATGTCCTAGCATGTGTGTTAGTACTGCAAAATTTCTGCTTGCTCTATAACAACAGGCAGATGCAAATCTAAGTATTTGGTCCTGATCCTTTTCAAGCTAACTTGTGTGTTTTTAATGAAGGTTTTAAAGTGTATTGTTATGCTGCTGTTTTTATAATTTCATACTTATACAAACAATTACAGTGGTTGATATTAACTAAACCTTCTATAATGGCTGTCAACTGTGCATTTGAAAATGGGGGTTACATTTTTAGTGTGTCAGATGCTTGTGCAAGATTTTTAGTGTGTGAAGATGAAGATTTCCCATGTAGGAATGGAAGACACTGATACACAGTATTTTGTTTCGAGTCTACCTAAATGACAAGCCTCCCTAGGTCAACTGGTGGGAGCTTTAATCTTCTCAGTGTTGGCTCAGAGTATATTTTCTCTGCTGCAGTTCTTTCTTTTGAGATGAAGGTTGTTGCTGGCAAGAATTAAACTTTATTTGGTTTAGTCCTGCTCCCATAAAATAAATGGGACTCTCTGCAGTGTTTTTCACTTTATGCATCCTGTAGTTGGTAACTACCAGGGTAGTGCAAATATCTGGTGGTAACACTGTATGCACTGGAACAACTGTTTTGAATGTTTTATTATCCGAACACTTTTAGTAATCTTTAAATCCACATGCTATAATTAATCAGAAATCTGAAAATCAGAATCCTCTTAACTTTGCTATAAACTCGATCTAACTCAAGCTAATGTAGTTGATTTAGCAGCAAGGTAGATCAGTGTATGCTGTTCAGCGTAGCTCTGCAGTGATGCAAATAACTTGCAGATCGGGGTGTCATAACACTTTGAAACTGTTTCAGCTAGGTTCAAGAAAGTTTGTACGTTTCCATCTTTAAGGAACCTAGACTTAATGGTTACTCTAGTGAGTGAGTCTGGGAGACTTGTAAACTTATTTTGCGTAGGTTACATCCTGCCAACTAGTAACATTAAGGTAACCTTAAGTGCGTGGAATAGTGTTGTCTCTTCCTCTTGGTAAGAACTAGAACACGCTTAGAACTGTGTTTAGCCTCTGGCAGTACCTAGCATTTCTTATTCAGAAGTATGCGGTGCTCTTTGCTTTTATGAAAGCAGTGCTCTGCAGATGTGCATTTAGTTCACATGGTCACTTCAGGAAGGTGGTATTCCTAGCTGACTGCAGAGTAGACCTCACGTTCCATAGTTTCATCATGGATACTGTTTGTCAAAGTACCTTATAAATGACCACATCTAGAAAATATGCTTGAGCTCTGGGGACCGGTGACTTGCAACTGGTTTAGGTGAAGTCAGACTTCATGGTTATACAGTTCTCTCCATGTCATTTCTTGTAAAATACCGACTGCAGAAACAATAGAAATAAGATGCTTCTTAGAGTAAGAAACCCCATAGGTTGGCTTTAGAATACTTAGAGGTGCTGTGTAGAGTAAAAGGTGCTTGATCATGTCCTTCATGTAGTGAGAAAGAGAGCTGGACCTTGAGGTATCATCATCGGAGCTGGCTGGTATGAGTGTGAGTTGTAATTAACATCTAGACAGCTGTAGCACATCGTAGGCCAGTGCTTGCTGCATAAATCACTGATGGTGGACAAAGACATTGCTGACAAAAATTGACCTGAAAACAGAAAAGCATTTGTATATATAGCATTTCATCATGGTTCTTTAGACCTGCTAGCTATTGCTTGTAAATATTCTTCTCTATACTGAAAATAAAATATCTTTTTCCCCCCCCTAGGCTGTTGAAGAAGCTTTTGTCCCAGTTATTAAACTTTGTTTTGATGGAATAGAGGTAAAGATCTTTTTTTTTTTTTTTTTTGGTAGAACGTGGTTAAAACAGTTTTCAAGTTCTCCATAACTTGTGTAGCATTAATTAATATGAATGATATTAGAGTGACTCTCAAGTGCATACCCGAGACCTTGACAACAGTCCTCAGTTGTGTAATTTAAAGAGGGTCTTTAAGACTGAAAAAAGTCTGTCTTGATGTACTTAAAGCTGTGTGTAGAATTTATCCCTGTTCTTTTTTAAGCACTGCTACCCCCTTGTACTGATTAGTTTACAGACCTGTAGAGTACCAATATTGGCATTGTTAAGACTTAACATCTAATAGAAATTATATTCATGAATAATGTGCTTTCAGTAATTTTTTTGGCTGCTAAACATTTGCCAAACAGTAAATTCAGATTTGCTTCAGTGCCTTATAATATAGGAAGTTGTGTGATCTTTGATCAGTTCTCAGAAATGTACTGTTGAAGGCAAACTGGATATCCCCTTTGTCCTGATCTCTGTGGCCATTTGTAAACACATGACCAAAACAATGTGTTTGGTCTGCCAGTTTCTATCCAGTTTGTCTGTAGCCTGATGGATCAGCTGTCTCAGAGTGATGAACTTGCCTGACAATTTTTACTATTTTAGGAGAAGTTGCTGAGAAAACAGGAACACTGCTTTCAAAAGATACTCTGTTAATTTTTCTTGGACTGCTTTATAGTCAACCTGTCATCTTTTCTCAGTGACAAGACAAAAACATACAAACTGTTCATACACACAGTTCATCAGACTTGTACCTGGATTATGTCAGTCAGTAACTGGTGGATATAAGAAGGGTACTTCACAGTGGGGGAAAAAATTCCCATGCTAATCTTTTGACATGTGACATGATTTGAAGAGCTGTAGTATTGTATACAAGTCTGGACAGTTCCTTCTCTCCTAGTCTGAGTTAACTATCTGCCTTGCAATTGTGATCGTCATTAGTTAGGGTACTGGCAATTTTTGAGTCTCAGGAAGATGATGAACCCCCTTGCTCTCACCCATCCAGCTTTACTTATCTGTACTTCCACTGATGTTTGTGCTAGTTAACACTGAGAGGTGTATTTTCTCCAAATGAGATGTGCAGAGAAATGTAATACCATGCAGTAAGCTAGCCTGTAACTTTGCATCTGTATCAGCTGTTTTATTACTGCCCATATGCAGTTCAGTATCAGCAACGTTTTTCTGGAGAATGTTTTCTGTTTACCTAGCTTAGGAATTCATTCTGAATATTGAAACTCACCGTAGGTGTCCTCTGGTTAGTCTGTGATTTGTATGTTTTTTTTTTTAATCATTTAGACTCAAGCCACTGTTGTCTCTCCTTTTTTAAAAATGAAATTAGAAATATAAGCCTAAATAGGAAAATAATGGGATATTCTTCTGTAAGAGTAGTCGTATCTTGCTGCAATATAGTAATTTATGATGGGCTCTGATGGCTTAGGTTTATCACTGAGATTTAAACCATGTTGCTGACAGTGCATGAGAGTTCTGTAGTCTTGAACACTAACTTAACATAAGCACTCTTTTTATATATTAATTTCTGATGGTTGCATTTGTGCCCAGTAGAAGACGACTTTCATTTAATTTTCCTTTCCCTAATCCAGGCAAAAGGTGTAAGAAGTTATTTTCTGTGTAAAGAAAACCTTTGAACTGAGGAAAACGACTTTAGTTTTGTGGTGATCCTGTCAGTTAAACTTAAGAAGTTTCTGCCAATACCAGTTTTTATGTATGCGTTTTATGTTCCTGCTTAAAATAAACAAGAACCTTCTTGTTTTTTNCCCCCAATTACATAGGACAGGCAGGCTTTGGACTAGATGATCTCTAGAGGTCCCTTCCAACTCTGAAAACTCTGATTCTGCGATTCTTCATTTGAAAAATCCTTTTATTGTCAATGAACTTTGAATCTTTAGAGGTGCTAGACCTTCTAGAGATCAGAATAGAACTTAAAGCTGAAGTTAATTTTGAACAACTTTTAGACTGAAAAGTAGTACTTTCGACTTAAGTAGAAACTTGTGCTTGTAGTACAGAATGTTAAGACCAGCTATTAAAGACTTAAAAATGAAATGTGGACTGAATACTTCAGAAATTACTTTTCTCTGGAGAAATGCTCCATAGTTTAAAATGGATGAATGCAAAGATTTAAACACCTACCTTCACCTTAAGGTATCTTCAGCTTTGTTTTATCTGAAATAGTTTTAATGTAACTAAAACAGTTTTGTTCTTAGTGCAGTAGCACTAGATGTTTCATCGTATTGTAGGTGAAGTGGTATCATGATGATTAAAAGCCTCATCTGGTGAAGGGGGCTTGTTGCCTAGAAGACCAGCTGCTGACATGCATTTTATATTCTCATCGTATTGACCGACTGATACCTAATCTAAGAGTGGAAAGGCAACTTGACTTCTCTACTTTGTCTCTGTCCTTGCTGTGTGTGGGGCAATGTAAAACTCTCATTCAGTGCTGAATAGTATCTTAGATGTTCTTGACCTAGAAAAGCTGTGATGACAAATTATTGCAGAAGTAGTAGCAAAGAAATTTGGCATAATTCCAAAATTTATACAAGTTTATACACTTGCTCCATATCTTGCTAGGTTTTTCAGAACTTCCTTTTTTCTGTAATTGGATATTTAGACTTTGAAAAGATACTGGCTGTATACAGAGGCAACTAGTTGTGTGTATGCTTTACTGTGCTAGATGGGAAAGATCTCCTACTTTTTCTGTAATTCAGTGATAACTTTGAGACTATTTAGGTTAAAACTAAGTTATATTTTCACAACTTGCTGTAGTGTATTAGAATTTTGTATTCTGGACTTGAAGTGGTGCTTGTTCCCAAATGATTTTTATTTACATTGATAGTTAACATAGTTTTTATGTGTGCTGGTTCTGTATTGATCTTAATGTGTATTTTATCCTTTTAGAAAAGGAGGCATAAGGTAGATGAAGTATCTGGAAGTGTTTCTTTTAATGTCTCTGAAGAGCATTAGTATGTATTGTTTAAAGTGAAGTGATTCTTTGTACTAGGAAGACTACTATTATTAGTAGCAAACTTGCTGAAAATAGGTTACAGAATTAATTCTAAAGAAGAAAAAGCTGTTTCCTAATGTCCTGTATCTCTTTTTTTTTTTAAGATTGATATTTTGTTTGCAAGATTAGCACTGCAAACTATTCCTGAGGACTTAGACCTACGAGACGATAGCCTACTTAAAAATTTAGATATTAGGTGCATACGAAGTCTTAATGGTATGTATATACAGTTAAACTTCTTGTCTAATCTTTTAATAAGTATCCTAGATTCTTTGATACAGTAGTTTAGTTGTGGACTTGAATGAAAATATAGCAACTCCGTATCTGGAAATGAAGTCACAACCAGTTTTATTTATCTTTTGGGAGAGAAGGGTTGTTTCTTGTTGGCCAGATTTTTATAATTTTTTTTCTTTTATTTGGGTGGTAAATGGTGCTATCTAGAAATTAATGGGACTTGGAACACCTTTGTGTGGAGCACTACCTAGTTCTATAAATAAAGATGTGTGCATGTTTTTTAATTTGTGTTTCAATATGGATAAACATACACAAAATAGCTTCAGTGATAAATTGGGGATATCAAAATAGTGTCAGTTTGATGTTCAGTCTTTAGTAGCTTACCAGCTTGTGTAACCCTGAACTTTTCTATAATACTGCAGCTTAAAAAAATATTATTTATGTATGGGACAGTAGGGGCTTCAGCCTGAATGCAGCTTGGCGCAGAAGAAGAGCACAGGAGATATCCCTGATTTCTGTTATGAGCTGGAAACTTGATAATTTGGGTTTACCACAGCAACTTGCACTGTTTTCTGAAATGCACATTTGCGTAGTTTCTAGAATTCATTCTTAACTTGCTTTGAGAGGAACTCCTGGTCTTAGATTAATACCGTTTTCTTGTAACCAGCTCTCTGCAGCTACTTACTAACAATGAACAACTACTGATTTAAAAAAAAATGAAAATCAAGCAGTTAATATTGTCATCTGTAATGTTATTCTTAAGCCTGAAAATAGCCCATCAAAGTAATGATACAATTTGTATCTTTAGAAACTGTTCTTTGTAGCCTGTTCTCATAAATTCAAACAAAGCTTTGACCTCTAAGTTCCAGGTTTTCGCTAGGTCTGTGAAGACTCATGGTTTTTTAAATTTTTCTGCATGTTCTATGATATACTTTCTGTAATCCCATAACAGCAGAACTTAAACTTGTTGGTTTCTTAAACTGCTTGTGCAGTTCATTAATAACAGAAAATCAAGTAGCAGTCCAAAACCATAACTATGCATGCATAAATTGTCTTCCTATAGCACTACTACAAAACAGTAAAAAAAAAAAAAAAAAAAAAAAAAAAAAAAAAAACCAAAACGTTTACTAGTTCAGAACAAAAGTGATTGAAATATGAAATGACTTTCTAGCATGCTGATCTAAAAAGTTTAATAGCTTTGAAGGTGAGGGAGGGTAAGCAGGTAAAAAACTTTGGAGGCAGCAATTGTAACGGATGCTTTCTTTTGGCAGGTTGCCGGGTAACCGATGAAATTCTGCATCTAGTACCAAACATTGACAACTTCAGGTTAACACTGAGAGCTATCAAACTGTGGGCAAAACGTAAGCAGTTTTATTCCAAAAATTGTGAAGTTTTCATTAACTCCTATGGTTACTGATAACTCTCTCCTTTTGTCTTTTTCCTTCTCAATCCGCAGGCCACAACATCTATTCCAATATACTAGGTTTCCTTGGTGGTGTTTCCTGGGCTATGCTAGTAGCAAGAACTTGCCAGCTTTATCCAAATGCAATAGCATCAACTCTTGTACATAAATTTTTCTTGGTATTTTCTAAATGGTATGTTGTTTTCTTTAAATTTAGATTACACTAAAATAAAATTGTTTGTAGACACTAAATTTTAGTCCTGTTTTTATGGTATCATTTTCAGCTGTTACCAGGTTAAGATGGTAGTTATAAGCATTGTTCTTGCTGCCAGAAAGTTGTTAGCTTGAGTTTTTCAATAAGTCATCCAGCATGTCTTGTGCTTAAAGTACCCAAAACAAACCACCCAGTTTGTAATTACAGTTTTCTTAAGTATTTGTTGTAATTCAACATTACTCTTCAGATAAAATACTTATATAGTGCAAAAAGAGCAGACACCCCTGAATTTAAAGTCTCTCTAACATTCGGATACTGGGATAAAGGGAAGAGGAGCTATGTCAGTACCTGGTTTAGGCACATAGCTTAAATGCAGTTTAGGAGAACCAGTGGTAAAAGTGTGGTTTTTAATCTTCTCAGTGTGGAGAGGTAGGTGTTTTGGAATTACATATGGTTTCATACTCCTGAGTTAGTTATGTTAGAAAGATGGATTGAATAACTCTGATGGGAACAATGGGAACGTTCCAAGTAAATTTAGAATGAATGGGACAAAAGCGTACTTTGCAGTTTACAAATAAATACTGTTTTTCTTGAAAGAGCATGTCTGGATACCTATATTCTTCATGAGACACTGACAGATATTAAGAATCACTGTTCCAAGTTGTTGCTTTACTTCAAGTATAGTACCTTTCCTTCTTAACGTGAAGATAATTTCCACAGTTTCACTGTCTTGAATCCATAGGCTTTATAGCCTCTTCGAGCTACCTAGCATTTAGTAATATTTTGCCACACTAAGTTAATAGAGGAAAATTGATTGCAAGATCTGCTTAATGTATTCCTTATACTGCTGTCCATTTTATATGTGCATAGTATAGGAACATCAATGTACAAATACCAAGAGATTAACTGACTTCTAATCCTTATAGGAAGATAACTTTACTCTTGGGAGTAGAGACAGCTTGAAGAACAGAAATGTTACTTTTTTTTTAGGGTTTCATTCAGCATGGTTTCTTTTTGTCTTGATTGGAATCTTTTTTTAATGCATATACTTTGTACTGATGCTGTAATCACGGTGTTTCTTGTGTAGTTTGTCCATGAAACAGCTAGCTTGGAGATAGACCCAATGTCAGTCTTCACAGAGGAGTTTCTCTTTGATAGGTATATTTCAAGAAGATTTTAGAGGAATTTACTTTAGTTACCTAAACCAGTGGTTATAAAGCTCCAAGACTTCATTGTTCTGATGGCCTGGAGCAGCTAATTAAAGCTGTATTGTAGTTCAGCAATACAGCTTGTTTAAACAACCACACTTAGACCAGCTTAGTCTTCGGGAAATCATGCTTTACCTTGAGAGGAGATTTAAGAAGGATCGCATTCAAAAGTATTGTTTGTTGAACATACGTGGTTGTATCCAATAGTCTTAATTCAGTGCTACAATCTTTTTGAACAGGGAATGGCCAAATCCAGTGCTATTGAAACAGCCAGAAGAATGCAATCTTAATTTGCCTGTATGGGACCCAAGGGTTAGTGTATTATTTTTTCCCCTATAAGTCACACTGTACAATAAATCCAGTTGCTTAAAGAATCCTAGGTGAACTTCATTTTGGGTTTATTAAACTTAATATTTTGATATTATGTCTTTATAAGTAACCTCTAGTTCTCCAGAGTGTGGAACAAAGCTTAATTTTCTAAACTGACCGCTTAAAGCACACTTGTTGAACAATGTACTTTTTACTTCCAACTTTTGCAATAAGTGAGCTTAATAAATATTCAGCGTAATTAGATATATGCCTTAAAGCAATGGCATTTTTTAAAAACTGCTTATCTTAAAATGGTTTGCTTCTGACTTAAAACCTGTTACTTTTGCAAGTATATCAAATTTACTTCAGTGCGACAGTCACAGCTGGATGGGTTCGGTTCCATATAGTTGTAATAATGTGTCTTTTCATCTTGGACCAAAGAAGATTGTAACTTGAAGTCTTTAATTTGTTTTGTATATTATTTATAATATTTTATCTCCATCTTTGTAGCACTTACGTTAAGGACATTGGACATAAATGTCCTTCAGGCAGTCAATAAAACAGCTTGCAGCAGATGCACAGCTCACATTCTGAGGTTTCAGTAAGGCATAGCGTGAATGTGTTCAATGCTGTTTTGTCAATTTTAGAATAGTTGGTGTTCAACTAATCTTTTTTTGGTGAATAGTGTGAGCACCAGATGTTGAGTTGTATGCCCTTTTGTACTTCAAATCTGTTTTTCTCATTGACAAAAGTCCACGTTTAAATAATGTGAGGCAGTTAAACTGTTCTTAAGTCTTGCTGTTATTCCTGGGATAGGGGGTTTGAGGTCAGTGTGTGGTGGGAACTGTGTTGCAGTAGCTAAACAAAGTGGGGTAAATTAATGACAGGTTTTTACCTAATTTACCATCTACAAAATTGCTACCCTAATGCTATTTTAAATGTATCTTGCGTGTGTTGTTTTGTCCCTTCTTTTTTGTTTCCCTGTGTGCTGTTTAATAAAAGATACGTTAATGCAAGTGATGCTTCTCTCAGGTTGCCTAGAGCCTCTCGTCTTAAGATGGCCCTTTATATTCAGTAGTGTTACAGAAATAAAGTATAAAATATTTTTCACAAGGTCTGAAGACAGTCGTTCTTCTGAAGGTGCTCATGTGGTGATAAGGTATCCTTGTTTTGATGTGATCACAAGCTAATTTGTATTGAAGAGAGAAGTTGTTCTGTTCAGTTGGTGTTTCTGGATGTAGAAATGCCTGCAACTTTATCTTGATGTGCTGACAGTTTACAGCCCTCCCACATCACTGTGGTTCAGAATGATGTCCTTTGTGAAAGCATTGTCCTTGTTTTATAAACTTTCTCTGAACTGTTGATAAACTTACTTGGTCGGCAAATAAGGTCTCTTAAAACTTAAGACTCGGTTGTAGTGAAGGGAGGAATCCAAATTTGTTAACTCATGTGTATGCTTGAAGAAAACTGATTGGCTGTTGTTATATATAGGTAAACCCCAGTGATAGGTACCATCTTATGCCTATAATTACACCAGCATACCCACAGCAGAACTCTACCTACAATGTGTCCGTTTCTACACGGATGGTCATGGTTGAGGAATTTAAACAAGGTAAGTATTATCTTATGCTCTCTATATAAATGTTTTCAGACGAATTTAAAATAGTTCCATTGTGGGTATGCTTCCTGAGGGGGGAGGTGGGAGGATGTTAAATAGCTTCTTGACATGAGATTCTCTTCTGAGGGAGGTAGAACTTGGCCTGTTAAGCTTATGTGGCTTAAAGTTCCAAATTCAGTAGGGACTTCTGGACGTATGTCCTTCACTCGTAGAAACTGAGGGTAATTAATTAGAATGCCTTGTGCTCTGAAAATGAGAATTAATGATACAGTATCTTTTTTGGTGTGTTTATTTTAGTGGCTTTAGACTGTGTCATGCCATGTGGAAGATTAGTGTATTAATCCCCCTTGCTGGCCACTTCTAGGCCTCATACAAGACAATATACTTGCTCAGAGATGAGTCTTCTAGATTTATCCTAGTAATCTACTTGGATAATTAAAGTAGATAAGAGAAAATGTTATCAAAGCAAGGAGTAGACTTGATGCAGAGAGCAACTAGCACTGGCTCTGTCAGGCAGAGCAGTATAGCTTATTGTCTCACTGTTTGCTTGCCTTGTACAATGCCTTGCGGAGGAGATGATCCAATTCCTGTAAGGAAAGAGATCTCTTATCTTCTTTGGACTGAGTAGTTTTTTTTTTTGTGTATGCCACAGTAACTAAATTGAGCTGTGTTAAACTGCAAAGTGAAAATATGTGAAATCATCAGTCTGATCAATTAACATACATTTCTAAACATTTTGTTGTGGTGGTTCTTAATAATATTATTTGTATAACTAATGACCACTTAAGGTATGACCAGAATATAAAGCTTGTTGTTAAATTCCTTTGAATTTTAAGGGGGGAAATAATTCATAGTAACCTTTGCTAAGTTAATAAGCTGTTTTTACTCTGGGTGCTAAACTGTATTTAAAAAAAAGTTTAAATGTTTTTTTATAATTTAGGTCTTGCTATCACAGATGAAATTTTGCTGAGTAAGGCAGAGTGGTCCAAACTTTTTGAAGCTCCAAACTTCTTTCAAAAGTACAAGTATGTATTTTATGGCATGGCAGAATATATTAAGCTTTATCAGTTAAAATATCTAATGATGCTCTGTAGTACAGGAGTTTAAATATACATACATTAGTCTTCCAAAAAGTGTTTTGTTAGGATTTTTCTTTACAGAGGGGGAGTGAATGCACTATTGTCCTTTTTCTTAGGAAATCAATAATTTCCTCAGATACTTTTTTTTTTTTGTCTTTAGCATGTATTTCAGAAACCTGTTAGTCCCTGGCCAGACATTTAGAATGTCAGCAGTTAACTATACAACTGGTATGCTACCAATAAAATTGAAGACATATCAGCTGATTTGACTAACAGAAGTGTTCTTTAGTGGTGTCAGTAAGCATTCTAAAAATGGGTCTTGCCTCCCAGGAAACAAGATATAAAAGAACTAATTCCGAAGGTCAATATTTAAGATGAAGATGTACTTGAAACTGTGTGTGTTATTCTGTCAATATAGTCAACAGTTCACTCTGACAATAAAAGATATTTTTGCAATTGTGTTGACTAACTGCCAGATGTACTAGTTATTATTAGATTTTTTTCATTAAAGCTTAAGGCTTTTGGCTTTTTATTAATACTCTTTCACACCTAGCTTCTCTAATTTTGTAATGTCTCTAAGGGAAATACTGAAGTTCACACTTCACATTTTTAGGGTTTCTAGTAATATGCTTGTGGGGCAGAAGCTTGTTAAATGTATATGGACTTGCTGAAAGTTGTATTTTTATAATAAATATGGATTATTAAAATACGGACTACATCTTCTTTGCCCTCAGTTGAAATTGGAGACCCATTTTTCTTGAATCAAGATCAAATATATTTTACACTTGTTTCTGTGTTGGGTGGTTGGTTGGTTATGTACTAATCTAAAAAAGATTGAAATATACAGTTCCCCCATTAAAAGAGACTGATGACCTTCATAATGTGTCTGTGTTTTGTTTCTATACCTTTTGCATGATAAAAACTTTAAAACATTTGGATGGCTTTTATGTTGTACCTTGGAGATTAAGTTTGAAAACACTTAAAGAGCACTGTAAAGTTATATTACTTTTTGAAGTTAAAAATGGGCTGCAGGCAAATCAGTTTCTGCTCAAGAGGTTCCCTAGTAATAAGTTCCCGAGTACATTTCCTTTGTTTCTTTAAAAAATAGGAAACATTAGATGCAATTTGAAATAATCTCCATTTTAATATAGTTTTTTGTGTACCAGCTTTAACCATTTTATCAGTTCTAGCAATAAAAGCTTTTCTCGCCATCACTAAATATCCAGGTTTTGTAGGTTTTGCACAAAATGTCTCTACTTTTTTGTTTTGTTTTGTTTTCTTTTGTAACTGTGGAATGGTATGAGGGAGCCTGCTTTAAATTACCCAAGATTTTCTCTGTTTTACCTTAGTAAGTTAATTTAAAGCTTCGGTTAGTAACCTTTACAAAATAAAATCATTATATGCAATCATCAGTATGCAATAATGTTGCTATTGGAACACCTAGCTTTCAGGTAGAGATTTGACCAGGGTTGTGGGTTTTTTTTCCCCTCTTCACACTCTCCTCCTGTTGAAATTGTAGATGCCTTTGCTTGTTCCTGCTGAATTCAAAGCAGTCTGTAGTGCTCTGCCAGATAAGAGAAGATCTGATCCTTGCTCTGAGGCATAGTTTTTAAAACATTTCTCCTCTGAAATCATAGCTTTAGTAATCTAATCATTCTCAATGGCAATTAGTTGCTAAACTTCTATGTTGATCATAAATGCTTTTAACTTGTTAGCCCTATTTAAAATAAACAAACTTCAGTGATGTGTGACTAAGGGAAGCCTGGAGGCTACTGCACACCTGCATGGCAGGAGCAGATTAGAAATTGGGAAAATAGGGAAATCTGGTTTATTTATTTTTCTTATTTGTAAAATGTCAACAATTACTTGGAGTGAGGGAGTTTCAGCGTGTTATCTGCCCTTCATGTAGGTTTAAATTTTTCAGATGGAAGGGAAACAACAAAGAACATACACTTGCTGGATGTGGTGTTTTACAGAGAAATGACGAGTAATTTCAAATGGATATAACATGAGTATGAAATGTAACATGAGAATGGAAATTATTAGAGCTTAAAACCAAGAGGGAAGTATGATGATGAGAAAAATAACACTCATTTAATGAGCTCTAGCATATTGTTTTTCTGTTATAAAGACAGATATCCTGCTAGATGAGTAGAATGTCAACATACCTTTTAAAAAGGTACTTTGAACACTTGCCTTGATAGAACTGTATCTAAAGCACTTGATTATTAAGGTGTCCAGGATTTACACTATAAATTAAGAAAAACTGAAGTGAGAGTGTTCAGGTGTGCTCAGTTTCTTCAGAAAGTAATATCACTCTTAAAAATACTTTGGGTTTTTTTGTAGGTAAGATGTTAATGGTGTAAGACAATTCCATAATATCTACATTAGGTTATTTTTATGGAAATGTAATGCTGATAGGGAGACATTGGGAAAGAAACAGCATCAGTTTCAAAAAAAACCCCAAACCCAACCAACAACAACAAACCCCTCACAAAACCAACCAAAACAAAAACACCAAAGCCATGTATTTCAAAATAATACCCTGCATCTAAAAATCACCATTGAGAGGTAGAAACTTAACTTCTGATATTTTTTTTCTTAATCATGAAGTAATGGATACTTCTGAATTAGACTTCTTTGTGGTAAAATTATGAATGATGAACTGATAACAGATCTTGTCTCTGTAAAATTTAGCAGTGAGGCCTTGTACTCCAAGTATGTCTTAATTTTTAACAGCTTGGTCTATTTAAGTTTTACTGAAAATGGTAATCGTAGTTTTCCAGTGATTAATTCCTTTTCATCACTGTTTTAACAGCTGGGGGTGGGAGAAATTGCATCTTTTTCTTTCTTTTTCAGCTAGCCCTACCTCAGCAACAACAGCAAATCATTGTATTTATTTTTCATAAATAAGGCTTAGTTTTTTTTCTGAGGTGCTTACCAGCTAGTTGAGGCTTTTAGACATAGCCAGATCCAATTCTTTTTTTTAATTATTCTTAGGACATTTGTTTCAAAGAGCTGCTTTTAATAAGTAACTGGAAAATTAGTTTCTTCAGATACTTGCAGATCTGAGATTTGTCTCTTTCAGTTCATACATAGTTAAAAACAACAAAAAGCTTCATTTGTCTTTCCTACTGAATGAAACATTCTGTGAGAGTGTGTAGTATGTATGATGTAGGAATCTTACGGTTGATAGTTGCATATCTAGTGCTATTTAGAAGAAATGATACTAGAAATCAGTAACTTCTTATTCGGAATTTGAGTAAATGATCCTTATTACCTTTTTCCTTTTATTTTTTAAGGAGTATAAATGATTGAGTCATCATATTCTCCAAGTAACTAAAATGAGAATTTCAATAGGATAACAGGAAAAAC
Source organism: Ibidorhyncha struthersii (assembly GCA_013398815.1). Lineage (NCBI taxonomy): Eukaryota > Metazoa > Chordata > Aves > Charadriiformes > Charadriidae > Ibidorhyncha > Ibidorhyncha struthersii. Next base: position 1,431,067 of record VZSZ01005873.1, on the reverse strand, counting down.
TCCTCAACGTTTTTGTATGAAGCAGTTAATACTGCCAGAATGCAAAAAATAAGTAGATAAAATGCCCTGTTCAGAAGGGGGAAGAAGGTTGTCCAAATCTTTCTTGTCCAGTCCTCTGATTTCATTGACATTCTCTGACTGAATTCAAAGGGCTGTAGCATTTAGCAGGTTTTTTTTTTCTTTTGCCACCTAAAGATAAGTACAGAAACATGTAGTTACTGATTTGATCTGTTGATTTTGATTTACCGTTATGATTTGAAGGCCTATAGCATAAGAGGACTCTTGCACCATAGTTTTTCACCTTGCGTTCCTTTCTATGAGATACATGTACCAGGGTCTAATCCCTCATGTTACTACTGTTCTTTAAATCCTGCTCTGAAGATACCTAAATATACCATATCAGCACAGAGTAAAGCCAAGTTGGATGACTTAGGATGTTTAAGTAGACTTCCCAACTAGACTTCTGAAAAACTTGACTGTAGACATGTAAGGTTCCCCCACCTCCCTCATTATGAACTTAAGCTAAAAGTAATCATCTCCTATTCTGCTGTCCATGGGCTTCTTTGTTTAAAATACCATTCTTGCTTTGTATACTGTTTCTTTGAAATTTACTTACAGTGGCTATACACTGATTATCCTGGAATATAATTGAGAGCTTAAGAATTATCATCAGAGGAAACATTCCTTGTGAAGTTTCAGATAAGTGTCTTCAGACAATTCTAAAATGCAGATATAATTTTTTTTAAAACCACATTTGATAGCGTTATTTTTGACTTTGAACGAATGCATATGTGCTAACCACTCTTCCAACTATTCAGAAATAGTGTTGCGACTAAGACAACTGACATGTATAGATGGTTGTGAACAATTTTTTTTACTTGCAAGAAATCTCTAGCAGTCAGTTAAGTGCCTCATCTCATTAGGTATTGAAATATCTGTACTGTTTTTCAACTAGCCTTTTATTAAGGTTACTGGTATTAAAGTGTAGTTGCAAATGTCCCTAAAATCCAAACTGTTTTGAGAAGTCCATTAGTCAAATGCTTAGACATAGCCCCTTTGTCTATTTAATGCTTAATTTTAGTATAGGGTTTATAGTTAAGCTAATAATCTGTAGTTTGCAATGTAGAACTTATGGCAAAGTTTTAATATTAAGGTTTGAATGTCTAGTTTTAGAAGTATAAATAGACTAGCATATTGTCTTTATCTCCAAAGGCATTATATTGTACTTCTAGCAAGCGCACCGACAGAAAAACAGCGACTAGAATGGTGAGTACAATGCTTGCTATTTAAAAGAAAACCAAAAAACAACAAACAAACAAAAACCTGTGAGCCTTGGATGGAAGGGAATATCCAGTGTATCTGGTATCTTTTTAATGACACAAAGTGGAGCCTTCAGTGTTCCAAAATTAAATGGATGAAGATGGTACACTTCTGAAAAACAGTAAAAATGAAGAACCAGGGAGAGAAGGCTGTTGCTTGAACTTTGCTTCTTTACAGCACTGTCAGGTTCACTTTACAAATCTTATTTTCTTAAGCCTTATACACGTTTTTTAATAGGCAGTGTGAGGAGGCATGTTTCCAATCCCTTGAAATACTGCTGTATTTTATGAGAAGTTTTAAGATTTTCAGGTATTGGGAATTTCTTCAACTTTAAAATTCATCATCTGGAGCAAAAAGAACATTGGAGAAATATGTCGGAGTTCCTTGCTGACTTGCCTTTTACTTGATATCTATTGTCTTGCTATTTAATTCCATTTGTAAAATTGGGCCATAATGAGAGCTTCAGGGCATTCTGAGGCTTCCCTTGCATTAGTTTTTGTAATGCCTTCACTTGGGTTTATTGATCTGAATTGATCTGTCATGTATAGCTAGTTCATGTGTCGTCTCAAATATTAGCATAAGGAGAATATTGAGGATTTTATCCTGATATATGATGTTAGATACTTCTAATGCTTCATATGAATGAGAACTTGCTAATAAATGACGTTTATGCAGGGTGGGATTGGTGGAATCAAAAATCCGTATTCTAGTTGGAAACCTGGAGAAGAACGAATTCATTACACTGGCTCATGTGAATCCACAGTCATTCCCAGCACCCAAGGAGAATCCTGACAAGTAAGCAGAACTCTCTTTTCATGTAATGGTGAGGAACTAGCTAAAATACCAATTAATTAATAAAGTAGCATTTTTATAGGATCTTAAATTAATTTTTAATGACAGCATCTAAAGGCAAGCAGTTCTAACCTCTTTACAAGTACTATTTGTCAAATTAGATAATCTTTGTTCTCTCTAAGAATGTTTCTAAGCCAGAAAATAAGGAAAGAATATATTTTTGCTAATAACTATTAATTGCATAATTTCTTGCCAATAATCCGTGTTAGCTGCTGCTACTTAGCTGCTGTTGTTTGAGCATCTAGTATCGGTTGGTAAGACAGTTTTAATTACAAGCCCTGAGAATTGGTAGAACATCAGGCACAGTAGAACTGAAATCTTGAGTTTAATGTTATAAATAACATTAATGTTATTAAAGTTAGCAGTTGAGATGCATATAATTTAAATGTGATAATGGCTGATGTTAGAATTCCTCAGGTTGTGGAAACAGTGGAGAGAATACCAAGCACTTCAGATTTTCTTTCTCAACTCCTTTCCCCCTCTACCACCCTGTACTCCCCCCCTCAAAACAGTGCTTGCAGGTGTGTGGGCTAAAAACTCCTTTTAAAACTTTATTTTACTTCTAGATAGTGTTGTAATTAACTTGTAAGGAATCATATTTTTGCGTGAAGTGTGAGAACAGGGAAGAAATTTTTGCCTTCACTGGGAATATGTGAAAAGCCTTGTTTACCTTCCACACAGCCTTTTCCAGACACCAACTGCTTCAAGTGACAGTATGGTGCTATTTTTTTTTTTCAAGTCATATACATAAATTACATGCATGTTCCAAGCAAAATTGGGCAAAAGCAGGCAGTACCTCTTCAGCACCATTTTAGTAGGTAAATACAGCTACAACTGCCTGCATAATCACAGGCTCTTATTAGCTCTTATTTCAGAGGACTTGGTGTGGGCAACGGTTTTACGAAAGGGCATTTTCCCAATGTAAACAATGTATGTTCTTTTAACCTGCCTGCCTAAATTTGCTCATTGATTGATTGGAAAACAGTAATCTGCTGAAATAGTCTTAGAGGGGAGAGCCATTTGAATTAAAACATTAAATGTCTTGAGCCGCTATAGAAGTGTTACACTGTATTCTGTAATACAATATAATGGTTCATCTTTCAGCTATATGATGTGAAGGGGAGCTGTCAAAGGGAGGCTCTTCTAACCTGAAAACTGCACTTTATGGTCAGTTACAGCCAAGAAATTTTAGAGTTGAAGACAAGTTTAGGTGGCAAAATCAAAGTTGTTTAGTCAGGGAATAGAGTCTAACTACTTTCAGGGTCAGGTGCTGAAAATATGTTATCTTGTTTCAAATCGATTTCCTTTACAGTTGCAATGGCTAGTTGTAACTCCTAAAAATGAGAGAATCTATACAGAAGCACAGTTGAATGAAGCAATCTACTGATGATGTTAGTTCATTAAGTTTGCTGAAGATAGATGTGTCAGTGTTTCATGACTTTTTTTGTATTGCAAATAAAACGAATGTCAAGTCAGCTTTGGTTTTTGCCTTTCTCTGGCTAGCTCCCCATGGCTCGTGGAGCTAAAATGTACAACTGTTGTCTGTTGCAGCAGATAACTTATTATTCAGTTCTTCACCAGTATTACATGACTGCTTTATATAAAATTTTCCAGGGAAGAATACCGTACGATGTGGGTGATTGGCTTGGTGTTTAAGAAAACTGAAAATTCGGAAAATTTAAGTGTTGATCTTACCTACGACATTCAGTCTTTTACAGACACAGGTGAGTTGCTTTCTAGATATTCTGGTAATACACTTATTGAAGTTATTGTCTTTGTTCATAATGTAGTCTGTTTCAGTAGTAGAATTGTATCTAGACATAGAGTAGAAAGATTTAGCTAAGGAGTTAGGGTGTTATTTAATAAAATACAGTTTTAATGCTTCTAGGCACTTCAAACTAACCATTTTCAGTTTGTTTTCATTAAAACTGATTAAAATGATGCACACAAATCTTTCAGATCTCACTAAAAATGGTATGTTACGTTGTGATCTTTGTTAAACAGACAAATTGGTTGTTAAATGCAAACTACCTAGCCTTTTCTCAGTTTGACAATATGTGTATAGTTAAATTCAGTTTCACCAAGTAATAAAAATATTCAGTCAGTGGATTGCAGCTGAGTATGTAGCAGACCCTAGAACAAAAAGCTGCTTATTCCATTGCGTTTCATGCGAACTAGTTGGTTCAGTAACTCTTTCTGATGTTTACTCTTTGATTCACAAAAATAATTTAGAACAGACGTAAGAAATTTCTAAGGAAAGAATTGCTAACAGCTGGAGACTGTGACTCTGAGGTCTTAAGGAAGGAACAGTACCTTTGATAAACTTATCTAATAAATTTGCAATGTCTTTTTTTAGACAAATGACAGTTAAGGCTCAAGTATTACATGTTTACAGAGTTAAAGGAATAGGTTCAAGTGCTACCTAGTGCAACCCTGGTCTCTGGATTTCTAAGGCTCAGTAAGACTAGAAGTGAGGACTATAAATACATGCAATTTTAAATGAAGTATAACGTCATCAAAATCATTGTAGACTGTGGTGCGTAGTTCTCTGTTCAACTTGTAAATACACTTGCAAAGGTAACCAATTAGCAAACAATTTCTGCTTTTGTGTTGCGGGTTTCTTTGTCATCTCAAATGAATGTGGGTCTGTCTTCAGTGTTTTTAATCCATCCTGAAAACTGCTGTTTGCCCTGTCTTTTAGAATAGATCCTAAGATTATATGAAAACTACTGAAGCATTTTCAAGAATGAAATTAGGGAATAGCTTGCTCTTTAGTGGGAGAAGGGGGAGGAAGAGAGCCGTGAAGAGTGGGCTAGGTTTTCCATGTGTTGAAACTTTGGTAAGACCTAATGCCAGGAATACGGAATGCTTTAACCGTGTCTGGCTTTCCTGAGCATGCCCCTAACTTAACTGTAACTTGTATAATCTTTACACAGAGGCTTTATGAGCTTATTCAATACCAAGAATTAGTGTAGTAGGCTCTTTAATATGCAGTATTCATTGAGCTCTTTGTGTGTGTGTTACTTAACAGCTTTTTAATTACGTGCTCACAGCCTATTCAGTGAGATTCCTTAATGTTTGTAGAATAGACAGTGAATAAGGGAGATGCCTCTTAAGTTTTTGTATGTCAGATTTACAGAACAAGTTTTTTATTCATACATCTGCCACAGCTTTTTTCAACATTGTATAGAAAGTCAGTGTGAAATAACAACACATTCTTCATTTTTACCTGGCTTGACTTGAACCCAAGATGTTGGGTTGCAGTGTCGTTCCTTTACTAGCACTAACTGTGTTGACTTACCAGAAGTAAAAGTTATGAGGTGAAGAGAAATAGCTCGTAATAGTAGACATAATTAAGAAAAACCCCAAAGCAAACCAACCAAAAAAACCCCAAACATAAGTCACCTCTGTGTAAAAAAATGTAGTGGTATCTGAGTTGCCAGAATGATTTGTAATATATTAGTTGACACACAAGGATTTAGCTCCTGAATTAGAACCCATTTGTTGTAGGAACTGCATAAATAAAAGCAGAATCAACTGTGTAGAAAATAGTTTTATGTAAATACAGTAATTCTTATGAGGAAATCTTATTTCTGTCTTTAGTCCCTTTGAGATGAAATGAAGAATTCACTTCAGAGCTGTTACTGTTAAAACTTGTTAATAATAGTTTGGAGAACTGCGTGCTTGCAAGAGATTTTTCTCAGAAAACAGGTCACCTGGTTCCAAAGTAACGTTTTAGTGTTTGTACTATCAGTGCTGGCATAGCAGGCAGTTGACTTTCTTCCTTCAGAGCAAAGAAACGCTATGCTTGTTCTTGAGGGCAATAAATGTTATGAAATGCAAATTGTTTCTGCCTGGGCAAGTAAGTGGACTTTGCAAAATGCTTCAATATGTCTTAATGTTATTCTAATTGTGTAGTTTATAGGCAAGCAATAAACAGCAAGATGTTTGAGATGGATATGAAGATTGCTGCAAAGCATGTGAAACGTAAGCAACTTCACCAACTGCTACCTAATCACGTGCTTCAGAAAAAGAAAAAGGTAAACTTGATATTTGAGAGCAATAAAAATGCCATTGATAAATGATTCCTCAGCTTTTTAGATTTACTAATCAAAGAGCTAAAAATCACATTTTGAAAGCTTAGTTTTACCTGTATAAGCAATGTGATCTCATTTGACTGCAGCAGTATTACTATTAGGACAGGAGGAAGTGGCCTCCAGTTGCACCAGGGGAGGTTTAGGTTGGATATTAGGAAAAAGTTCTTCACAGAAAGAGCTGTTAAGCATTGGAACAGGCTGCCCAGGGTAGTGGTGGAGTTGCTGTCCCTGGAGGTATTTAAAAGACAGGTAGACATGGTGCTGAGGGACATGGTTTAGTGGTGGTTTGGGCAGTGTTAGGTTGATGGTTGAACTTGATGATCTGGAAGGTCCCTTCCAACCTAAACAATTCTATGAATTCTATATGCATTAAACAGAATACTAGATTTCCCAGAACATCAACAGTGTGGGTAGTATCTTCAGATCTGGCTGAAATATTGTTTTTTTGTTGGCCTTCCTAAACTAAACAGACTTATAAAAGAGTAGTAATAAGGTTTTAAAGCTCTCTTGCTATTTTAACGTGTGTGTCACCTAAAGGAAGCATCTGTAACAATGCCAATAGAACAATCAGTCAGGCAGTTCTTGCTATCTCCAGCTTTAGATTTTCCTGTAAGTCTCCTAAATGTAAAGTTGCAAGTCGTCAAATAGAAGCAGAGTAGAATGTTTAACTTGTTGCTGCCTTTTTGTGTCTAAGGTGGTAATCTGTTGCTGTAACTGAGGTTGAATATTTTGAGGATAATTGGAAAGAAAGTATTCTTCAACCTGGTTGAAGTGGCAACTTTTGGTTTTGTATGCTCTTTTAATTAAGAGTAAAAGATTTAAATGACAGTTTTGACATCAGAAAGTTGCCCATTGCCTAACCAAGGTTATGTTCTCCCTCTATATATACTTTACTTGTGTGGCCATACATGGGAATGGTAGCAAAATTTTTAATTAAGCTGTTATGTTGAATGTGATTCTCTTTCAGTGGAGACAGGAAGAATGGGGTGGAACATTAAATTTAACAATTTAGTCTGTATTTCAAAATCCCTGCTGCTTTGTGTTAACTTAATCTAAGAGCAATACAAGTTTGCCTGGTTTTGTGAATAGCTAAACTGCTGTTTTATACTCTGTTTAGGTATGTCTGAATAACATGCTTTATTACTTTAGCTGTTGTATATTAACTGCTTTTTTAAAGAATAGGAAATCTTGTATTGGAACCAAGTGTAAATCTGTTTGTTTCAGAGGATAATGTAAATATTAAGTATCGCATCTCTTTAAGTAGTACTATGTCAGAGGAGGGTTTTTCTTCTCCACTGACTAAGTTCAAATCAGTCTCTAAATTCTTTGTATTAATTGTGGGTTTGGTATTACTTAGTATTACTTTGAAGTTAATAAGAGCAGTACCTATAAGCCCACAAAACCAAAGACACTTGAAATAAAGCTGAAAATACAGTCACTAAACATAACAAGTTTATCTTACATTTTTGAACATCTCTGGTTCAGACCAATCTGTACCTGAATTGTGAACATGAAAATGTAAATGCTTGTAGTGACAGGATAGTGGATTATTTACTTGTAAAGGGATTTGGAAAATGTCCATTTGTGTGTTACATTTTTAAATGCTTCTACTTTCAGGTTTGTGGGTTGTTTTATTTTTTTTTTTCCTAAAAATGTGCTTTAACTGCATTTAAGGCATGCATGCATGCTTAGGTCATGGTGGAAGCTCACCGCTGTTAAATCACCTCTCACTACTTTTTTTTCTTCACAAATGGAACAGCTAACACTTTGCATAACTGAAATATTACATCAGTTGAATCTTCCTTGATTTTTAAGCCCTCAAGACTAACTTCTTTTGTCTTGTGAATTACAGCATTCGATGGAAGGGATCAGGTTGACAGCTCTGAATGACAGCAGCCTAGACTTGTCTATGGACAGTGATAACAGCACGTCTGTGCCTTCGCCTACTAGTGCTATGAAGACGAGTCCATTGAACAGTTCTGGAAGTTCTCAGGGGTAATGAAGACTTTCAGTCTCATTGCTGCTCTCTGTTCCTGAATTGCTTGTGTTAAAAGCATAGCAGATACTGCATGTGTGAGATACTAAGGTGTGAATGTTCCAAATTGGAGCTTGCAGACGTCCTTATTTCCAGTTTGAACACCAAAGCGGGGCTAAATTTGGGGGATAGGGAGCATGGCATTCAACTTAAATGAGGAATTATAAAGTTGGGTAAAGATGCTTAGAAGAACAAGGTAATAGAGAAACTTGGGGGAGTAGGAGACTGTGAGAGGTAGTGAGCAGGAAACCTGAGGTGTGAGATCGAGGAAGTTGTGTGAGTTATGGATCAAAATGTGAGACAGTAGAGAAGTTTAGGCTTTCTGTCTGGGAAATCAGTAGTGCTACTGCTGTTACTGATGATGTCTATGCAAATTAAGCTTAGGAACATAATTTTCCATTGTGTCTTCAAAGTGTACATATTAATGCTTATCTTAATACTAACTTTCTGTATTAAGTCTTTTCCTATCTAAACTTCAATTTACAAAAGCAAATGGGATTCTATTCTCTTTTCTTTCAGGGGTATCACATTTGTCTATTTGATATACAGAGAAGTTAACATCAATCTCCTCCTACAATTGTGCAGTATTAGATGTATATTATAGGATTTTGTGTAGGATAAAATACTCAGGTTCACTAAACTTATTCCTTTTGACAAGTGCTCTTTTAGTCGTCTTAGTAAATGATTGCCAGTAGTTGATGCCACTGACCATGCTATTTAAACAAGTCTATGGTATTTAGGATGTTGTGGTTGAACTGGAAATTGCCCTGTGTTGATCCTAAACACATACTGCTTCCCTGTTTCTTGAAAATGAAAAAACGTGTGTGTTTTTTTTTTTTTTTTTTTTCTTTCATGTGAAATCCCAGGCCTTTGCTTGGGAAGTCCAGACTGAAAGCATAGTTGTAATGGTGTGTGTAGATTGAAAACAAACCTTCTATTCTAATCCTACAAGGTTCCATCCTGCAGGAAAATAGTTGCTGTGTTTTCCCCTGCACTTTATTTGGGCAGACGTTGCCTTAATTTTTGCCTTTTTTTAATGCAACGTCTTACTGGTCTAAAAAAAGTCTCTGAAATGATTCTGATTAAATATTTGAAATAGCTTCCATTATTCAAGTTTGATAATATATTGCCAATGCTCATTTCTGTCTTCCTACTGTGACATAGTGTTATAAGTTCTGCTCTGTAATGTAAATGAAATCCTATCAGCTATGGTTAAGGGCCATGCATATGATGTGATGAAAGGTGGATCATATACCATGACAGATTCACTGACGTTCAGCATTTCGTCATTTTTCTCTTTAGCAGAAGCAGTCCTGCGCCAGCTGTAACAGCAGCATGTGTGACCAACATACAGGCTTCTGAAGTCACTGTGCCACAAATAAATTCCAGTGAAAGCTCAGGGGGTAAGGAAAATGGGGTAGTATATTGTTTCTATTGATTTTTGTGTAATATTTACAAAGCAGTTTTTCTTCCAGTTTGAGGTCTTTACTTAACACATGCTGTAACTTATTCTCCTTAACTAATTTAGGACTCAGGAAGTCATGGTGGAAATCATTTTGTGCCGTGATGTTTGTTTTTTCTTAGAGATTTATATTTGCCATTCACAGTAGCCATAGTTTTCCAGTGACCTAATGCAGGTCTAGTTGAGCTGGTCAAATGAAGAAAAACTATCTCAAGTTGGAAGAGCAATTTTTGTTTTTATTTTTAATCCATTTTGTAGTTAAACCCAAGAGGTGGTTCTGTGCCATCTGTAGTCTGTGCTCCCATGTTCCTGCTCCTTGTGCTTCATGAATTTGATTCTAGGAATGAAAAAGACGCAGGTGTAAGCAGAAAACAGGCTCCTTACTGATGTCTTTTCAAATATGTCCCACTCTGTGTGCTGACTTTATCCTCTATGTTTTCTACAAGAAAAAGTACCCTTCACTTAATACTTAAAAAAAAAAAAAAAAAATGACTTTTTAGTGAAAGAACAAAGGCATCTGGTGAAAATGTTCACTTAGCAGAGTCAGCTACTCTTCTTTTTTGATCGCACTTTAGCTGTATATAAGGACTGAGTCAGAAATAGATGGAAAATGGGACCAGCTGGTTAGCCTTTCAAGATGAGATCTCTTATTTCACTCTGACATGTGGGATGGTGGAGTCTTAACTGTTCTCTGATTTTTACCGTAAGTCACAGATGCATCAATGTGAGTAAGTTTGTCCAGGAGCACTAAATGGACCTTAAATGACTTGACAGCTTTTTTGGATTTGGAAGCATATCAGAAGTTGTTCATTCTTGTATTTTGCTTAATCAAAAGCATTCACCTGGTAGTTGTTAATGAAAAACTTCCTTAATGTAATTTCTCTCATCTTGGAGCATGTCCCTATGTGCACTTAGTTTGAGGTATGCAATTGCTGAGGTAGAGCTTTGTCATATGGAGCATTTTTCAAAAGGGTGTATGGAATGTCAGATTTTTATCTGATGCTCTGTGATGACTTCTTATCTGTCATTGCATACTCTGAGCCTGAGAAATGATAAACTTTGTTTGAGTGACAAAGGGAATATCAGGTTGCTCTTGGATTTGATTTAAGGCAGCCTTTGGCAATGCATATATATGGCAGAGTACAGAAACAGTAAAACTTCTTTGGGTACCAAGAATAGTATAGCTATATTAGCACAGAGCTCTGTCTGGGCTAGTATACCCTGCTGTTAAGCAGGGTTAATTAGACCAAGCAGAGTGTCACTGACATGGCTACCCTGTATCTGGTACAAGAATTCTGTCTCAGAATGAGCTTGAAGCCAATTGATGCTGTTTATGCACACCGCCTGTTCCAAACGTGATGCTTACACTGTTAACTGTACCACTTCCTTGATGTCTCCTTGATACCAGTGGTTTTTGAATAGAGACCAAAAATACCAGTGATTGAACTGAAATGGTTGTGTCAACTCATCGTGTTGAAGCTTTTTAAATTATTTATCCATAGGTACTTCAAATGAAAGCATTCCTCAAACTGCCACACAACCAGCCATTTCTCCACCACCAAAGCCTACCATCTCTAGAATTGTTTCCTCAGCGTATCTATTAAATCCATCACCAAGAACTTCAGGAAATGTTGCAACAAAAATGCCTAGCCCTGTCACAGCAGTGAAAAGGACGTCTTCTCCCCATAAAGAAGAGTCTCCCAAAAAAATGAAAATTGAAGAGGTAGTTGAGATTTTGAGATCTCTGCTTTATATTCAGCTCGCTTAGGTGTTAGTGTTTTTTTATTATGCTGATATTCATCACATGACACGTACTGTGTTAGCACAAATGCTTAGATTCTAAATTCTTGTCTTAAAAGCAGTTATCTTGTTAGAGCATGACATGTTAAGTCTTACAACTAATTCTGCCTTCAAAAACATGACTATTTTCTTGTTGATTTTCTTAAAATATGGGTTTATGTTTTTTAATTGTTTCTGTGTTTGATTGCATTTCAGCAGGATGAAATAAGTGAAGATACTAGCTGTATAGATTTGAATGAGGATGAAAAAATGGAAACTAAGGTATCTATGCCTAGACCATACAATTTTGTGTATATTAATTGGGACTATTCCTTGTGAAAATTACTCTGTTTCCCTCTAGGAATGACTAAGAGCGTTTGTTGATATAGTATAGACTCCAGTAAAGATACCAAAATGATATGTTATTTTTCAATCTATATGGCAATATTAAGGAATTACAGTGCATTACCTGCTGCCAGGCTAAGCTGAGTTTGTGGTCACATAGGACAGTGATTTTTTTTTTTTTTTTGCTGGTCATTCACACAGTATTATGCATAGCAAAAAAATTAATGATGATATAAATACTTAAATTTGTTAAATCATATCAGGGGTGTGTCTATATGCCTTACTGCCTGCATCCCCAACTTGATGTATGATACTTAGTTAAAGAACAGTTGTCCTATGTATTCCATTGGGATTTTTGCACATTGGGTTTAAAATCCCGAAGCCAGGTGCTACCTTGTTCACTTTTTGGATTAAAAAAAAAAAAAGATGGTAAGTAAATCTTTTCTGATAGTGAAATTATTGTATGAAATTACAGCATACCTCTTGGAGACTTCCAGAGATTCAAGTGTGCCCTTCCAGTATCTTGTAATTTAGCAGATAATTTTTCTGGTTATTGGTGAAAAGGGTGACAGTCTGTCTTGAGCCTTATGATAGCAGCTCTCCACTTGGGTGTATACAGTCTTTACAGGGCACGTTCTGTTGTCTTTGGAATACTCTGGAAAATATGCTGAGAAATTAAAATATCTATTAAAACACATAAGTGCTTTGGTTTATAGTCTCCACACCCTTAAGTGAGGAATTTTGTCTTGTTATGTAGTCACCTTGAAGTCTCTTTGAACTTAAGACAGGTGAAGGCAGAAATACATGTAAGCATTTAATCCTAGCATTGAAAATAGATCCTCTGCATACAGATCATTATAAAAGACATAGGTAATCCTGTCAGATTTTGTCGTCAGTCTCCTTTAAATCTTATGTCCTTAATAAGCATGGAAGGCAATGGAGGAATGAACTACTTTAACGCAGTTTTTTCTCTATTGAAACACACACCTTTTTGTTAGGGTATGGTTTACTAAATGGTACCATTTTAACTATCAGGCTGATTTCGTTAAAATGAGAATGTGCCACTGTCCTGCTTTAGCCATGCAGTCCCACTGTTTTACCTGAAAAACTGACTTTGATGTTCATCCCTTCATCCAGAGGGCTGATTCAACCCACTAAAGCAGCAGGAAAACTCTTGGCAGAATGGCAAAAGGAGTGGAAAAGCAGTTGAATTTGCACGAAGTTCAGTAGCTTTTCACATGGTCTTCCGTGATGCTACACTTTTTGTCTTTAAAGAGTTGAATGGCATGTAATGTTTTCCTGTAGGATTCTGTATAAAAGGCATTAAATGGTTAAACAAGTGACAACTGAGAAGTGATATAGCTTGTGTTGATGCCAAGTTCCTAATCAGCAAAACATTCTCTAGTGTGGTGATTCTGTATGGTAAAAGGATGGGTATCAATGCAGCAAGTACCAATATGTGCCTTTTTTATTTTGCTGTATATGCACAACTTCAGGCATTCTGGTTAATGGAGTTCTGTATAAATTGCTTTTATAATTGGAAGTGGTGTTAACTGTGTTGATGCTTTTGGTTTTTCAGGAGCAACTTGAGACAGAAGTGAATGTTAATTCTCAAACAGAAACTCTTCAGACAGCTTCTCTGCAAGCTCCTCAGGTACTGTTTTTAAAAACACCACCTCTTTGTATGTGTGTGTGTGTGTGGTAATCTGTGGTGAAAACATTGAAATTAAAATGAGTCCAGATGTTAAAAATAAATGTATAATTTTTAATCTAAGTCCATTGTATGGAAAGCTGCTTGTTGTTACTGTCACAATTTTTGTGTTTTAGATGGTCATTGATCTTATTGAATGTGCATTGTAGCTAAACATGTATGGCTTGCCATACAAACTGACCGAAGCTGGATTCGCTCTTCTGAATTGTGCCTTCAAAGTAAGGGGCTCAGTTTATTCCTTTGTGCTTTGCACATCACAGAATAATCCTTTCTAATAAGGCAACAAATGGTTTAAATAGCTTTTGCTCAAAGATACCCTGGTAGAGGTTGAGAATGTCTAAAATGTAACTTCTTATTCTGATATTTGGTATGAGAGAGGGAGAGAAGTGGTAATCTTATAATTCATTAGCCAGCTGTGTTGCTTCACTGCAGGTATTAAAAGTATAAGGAGTATTGGAAAACTAGACATTAAGTTAAGAATTCTGTGGCATTCAGTTAAATTTTTGTTCCTAATATTGCACATCTTTGTCTTTACTAGCATTTTTAAGCTTCTCCTAGTTTTCTACTGATAGTTTCACTATCACAAAACATTTTGTGTACACTTTACTCATGAAATGATGTGTAGTAAATGTATTGATCGAAAATGGAGATGTATTGCAATAGTATTAATGGTATTTATCGCACTTCTTGAACTATATGAGCAGTACTAAATAAAGGTATCAAAATTATTTGGCAAAAACTCTAGATGTTACATAGCCACTCTAAACTGCTTCATTTAGTACACCAAGTTTATTTCACCTGTTGTTGAGGGATCACTATATGAAGCTTTGTGGCTTTAACAAATTGTGTAGTTGTTACTTTAGCAAAAGTAATCTGGAAACTGCAAAAGAATGGTGGGCCTCTTCTGTCATTTTTCAGTATTCTCGTTGGCTTTGTTTAAAGCACTGCTCATGTTGCAGAAAACAACCATGTTAAACTGCAGGTCAGCGCCAACTAGAGGGGGCTCCTGGGGGCTGGGGGGAGGCGGGATGTCAAAGCTATTTTGCTCTGAGTCCTTGTTGCATTGTGCTTTGCTACCATATCAGTCAGTGTTAACTCGATTGATTTCTTTTTAATAAAACAACAATTAAGAGCAGTCATTTTAATGCAGTTTTTCCCATGTATCAAATGTACCTTGCATTAATTTTGAACGTTTATAATGTAAGAGAACATTTTATGATAAATCGTGGGAAGTACTGCATAATAACTGGGTTATTGCAATGGCAAATAAACTGTCGCAGTGGAAGAGAAATACTTCAAAATTACAAAAAAAAACTGACCCAACAAGAGAGGCTTGTTAAGCATGCGTAAAATTAACGAATCACACTGAATCTTGGGAGTGTTCCTTTCCTTTATTTTCTTTTATTTGGCTTTAGATATAATTTTGCTGACTAGGATTTAGGTCTTTTGAGAGAGGAAAAAAGTGTTCACGTTATTTTCAAGGTGAAATTCGTAACCCAGTCATATAGCAGTGCTTTAGAATTCATCATACTTTTTCCATGTAAATCTAAACCAATATGAAAAGTTGGAAATTTGACTGTCAAGAGCTTTTGAACAATCTGAAATGTGAATGTATGAAGACACATACTTCGCATTGGGGGCAGTTTTTCATCATGCATCTGTAAGGGGCTGAGACTTAATACTGAACTGTTCGAAGGAATTTTTAAATACTAAACGTGTAGATCAGATAGTAGATGTCACCAGTCAAGCACACTTATTATATAGATATTATGTTTTATTATAACACAGGTTATTAGTAGGCTCAGCTTTATCTGCAGCACTTCATAATTTACTGCAGTTGTCGAAAAAGGAAATGCACACTATGAAAGAGACTCTTGTACAAATTTTCCTTAATGATGACTGTGTAGGCAAAGGAAATATCTGCTTCTGTATTTATAATTTGTAGTTATCCTTATCCTGGTATATTCCTGAAAACTCAATACCACAATATTTTTCTTTTGATATTTACAAAGTTAAAATGCAATCAAACTTCTTCTTTTCTTTGCAGAAAACACCCAGTACAGACCTTTCAGATATCCCTGCTCTCCCTGCAAATCCTATTCCTGTTATCAAGAATTCAATAAAATTGAGATTGAACCGGTAAAAACAACCTCAGGGGTCCATAAACAGTATCTGCCAACTCAACCTGTTGTCTTCTAATGCTAGAAAAAAAGGAGAACGGAGGGTGCAAGACTAGAACATAATTGCAAATGGATTTAGGTATATTTTGTGCACTTCCCTTTCTGGGCTAAAATCACCACTTGATTGGAAGTCCAGGTTAGTATGTGAAGCCAGGAGTACAATTAATGTGTTAGCAACAGTTGCATTAAATATTTCGAAGGATTACTGCCTTTAAAAACATGAACACTCTTTGTAGCCATATTTGACATTCTGATTGAATTTGTTTGATGCATTGTTTCAAAATTGAGATAAAACTGGCATAAGAATCCCTTAAATGCACTTTTATGTACTTTTTTTATTGGAGTATGACTAATTTTAGATCTTCAGCTGATACACTTTTGTTTTATTGAAGAATGTCTTCAATAGTAGTAATCTGCAAATTGGATGATGTTCTAGGATATACTCTACATTGAAAACAAAGTGTATAGTATATCTAGTTCAACTGCCATCAAGCAGCAGTAAGCCTTTAAAATGAAACGTCCAATCTTGAGGTTATAAGACACAAGTTGAGTAAGTAATTGGGAAGTTTTGGTATTGGTGGGACATGATTAAGATGTGGTCTACTTTTATTTATAGGGTTGTTTTAAGGTGCATACAGATCAGCAATCAAACAGCAAATAAACTTTCCTTTGAGCTAATCAAACTCCTTGTTCCCTTTTTGATCCCTTCATTTCTTGGGAAAAGTTTTTGTGTTTAATGTTGGGGTTTTTTTTTTTTTGCAGCTTGTATGCACCATATAGGACAATAGTTATTTATACAAAATAAAAACAAGCCATGTGTTCATTTGGGTTCCCCCCTGCCCCTAACCTAAACATAGTACCTTGTGGCCTGTAGGCACAAATTGCAAATTTTGTCCCGTGACTAAAGCGTTTAAGTAAATATTGCGTGCCTGTGAAATGTAACACCTGTCTTGATGGCCTTTGAATCACTAAATATAAGATGATTTTTGTACACTCCATAAGTCCTGTATGCATTAAAAAGCTTCAAATTTTAAATAAAGGTGAAAAGTTTTTTTCCCTAAGAATTTTAACTTTTTTATTTTTAGATGGCTCATCAGAAATTGTTTTACATACTGAACAACACTGAATTTTTAAAAATCATATTTCTAGTAAGGATTTGACATCTAGTAAGCTCTCTTACTCCTATTTTTTGTTCTTGTAGTCCTATCAAAAAAGTAAGAACTTTTTCTTTTGAAAGAGCTGAGTCTCTCATGGCAAAGAACAGCAGTATTTGAGGAACATGAGGGATACCAACAGTAGTACCAGATGTAGATAACAAACTTCATGTTACTATTACTTAAGTCTGAAATATGTGGGATGTCAACTCATACTTCCCATACTTTGATTAGCATGTTTTATGAGCTCCCTTCTCCCATTGTGCTCCATCCTATTACACGTGCATCTTTCATGTTAAAATTAAATTACTTACACTCTTCCCCTTATCCTTCTAAATTAATTCTCCAAAGTCAGAGTGTAGCTTCTCTTTTACTTAGGCTGTGCAGTAACTGAAGGTTTTTTTTTTTGCCATTTGTCTAAGATGTCTAGTATACAATATTTCTCTTTTCCTTACCCTGTGCAGCCTGCTGTCGTCCACCCCCCAAAGAAGGTTATATTAACAGTTGAAGTGTACAAGGTGTCTGTGTATTTTGTGTAGCTATGGAGTTTAGATCGAAATTGCCAGGCACAAATTTAGTCTTGTCATTTTGTTTACACATCGGAAAATCTTTTTCATTTTATTAAACGTTTCATGTAACTGCACCCAAGTTTTGCCAAGCTGGAAACTTGGAACCTTTCTGTATAGTGACTTTTTAATTCTAGTTTTCATAACCTGGAGATCAGACTGTTGCTTTCGCATGATGTACGTAGTGTCTCATGACTGGAGTTTGCTTTGTTTTATAGTATCTGTACTCCTTGTATTTTTCAAGAGCTATTTTGTAAACAGATGATGTATTTCTCCATTGAAAACACAATAAAAAACAGCACAATCCCATAGTTGTCTGATTTTTCCAAACGTACAAAATGGATTTTACTCTCTGAATTCATACTTGGCTCTTAAATTTTCTACGAAGACAAAATATGGTGTGTCCTAAAAGAAATAGTACATGAATGAATGTTCTCCAAAATGCATGGTGTTAGATATAGGAAGTGGAAGTCACACTCAGCAGGATGTTGAGTTTTAGTCTGTTAAAGGGAAAAGCTGTGGATTGGTGGGGGCAATTTACTGCCAAAAAGGCCAACCCAAAGGAAACAAAAAATATAAGAGCATCCATTCCTTGTCTCCCGATTAGGAGACCATTTTAAATTCTTAAAATTCATAAAAGCTTTATTTAAAGCTTTAAAAATTCTTAAAAGCTTTTCTTTTTAAATTCTTAAAAGCTGACAGAACTAGAAGAAATGTGCGCATAAACAATTTGAAGCTATACTATTTTCTTTAAAACTTTGGACTCCATTTTTTAAAAACATCATTTGTAACAGTTTTGGCATCTTACACTTGCTTTCCTTGTGACTATTTCTTACGTCAGCAGATGGCACTATTTCTCTTCTTGTCAAATAGTTTCAGCTTGCCCTGAAATAAAAGTAAAAATTACACGTAGCTGTGCATCACTCGATTGATCTTTCTATCAGCATGAGCCCAATACTCCAAATGCTTGATGTGAATAACTTTAATAAGTAGCCTCCTTTTGACTAAAATTTCTTTAACTGCTAAAACCACTGATGATTATGGTCTTCATATTATAATTACCCTGCCTAAAACAATAAACCTTTGTGTTGTATATATTTTTCACAGCATGCAATTGCTTGTCTTGTTTAGAACAGATTCATCATCTTTATATCTTGCACACCCCATCTTCCTTTCATCACAGCTGATGTTATTTATGGCTTTAATTCCTCTTTTATTTTCTCCGACCAATAAAAATCTGCTAGGAGATACACAAATTTCTGTTCAGTGTTTCTCAGTCTACTGGCAATAGGCTTCAATAGGCTTTTTTTTACGAGTTACCTGTCATGAACCTTCAGAAGTAAGTTCACGAACTCATAAGGATCATCAAACAAGAAGCTGAAAACTACTGTTGTAGCCAAAATAATTAACATTTATAATAAGCCATGATTTGGATCAGACATTTGAGTTGATGAGTTCTAGCTAAAGTTGTGCTTCCTTGCTGTAGGTAGTATGTGTGCATGCTGTTTCTTACTGCATTTCTTTTTTTTTTTTTTTTAAACAATGAATATCAATTGATAGTAATGTAACTTAATGAGAGAACCAATTTTAAGCAATACTAAAACTGAGTTCTTCAGCTTCTAGAATAACCAAATATAATTCAGTATAGCAAGAACACACTAGAGACTGCTGAGCCAGAATCTATACTTAAATGCAAGAGAAACTACTGTGGTAGGTACTGAGGAAGCAGAGTATGTGTATTTCCTCATAATACACATTTTTTTGGAAGTTGTGTGCATTTGTACAAAAGGCATTTCGCATGTTGAAGTGATCCTGGTATCATTTACGTAACTTTATAAACACACTAGTAAAGTAGCTTTGCTGTGCTTAATCTCTCTTTGTCATCATTGTGGCTGAACAATACTTAACAAAAAAAATTGTCACTTAAAAACGTGCAGGTCTTGATGGTACATTCACGAATGTCTGTATACACATATATTAGCTGAGTACTTGGTAAGTTCACTTTTTTAAGGATCCAATGTTTGTATTGGAAAAATGTCAGTAATAACCCATTTTTAGTTTAATACTCTTAGTAGAATTAGTAGAATTAAGGTTCTGTTCTATAGAAAAAGAATATTTGTTGATAGAGGCAGATGCAGTTTGATACGTCTCCAAAGTTCAAACTAATAATTTGAAATATCTACAAACATCAAACATCTGCTGCTGTCATCACCAAAAGAATGCAAACTTTGATACCAAACTTCAGAGGGCATGTTTTATTATGGAAAAGATAATATGATGAACCACTGCTGGATGTCCCATCTGCTTTTTGGGTATTTAAACTCTCATGTTTTTTTTTAATAAAGTTTAGGCATATTTGTATTGTTCTGACTAAATTCTGGAATGCGATCTTCAGGTAACTTTCTTTTTCTTCCTACCACACTTAATGAATTAACCAGATCACAGCTCCTATTCAGCATGCCTGGGTTTTCTTTAATGATCTCGGTATTTTTATGACCACCGTATTCTAGTGGAATGTTTAAAAGAAACTAAGAATGACAATGTCCTACACACTTTACCTCATAAACTCTAGAGATACTGGATTTAGAAAAAGTCAAATTTAACAGCATACTAATGGCTGGAAAAAAAAAACTGTTGAATGATATACGCAGGTATTACCAAGCTTATCTTTTGCAGTCAATTATTATCTTTAAATAAGAGCCAGAGTCCAGGCAAGTAATAGGAAAGGATAAAGAGGAAAATTACTCTGATGTAAGGTGATAAAAGCTTCAGCTTCTGTTGGGTAAGGAAAGGTGCATTTATTTATTTAACTTAAGAAAATAGCCAAAACTGCCCTGTAATAACTGTGGCCCACACAGATACCAGACAGTTTACAAGTGCCGGATGCCTTTTTGTCAGTCTTATTTGGGTGCTAGCACATCTACTTTAGGAATGCATTTCATTGTTTGTATTTTTAATAGTAAATTTCCTCAGGCTACTTAAGTCAGTGTTTTACATGCTTAAAATCTGCACATCAGTTAAAACTTTTCAGTTCATCTAAGATTATTTCTGTGACATTTGCTTCAGTTAGGGTAATATGCTAACCTAAAGCACATAAAATTCTGGAAGTTGAATGGAATGTTGGGTCACGTGCCCTTCGTTGATGGGGAGTTTCAACTGGCCTTAAATAAAAACGAGTGGGGGATCCTTGACATTTGAGGTATAACCTTTTTCTTTTTTTCCCTTGCCTCTCCCCAATTAGAAGTTTGATTCTAAGCAAACATAATAAACATGATACTTCTTAAAACAGCACGTAAAAGTTTTGCGCTTCAGCATCGCTGAAACCTTGCCCTGCGTGCTGGCTGCTGCTGCGCGCCTTCCAGAAACCTGGCGTGTGCGCTCGCCTTGTTTGCCTTCTCGGTCTGCAGCGGAGCTGTTAATAAAGAGATTGATGATAAAGTTGTCGAAAAGAGACAGTTGGACAGGACTGCTCGCCATGAGTGACAGAGGGCACGCTCTGCCTTCACAGCCAAGAACGTTGCCCCCAGCAGAGAGCTGGCCATGCCTGGACGCTGTGCCAAGCCTGCTCGGTGCGGGGGGAGAGGAGTCTGCAGCTTGTACCAAGGATTTCTACTAGATTTTTTAGCTTGTGTTCTTAAAGTGAGATTTCCTTTGTTTAGGATTGTCACATTATTTTTTATTTTTTTTTTTTTTTTAAAAACAATTTTATGGCCTTTTGGGGACAAATACAGTTTCAGCAGTGATACAAAGACTAGCCTAGATAAGTTCTGAAGTTTTTGTGAACGATCCGCTAGGACTTTTAAACTATCTCGTGGTCTGGTTCAATGAAGTGAAATAAAGATCCCTTGCTCTTAAAATTAACTTTTTTTGCTTTTATGGTGAATAAATGTATTATTCACGTACTCAATCTAGGTATTAGCTTCTGTAGGAATCTCCCTGCCAAGATGTCATAAACTTGATTCAACTCAGTCACGTGGCTGGAATAAGAGAAAGGCCGGAATGATGGATGGAAGCATTCATTGGCTCAGCCACAGTTTCTCATGGATAATTTTTACCCATCACAACGTAAAAACCAGTAAGACTGATAAAACATTTGATGGTTTAGGCCATCTGCTCATGCACTATATTAGAATTATTAGTGATTATTCCCACTGTTTCTTATCTTCATCCAGAATAGCATGTAGATCTTCGATACACTAATGATCACTCTGACCACTAAATGCAATATCTCATCTAGGAGTACTCCTTTTTTTTTTTTTTTTTCCTTGTAGAAGCTAGTTCTTGTAGGTAATGAGATAAAAAGATTCTCCCAACCCTAGTCAAGAACAGTGACTTAAAAAGCAGTTTCAATAGCCCACACTTCAATGTTTTGAATTTTGAATGTATTTACAGAAGGAAGATCAGTCCTTTTGGTCTGATCACATTTGAAGTGGTGGTAGATCACTTTTTGTGGACAAGTTGTACAAATACTAATAAAGACTTTTTCCGGTGTTTTTTCCCACAGGACATAGTTTCCTAATTTTTTTTTAAACTGGATTGAAATGTGTAATAGCTTACCAAGGAATTCATAAATTAATTCTGTATGTATGCATTCTTTCTCATTCTGTAAAAACTACAACAGAAAAACACTAAGAAAGGGACGTCTGTTCTATGGGACTTTGACCTAGATAGGGATCAAGTCGTGTTTTGTAGTAGTTGCTGTGAATAAAAAAAATGCTGAATTGATGTAGTAACATTTTTCTAGTAGTTTATATTGGCAGAAGGAATTTCTTCTCAATTTTTAAATCTTGCCTTTTGACTGAGGCTACTTAAAAAAAAAAATCAAAAAAAAAATCAAAGTTTGTTTTATGAAAATACAGGTTTAATTCCAGAGAATCTCAAGTCTGTCAATTACCTGATTGCGATTAGAGTAACCTAAGAAGATTTTTTTTTTTTAATGGAGGGATATAAGCTAAGTCAATCATGCGTTTGTGTTTGTTTTGAAGGTACAGGAATTGATTCACAGTCTCAGTAGTGTTGCTCTGAATAGGACCTGTCTAGCCTCAAGCACGCCAGATGTTCTGTCTTTGCAGATAAAGTCAAAATGGCGAGTTTGATATAGTACCATTAGGACTTCTTTTGTTTTGTTTTGGTTTTTTTTTTAGCTTAACGAATACTTTTATGTTTTATTTACTATAGGCTGTATTTTTAAAAATGCGTGGCCCGTTAGTTTTTCAAAGGTAATCTGAACATGCGTTATGAAAGTAGGCTTCTGGTTTTGTTTAAAACAGATATCTTTACCATTTATTACTATTTAATGTTCTAGTATGTTAGATTTTTAGATTATCTCAAATTACTCATCGTGACTTTCAGCACCCACTGTTAAGTGTCAAACTGCATGCGGTGTGCCTTACCTGACAACAGGCAAAAATTTTCAAAGAATTGTGGGACCGAATTGTCCATTCCTGTGCATTCCACCAACGTCACATGTCATCAGTGCCTCCTTCACCCGTAAGAGCTCACTTTGGTGCTGTAGGATGTTTCCTTTCATAAAACAGTCCTAGTGGTTTAGTTTCTTCAAAACAAAAGGAGTCATAGTCATGTTATTTCAAAGATGCTTTAACGTGGCTATGTGAGGAGAAATAATACCTGACGTGTAAGCAAACCAACAAACCCCAACTATAACTATGGCACAAAGCAGTTTGTTAGAAAGACTGGCTCACCGCAAAGCCAAACCCGCATTCCAGTCCTGACTCGTGTATACGTGACCTTGACAGGGCTATTGACTCTTTGCTTCAACCTTCTTGTATATGAAATGAGATTAGGGATTATCAGACGTTTCACAAATACTGGCTGTTAACGTTTGAGAATGTCTTGGAATTTTCATATAGAAGACGCTTTAAAATTATTCTGCTGGATTCTGCTGTAAGCATGAATCGCACAGCACTTGAAACTCATATGCTAGTTTTCCAATCTCTGTTTTGTATCAGATATATCATCTTTATATCCTGCTGTAAATTAGTTCTAAGGGCATCACATGAAAGAGAAAGGGTTCCTGTACGTGCTATTAGAACAGTCTTCCAGTAGAGGAAAAGGGCAACTTGGTGCTGTTTTTATTTGGATGCATACTGGGTCCTATTTTGCCTCTTTTTTTAAAAAAAAATATTTTTATAGAAACACACAGACCTGCACATAGTGTTTTTTCCCCAGGAAAGATAGAGAGAGGTTCAGATCCTAAATGCTGTATACCTGTTTGCTATTCTGCTTATCAGCTATTTAATGCTGTCATCGTCTTTCCGTTTGCTTATGTATGGTTTGCAAGCTTTGTAGCTCACTGATACGTTGGTACAATGTGTATTAAGTATAACATATCTGAAAATACATTTTGGCTTATACCACTTTTCAGCTTCTGACAGTACAAACTAGTGATGCAGATCTGTGGTCTGTCTCACCCTGAAAACAGAAACAGTGAATCATTGAATCATAGAATTGTTTAGATTGGATGGGACCATGAAGATCACCTTGTTCCAACCACCCTGCCATGTCCAGGGACACCTCCCACCAGACCAGGTTGCTCAAAGCCCCATCCAGCCTGGCCTTGGACACCTCCAGGGATGGGGCAGCCACAGCTTCTCTGGGCAACCTCTTCCAGTGCCTCACCACCCTCACGGTGAAAATTTTTTTCCTTGTATCTAATCTAAATCTCCCCTCTTCCAGTTTGAAGCCATTACACCTCATCCTATCACTACATGCCCTTGTAAAAAGTCCTTCCCCAGCTCTCCTGTGGGCCCCTTTAGGTACTGGAAGGGGCTCTAAGGTCTCCCTGGAGCCTTCTCTTCTCCAGGCTGAACAGCCCCAACTCTCTCAACCTGTCCTCACAGCAGAGGTGCTCCAGCCCTCTGATCATCTTTGTGGCCCTCCTCTGGACCCTCTCAAACAGGTCCATGTCTTTCCTATGTTGGCGACTCCAGAGCTGGATGCAGTACTCCAGGTGGGGTCTCACCAGAGTAGAGTAGAGGGGCAGAATCCCCTCCCTTGACCTGCTGGCCACACTTCTGATGCAGGCCAGGGTACGGTTGGCTTTCTGGGCTGCCATCCTGTGTTGCTGGCTCATGTTGAGCTTCTCAAAGGCTCAGGTGAAGGTGGTGAGGACATTGTTGGAAGACTGGCTTCTCTTTTGTTTACAACGTACAAATTTTTCTAGTTCTCCAAGCTCCAGTTGCTGTCATATGGAAGCTTGTCTGAAAATTGGGGGAGACATTCTTGTATGAGTCTGTTCATGGTTCGCATTTAGGTTCTTCACAATGGTAAGTGTAAAGGGCTTTCATTTTTTTAAGCAAAACTTAATTTTGAAGTGCAAATTACATAGTAAATGCAAAAATAACCTACCACTTCTATTTTTCTGTTGATTAAGGAAAAAAAAAGTCCTTTTTAATGTAGTATGTCTGACAGTTATAAATACTTAAAGGGAGGGTGGCAGGGGGGTGGGACCAGTCTTTTTTTCAGTGGTGCCCAGTGATAGGATAAGAGGTAACGGGCACAAACTTGAACATAGGAAGTTCCATCTAAACATGAGGAGGAACTTCTTTCCTTTGAGGGTGGCAGAGCACTGGCACAGGCTGCCCAGAGTGGTGGTGGACTCTTCGACTCTGGAGACATACAAAACCCACCTGGATGCCATCCTGTAGGTGACCCTGCTCTGGCAGGGGGGTGGACTAGATGATCTCCAGAGGTCCCTTCCAACCCTGACCATTCTGTGATTCTGTGATAGCTCTAGATGAGAGAAAAGCACGTTAGTTTTACAAAGCAGCAGAAGACAGTGCAGAGTATTCCCCAGAAGCACTCCCTGCGTTTGTATGGAAGTTAGTCCAAGCAAGCAGTGGAAGTCCATGTTTACACCTGTTGAGAGTCAGCCTGTGCAACACCGCGGAGTGAAAACTGGAGGTGCCATGGAACTCTGTAACTGTCATTTTGACAACTACTTCTAGGCTGGCTGACTTCATCCAAAACCAAGTGTCTCTACTCCTGTACTAGTGAATAGGATGTGCCCTATAGTGATCCCATTTCCCCTCAGATCTTCTTAACGTCTTCCAATTCTTTGTTATTTACTTCCAGCACTCTTCTAAGTAGTCCTGGTATTTTGAAATAACTCCTCCTACTTCATTCTACCTGGAGGATGGAACTGAGGCAACAAAAATTAAACCTAATCAGGAGTTATGTTAACATCTGCTGCACTCAACACTTGCCAATAATGCTTTGATTGCTGTCCACATCTTTTCTCTCTCGTTATCTGAGCCTGTCTCTGTCAAAGGCCCCTCAAAGCATCTGGCCTCACGTCTTCTGCTTTAGGTGTATTTTTGTTGGATGGGTCAACGCAGCGCTTTCCCTTCCCACAAAAGCAGGCGTAAAACCTTTATTTCTGGAGACAGGTTGCAATTAAAGCCCATGACTACAAAAGGTGTGCTAGGCTTTGGGGTGGGCCTGGGGGATATGCGGTGGTATCAAGCAAATCAATCTTCAGCTGGCCTGATCCTGCCTGAAGCAGGACGGTGTTGCAATATCTCCAATCGCTTCCGTAAGCAATTCTAAGCCAAGACTACTTATCACCAGGTTAGGAAAAAAATTATGAAGACAGTGTCTCTGATGGGGATCCCATCAGCCGAGGAATAGACTTTACTTGGGATCTTGGAGTTATTTCTAATTCCTTAGGGAAGAGGTTAATAGCAGTGGCCTGGATGCTATAGCATTAGGATCCTTGGGGAGGGAGGCGTTTCTTATTTATTTAGGCACTGGTTATGTGCTTGCAGATATTAAATTCAAGCTCTTCCTCATAAAACAGTCAAGGGAAGATGCTTCCCGGTGTCCATTGATCAAAAAATTACAGTATATAAAAATGTTAAATCAAACTCCATGTATGTGTTGCTAACTGCCGTGGGGATTTTTCTATAGAGTATAGAACCACTCTGGAGAAAGGACTTCTTTCGTGTTGGAGTCAAAATATAATATATGTCTTCCCAAGAGTTCTTTTACAGCTTTCTAACTGTTTTCAGGCCTACAGACTGTGGTGACTGGTTCTGTACACAGTGGAACATGCGTGACACTTTATTTAAACAGCCGTGTATATTGCCACTGATAAACTAGAAACTGAAATATGGACAATACTGATAGGAGAAGCCGTGTGTCCAGTTGACTCTCTTGGCACCTGTCCATTTTTTTTCTCATTGACTTTATAATATTTTGGACTTATACGAGCTCCTTTCATCTGATGATCTCAAAGCTTTTTGCAAACATTAATTAAGCCTCTCGATGCCCCTGTGAGCTAAATAAATACAATGGGTGCGGTTTAGACAGGTAAACGAAGACACCGAGTAGTTGCCTTGCCCAAGGTCGCCTAGTGATTCAGCAGTGGAGCTAAGAGGTAGCACGGCAGCTGCCTGACTCCCCGTTCTAATCACTGGGTTTAAATCGGATTCTCCCAGCTAGCTGCAAATGACAAACAGACTTTTGCTCTCGGAAAGACCGATACAGCAAATAATGGCACTTTGTATTCTGGCAATGACCAGAGCTTTTCCACAATTCCGAATTGTTACTAGTCTTTGCAAAAATAATTATCTGCTTCATGCAACCAGCACGGGGAAAGAATTAATTAATTTTTAAAAAAAAAAGTCACGACTGAAAACTGTAGTTCTGTTTGTTTAATATTTCCTGGTTTTACCTAATGTCTCTTCATGGTTTACTTATCTGCGTCCAAGAAGATTCTATCCAACACTTTACAAATATTCCGTATCAGGAATGGGATTAGCAGGAATATGGAGTAGGGATGAGGAAATAGAGAAAAATAGAGATAGATCGCAGAGGACCTTAAGCTTAGTATTTGTGATACGGTTTTGTTTCTCATCAGAACTTTATTGGATCTACATTGTCTCCTGAATACAGAAGGCACATGCGTATTTTTGCTGCTAGGTTGAAAAATGAAGAAATCTGGCTTGGTGTTTACAGTGTGTGTGTATGAAGTGGTACGTCATGTGAGACAATTCCCTTCACACAGGACATTGGTCTCGGCCTAAGAAAAGCAGGATGACTTTGTTTCTCACAGTTCTTTGAGTGCATGAAGTGATTTGGGGTCCTCTTAGGATGTGAGAGTGTCAAGCTCATGGTTGCCTCTGGTGTTGATTCTTCTTGCTGCTAGTAAAATAGTTGATGCTGCTAGTTAGTTCAATGATAACTGATCAATAAATTTTTGCTTTCTGCATCGAATATCTTTATTAGACTAAGAACCAGCTACCAGTCTCTTCCGTCCCTGCCGTGTTTCTGAGCAGGCACAGATGCTGTGTTGCTAAATTCACACCTTGCAGTGCAAACTGCGTCTTTCAGAGGGATATCTCCAAGAACTTACAAGTTGATTTCTGCAGGAAAACTTACACTTTACACGCAGTATACTTGATGATCTTCAAGGTCCCTTCCAATCTAAACCATTCTATGATTCTATACTGGCCCAGGAATAAACACCTCTCATGGTTCTGGTACTTGATGGAAGTGGCAAAGCGTTTCGTGGTAAGCATTTTGTAGGCTGCTGCAGGGAGTTGGGAGGCAGAGGTAAACGTGTGAACACGGCTCAGTTTAACAACTGTTTTGGTTTCCAGCTGGTAATTCTCTTGCTTTTTGGTTCTGCCTATTCCTGATGCAGGAATCAGGACATAGCTTCAGTCTGGAGTCAGGAAATGGAAGAAAGATCATTACTTTATGAAGAACTGATATCATAAATACAGTTCTATCTTCATATATTTTAATTTTCTTGCAGGTTTGGTTAGGGGATTTGATGAAATGTTGTACACATGCGTGTTTAATTATAGATGTATCATGTCCATTACTTTTCAGTTTCTTTTTACATTTGGCAAAATATGTAGGTTGATACCCAGTGAAATACAGCCATTTCTAGTCTGACAATCAAATGGTACGTGGAACGCAGTGCAGTAATGATGGAAAGTTATCAGCTCAATAATGTCCTGATCAAACTCAGGCTGATTTCACCTTACAGTGCTTTGTTTCGCTCAGAAGTGCACACCAAGATGATTGTGGTGCCCTTGTTTAGTCAGGAAAAAGAATTAAGCCAAATTGGAACCAGAAGGCACATTGCAGAAACAATCTTGCAGAGTGTAGAAAAGTTGAATAAATTTAATGTAGGAGGATTGTAATACATTTTTGATCAACTCCAGTTCATAGACTAGAGCTGAATTTCTAATTTTTTTTTTAACATGCCCACATAATAAGTACAGATCAGTCTAATTTTAAAAATTCTTATTTGAAGTTCTAAGTATCTGCACAAAGGTCTATGAAATACATCTAATGTCTGTTGTCCCCATCTCGTTTAGAAACATTTTCTTAGGTACATGTTTAATCAACTTGACATTAAAGAAAAATCTTTATCAAGCTGTCTCATGTATGTTATTCTGATTTTTTGGGGAAAATCCTGAAAGAGAGATGAGTTTTGCATCACGATTTTAAGTTCAGCATGCACAGATCCTGTCAGATTTGGATGGCAGGCAAAACAACTTCTTAAGATGAGGAGTTGTTTGAATAGCCTGCCTTCTAAACCACTGAGATATGATACATTTTTTTTTTTTTTTTAAAATAATCCCACCTCCTGTAACTGGCCAGGGTACTTTTAATTACTTTGCTTTGCACCCTGGCAGCCACCGAGCCCTGAGAACCACCAGGAATGGGAATACCTTTGGCTAGTGTGCCTAGAGCAATGCTACAAGGACTGGATGGCACATATAATATACCGGATAGGACGAAGATGCGTGCGACGCATCTGAGAGCACGTGTACTCTGTTGTACCAGCTCCACACGCAGTCGGTGCTGCCGTGCGCTCCCTTCTTCAGTACGTTCCATCTCATTAGCAGTCTCTTTCCGTGGAGTGTAAGGAGCTCCTTTTGACCGGGGCATGTTGTTTACTTCCAAACCTGTGTACAGCTGGCATCAATCCCTCCGGGCTGTGGTCAGAGCTGGAAGTTGGCCATTAATACAGGCTTCTTCTTTGTCATGATATAGACTTAAAGAAAAGAAAGCAGGTGCCCTCCTGGCATTTTATAAAGAGTCATTCATGAATACAAGATACTGCATTTTGCATATTAGTGTGAGTGCCAATATAAACCCAGCTGTGTGCAAAATAAAGTGAAATATGTATCTCAAAAACTAGGCCACAGCTTTTCTATGGTGCAATCTGAAAGCATTTGAATCAACTTTGCATATGCATAGCCTTTTCTTTTAAAATTATATTTTTCCTTGGGTCTTTTCTTTCTCTCTTTTTTTTTTTTTAAATCTGGTGATTTTGTAACACTTCTCCCAAGGTAATAAAACAATAACATGAGCACAAGCTGAGGAAAACATAGGCAGATGCCACAAAATGCATCTTGAAAATGCACCTCTGTGGTAACTTTCCATCGTCTTCTCTGGTCCCAAACTGGAGCCCTCCTCTTGTATTGAGCTGGGATCCTCTAATTCCACATGCAACTGTTTCTGAGAAGGCAGTCAACAATTTTGCTTGGGATTTTGTTATACATCAGACCAAAGTCTGCAAAGCTAAAATTACTTTAATGCTACTTTTTGATCCTAGAGGATGAAAAAAGTGGATTTTTCATATCGCTGGTACCCAACTGGTACTGGGTGATGTTTGTGCTGAGGGAAGGCAAAATAAGAGGGGCAAGGGAGTGCAGGGAAAGTAGAAGAGAACCCTCTGGACTATGGTGGAGTTATCCACCATGGCAGGTAACATCCACCAGGCAGGTGACATCAGGAGTCATCTCTTTTGTGGGCCTGAGTGTAAACTGCCCCTTCTTGATCCCTGTATACTTCCTTGCTTTTACCGCCTTCGCAGATATTCAACTATTTTAAGAGACACTTATGTGGAGATAAAAAAGATGTGTCCGGCTTTTTTTTGGTCAGGTGATTATTAAATGTGAGATGCATTTGGTGGCTGCAGTGAAAGGAATGTTGGTTTTCTGGTAGGTATAGCTGATGCGTGGCTCTGAGATGTTACAAGCTTTCCCTTCCACTGAGTTTCAGCACTTTTCCCGAAGAAAAAAGAAATTGGCTTCTCATTGCTGTGGTCCTGCGATGCCCTGCTCCAACGCAAATAAGAAGAGGTGAAAGGAGGAATACAGGGAAGGAAATCTTCCCCCTTGGCCCCTGTTAGGATGGGGGAGTTTGCCCATAGATGAAACCCAGAGATTAAGCTGGAAGAGGTCATTCGTACAGCGAATCTGGGTCTCCGCTGCCCACCCCCTGCTCTAGGAGCCACGGTTTCAGGACTGCAATAACTTGCACGTGGCTCTAAGGACTCCCCTGAAGGGCTGCCCCAGTCCTGGGGGGGAATGGGAGGGCAACAGCCGAGCATCTGGGGGGCCCTGCACCAGGGAGAGCTGAGGGATAACCCGGTGTTCTTCCCGTGTGCCCCCGAGCATCCCCTGCCTTCTCCTTGGCACGCGCCGGGGACAGGAGGGATCGGTGCCGAGGAGCTGACGGGCCAGGCCTGGGGGTCTGGCTGTCAACGAAGGGGCAGATGCTCTCATTTCATGCCTGAAGCCCTCCGGGTGCCGTATCAAACTGCGTCCCACAGTCACAGAGGGAACTGGTGACACGGTGGGAACCTCTGCACCACAAGCTGTGCTCTCAGGTTCTGTAATCCAACCAGCAGATGACACTACCTTCTTTTTTTTGTGTGCTTCTCTTAAATCCCATAATGGATCCATCTGCATTCATACACAGTTAGAAAGTCTGATCTGATGACAACTCATTTCTCTGCAGCGAATCGTGACTGACAGAGTGTGGCGCTAACGAAACCAGAGGAGTTTAAAACGGCGTCTATGTGCTTGTGAAATGAAGACGTGGGGGTTCAAGATGCACCGATAACAGAGATTAATCTATGTCGAACTATATGTGATTTATTGTGATCTGTGGTTACCAGTGGTTTGGTTTAGTAGGATCCTTTGGTTTTTGCTAACAGGTGCTTGGCTTTAACAATATTCTTTTGCTGTTTGGTTCTGGTAGATTTAATAGCATAGTTGCTAAATTGAGTTTAGATAGCTTATCCTGTATATATTTAGAGATAAGAAGTTCATTTAGGGATTAGGGAATGCTTCTTGTCTATGCACCATTAAGCATAGCACATCTGCTACTGAACTAGCAATCAGCAGAATATTGACAAAAGTTATAAAGCAATCTTTTTGCTCATGTGAACACACGTTTATATGTGAGGTTCTAGATGCTTACATGACGCAATAAATAGCTCCAAGAACTGTAAATTAAAGCCAAATTCTTACTGTACTTGGGTGCAATACAAGTACTGATCTTGGTTAGAAACTGTTGTAGTTGAAGTGGGTCAAAAGAATTGGTGATAAAATAATCATTTTACAGCAAAGTAAGAGTTATGTTTTAGTTGCAGCTTCTGCTTTTAAGAGAGAAAGAGGAGCTTGTTTTCTAGTGTATGGGAGGAAGCTGAATAAACAGTAAGAAAAGAAAAATGAAATACAGACTTTCACATATTATTTGCTTTATCTGGAGATTCGGGCCTCTAAAAGTAGCCTTCAGAGCAGTAATCAAAGCACAACATTTTTTTCTTAAAAAAAAGAAAAAAACACACCAAACCCAAAAACCTAAGTGCTTTAAACAACAGGGAAACAGTGAAAACTCCTAGACTGTCTGGGAGAGAAGGGGAACAGAATGACCATGTTACTGACACTCACCGGCCGGTAACCAAAACGGAGGAGGGAGCAGTGAAAACGGAGGGGAGTCATCAAATTCATCGGGTTATCTAGTCTTCATTCATACCGAATGTACTGCTTTATATTGCGATTAACAGAAAAGTGATTAAATCTTTGAAACGTGGAGATGAGCCTTTCAGACATGCAGGTGGTTGTTCCGAAACGCCTGCCGGTGGCGGAGCGAGCGGTGGGTATGTTTATGCATGGGCAGCTCCACTCCCACCAAGCAGCTCAAGGAAGCTTTTCCGGGCTATTTATATACTTTATGGCAGGCTGTTTGCTTTAGAAGAGGAAAAGCTGATTCATGCTGGTGGGGAAGCTGATTGTGCTGCCAATGGGAGAGGCAAATTTGAGGTACACGAGGATAATCAAGCAGGAGATATGTACGATTCAAAAATGCGGGGATATTTTTGGAAATGCGCCGGTTTGCGTGTTAGTGTGTGGGGCTCAACTGCAGGTGTCACTGTTAGATCTGAAATAATGGTTTGCTCTTTGACTGCTGCTGTCACAATAGACTCTTCCCCCCCCCCCCCCACCAAGCACTGTGGTTGTA